>OX940958.1:11200000-11800000 GCA_954870475.1 Euphrasia confusa
CATGGCTAGAAGTTAAATGTTGTGCATTGATGCATATATATTGATTTCCATGAAACTTTAAGTACCCGGAAAAAGAATTTAGATGCCCCTAATGGATTCTATTATCACAGCAGACGGAGGAAATATTTACATAGATCGTGACTCTCTACAATGACGTCTAATGTAGAAAAGGTATTCATCAATTTCCAACAAATCCTGTTATCAATTAGAGATAGATGAAAACTGCATTCAGTGATTATTATATATAAAGTCCTCAACAACCCATTAGTGTGTGTATGTTTGCAAGCCATTTACACCATATGCATATTGCTAACTTTTAAAAGTTTTTGCCTCTTGTTAACGAGTTAAATGCAGCAATGGGTTCAAGAGGGAGTAAAATATATGCGATGGGGATCAATGGCAATTTTAACAGCATCAAATACATGGAATATGGCAGCAAAACAAATTTAATTTATTATTATTATTAATAAATAGTCTAAGCAG
This sequence comes from Euphrasia confusa, assembly GCA_954870475.1. Taxonomy (NCBI): domain Eukaryota; kingdom Viridiplantae; phylum Streptophyta; class Magnoliopsida; order Lamiales; family Orobanchaceae; genus Euphrasia; species Euphrasia confusa. The sequence continues at coordinate 11,200,484 of OX940958.1, forward strand.
AAGGCCAAGATTATTATGAAAAAGAAGTGGGCTTAGCCGATTTTTAAGCTTTAGGATACTAAAAGAGAAAAAGGAAAAGACCAAAATGAGGTCAATGATTCTTTCCTCATACATTCTTTATGTCATACAAAGTAATGTCTTTTTTCTTCTTTTATCATTTCTCCTTTACCAACCAAGATTTGCAGAATCTAGATTCTTAATCCTTCGACCTTTATAGCAACAACATCCAAAAACCATGCACGAATATAAAGTCACACTACAGTAAATACAACCACATAACGATGCTTTCACGACACGTACTAGAGGACAAACGACAAAAAGAGAATAATACTTAAATCTGAAATAAAGTCCATACGTACCATGTATAAGCGAAAAGAGATTCCCGTTGGGGAAATAATCATACACGAGCAGACGCTCCTCCTTTGCCTGAAAATACGCCCTGAGAGGGACCAGATTAGGATGCCTCAACCTACCCACAATCTCAATGTGTCTTCTAAACTCCTCCATTGTCGGGTACCTCGCGTCCTTTAGCCTCTTAACAGTTAAAATATATCCCGACTCCATAACCGCCTTATAAGTGCTCCCCATAGTCCCACGTCCCAAAGTCTCAGCAGAAGCCTTCAAAAGATCCTCCAATCCATAACTCATTTTCTGATCACCCGGCCCGAGGAACACCAAGCTCCCTAGTCCCTCGGCTCCTTGGTCCCATGAAAACCCCCCTCTTTTACTCCCACTGTTATTATTATTATTATTATCGTCATCATTATCCCTAGAAACGCCACTTGGCCCACCTTCTTCTAACCCGCGCGCCGCCACTGCTTTACTTCTTGCCTCATTCTCCCTACTTCCTTTTTTCAAACACATTACGAGTAAAAATGCTATAATGCATAACAGGACAAACCCGACAACACTTGGGACAATAATCAAGATAAGCTTCTTACTATGCCCACGCGTTTTAGCAGGCACTGTCGGATAAGACGGGCTAGCGGAGGGGCTGATAAAATTACAGTGCCTACGGATTTGTTCCCCGCACAAATCGACATTAGCAAGGAACGAAGATTCGTTGAACCTGGACAATGCAGAGGTAACCGGGATCTCCCCCGAAAGCTCATTATCTGAAACGTTGAAGAATTTCAAGGTGCTCTGGTCAAAAGGCGGGATAACCCCAGCCAAACGATTATCTTGCAGATAAAGAACGTACAATCTGGTCAACCCGAGAAAGGAAGGAGGGATATGGCCCGAGATCATGTTACCGGATAGGACAATGACTTTAAGGCGGTGAAGAAGGGAAAGGCTGACCGGGATTTGACCAGAAAGCTTGTTATTGTTGAGATAGAGTGATTTTAGATTTACGAGGTGGGAGAGTTGGGGGATTTGGCCGGAAAGCGAGTTTTGTTTGAAGCTCAAGACCCTTAGCTGATCGAGCTGGTTGAGGCTTTTACCGTCTAAGGTGCCACTCAGGTTAAACCCTTCTACTACAAGCTTTATGACTCTCTCATTGAGACATTGTTTAACACCTTGCCATTGGCAGAAATTACCATTCCCTCCCCATTGGAGGACACCTGAAGGGTCTATGGAGTCCCTCAACGACAACAGAGCCTCGGCATCGCCGGAATTTACGACTTGTGGCAATATTGCAGTCAATAGTAAAAACAACACTGAGAACAAGAATGAGGGACATGGGTTGTACCTTGAGAGCAATGCACAATCCATTGATGAATGAACTCTGAGAAAAGAAATGGAAAAATGAAATCTTGAAAATAAAAATGGTCTAAAAATGAAATCTTGATGTGGGTTCCATGTTTAGAAAACAGGGCTCTTCTCCAAAGAGAGAATCTTGATTTTTTTTTTTTCACAGAGCTAAAATCTCCCCAGATCTATCAGCAGCATAATAAAAACAGAGGGGGAAAGGGTGACATAAGATTGCTGTGACTAAAATGAAAGCCAAAATTAAGTGTAAAGTAAGGCGCCTGTTACTGTCACCATCAAAACCCTTGTTAGGTTTGACCCCATTTTTTTCTTTTTACATCTTCTTCAAGAAATTATTAAGTGTTTCACCCCCAAAAAAAATAAAAGGAGAAAAAAAACAGGTGGAAGAATTGGAGTGTAGTTAATGCCAACTCATAACTCAGTGAGAGCTGTGAATGAATGAATGAATTCAACTGCAGTCTCTTCTTGATGTTGGACACATGGGATCCATTAATTCAGAAACAAGAACAAAAAAAATAGGGATTTTCTAATGGACCGCTAAATAATGTTTTTGAATCTTGAAATACTATATTGGACATATACATGTATTTGAGAATATGCTATTTTCTGGAATATGTAACGCTTCTGGGTTTGGGTTTCTTCGCGAGAGAAATGAGTGATTTAATACACATAATTTTGTTTTCTACTTGCAACTTATATTTAAATATTTAATAAATGAAAAGATGATACGTATGTTAATTTTGATTTGATCTAAGTACATTTTCATAATTAATTCAATTTAATCCCCTTCAATTAAGTTAAATTTATCAAATTCAAAATGATATACTATATAGTAAAAAAATTACATGAATTATTTATGTAAATAACTTAGCTTACCTAAAGTACTGCTCATAAATTTTAATGATATTAAAATGTATTAAACTTATTATCAAAAAATTATTTTACTTCAGTTTCATTCCGTTTAATTTTAAGAGAAATTTTTGATAAAATGTAAATTCTAAATTTTCATTAGAATTAAATAAACAAGTTTTTCCTAATTATGAATAAGAGCAGTTTACCTAAATTAACCTTATATTAATAATACATTAATTATTAAACGTAAAGGTAATATAGTAATTAGATTTTTAATAATATATTTTTTATTATAATAACACGGTAGTTATTACCCTAAAAACTAATTAATATAAAATTTTAAAACACTTAATTAAAAAAAAATATTTATGAAGTTGAAACTCTAAATATATATTAAAATACCCTTCATCCAAAACAACTTTAATTTTAATTATATTTATTTTATATTTTAAAAAAAATTGAATGAATTGAATGGAAATGAAATTAATTATAAAAAACGGAAACTCATGATTGCTTAAAAATTCATTCAAATTCACTTGTGACAATACCCTAAGTTGAAGATGGGATGATTGTATAAATACACAAAAACAAATAAGAAATGAGTTATTAGTACACGAGGTATTTAATAAGAAATGAGTACAACATTTAAAAGTAGTGAGCAAAAAGTTATTAGGTAAGCGACACACGGGATTTCATCTCCTTTTAAAATTACATGACAACCATCTTTTTTCATGAAAATATGCATATAGTCTTGAAATAGTTGTAATGGAGTACTCAATAATTCATTTATATATTAGTTCATAAAGTGATAATTGCACTAAATCTGAATGTGTAGTGTTGTAGTACTTCACTCATTCTCATGATACTTTACCATCACAACTCAAAAGGTGTCGTTTTAGATTACTTTTTAATGTGCTCAATTTATACACATTTTTTTTAGATTGGTCACACAACACCAAAAAATAAATAATAGTATCACTTTTATTTTTTCAAACAAGTATTATTTTTATATTTCCATCTATTTTTTAAACATTTATTCACAATTATTTACTTTATTAATTTTAAAATACATTAAACTTCTAATTTTATGATAAAGAAAATTAATAACACAATATTTTCTAATTTTAATTTTTGTTTTCAAACAAAAATGTATATAGTACTTCAGAACGTAGGATCATTGTTTTAAAAAACGGACGAGGCGTACGCCTCGAGGCGCGCCTCGTACCGCCTTGACATTTCCATGTTTTGAGGCGCACGAGTCAAGACCGTTTCAAAATTTATACGCCTTAAGACGTGAGGCGTACGAGTCGAGGCGTATCCGCCTCGACTCGTCTGAGGCGGTCTTCATAATTTTTTGTATTTTTTTTAAACAAGTGACATTTAATTTTATAATTAAGTTAATATTATTAATTATACTTGACCCAATTTATGATCAATTAATTTAACTTTACAATATTATTATTTTATATTTATTCATCCCTCTCAAACTTTAAATTTCTAATTGAATTTCTCGGTATAAAAAACTTAACTTCTCCAAGTACGTTGTTTTTACATATTTTTTCTCTTTGGTAATTTTTTTTTTCTCTTTCTCTTTCTTATTTTTTGTATTTTTTTTTTTATTTTCAACAACTTATATATATTGTTTTTCATAATCGTTGTTCTATGTTTCTAACTTTATATATTGATTTTCAAAATAATAGTGTCAACGAAAATATTTAGATTTTAAAATTATTTACTATTGTATTCGGTAATTTATTTAAATAACACTTACTTTATTAATAATAAATTAAATATCATTTTATAAATGTAATATAATAGATTTTTTCTAATAATTTTATAATTTTTTGTTTTAATTTGAGGCGTACGCCTCGTTACGCCTTACGCCTCAAGGCGTACGCCTCATGCCTCAAGTGAAAAACACCTCAAATACGAGTCACGTTTTTTAAAACATTGCGTAGGATTGAGGATGAATCGGCTCGAGTCTGGAGCGGGATTGAGTATTTAATTATATTTTATTCTATTAATTTTTAAAATAATAATTTTTTTTTCTAAAGACCCTACTATATTTAATTTGTAAATTATAAAAAAAGTGTTGCAGATTTGTTCAAACGGACAATATTGATTTTTTGAAACGGACAATATTGATTGCGAGACTATTGGGCCTTAAATCAGCAATTCATCATTATTGAAGTTCTTATTTACTGGTTTGTCTTTTTTCTTCATTCATTGCCTACTTGGCTATTTCTACTAAATAACAAGAGAGACTGAGAATTAATTCGAAGAGAAAACACAGTATTTTACATGTATAGAACTATAGATATATTTTTAACTAAAATATTGATGTGATGTTCATCAACAACTTTCACACACATAATAACAAAAGGGAAGAAGAAAAAAGGACTAAGTGAGAGCAAGCTGACAAACATTCACAAGGTTTGACTTGCCCATATACTCGGATGATTCGTTTCCGGTAAAAGTCTTACGTCGAGAAACCCAGTAGAGAGTTGTATCACCCTAATCTAAATATTCTTATGCTTTTTGCATCACCTGATAGGATGATATTGTGTAATCCCACGTTTTGGAGGTAATTTCCTCAATATGAAGAGGACAAGTGATGAGGGCAAGATCTCCACTAGCTGACAAAAATAACAAAAACAAAATGCTTAGTTACGGCTTACTTACAACCAAGATGAGTGGTAAGAAAAGAGATGCATGTCGTCGTATATATAAATAGTAGGTAGAGAAAAACTTGACAGAGAAGAAAAAAAAAAGCAAATCATATAAAGATTGGACTAAAATTACAGGAACTCGACTAAAAGTTATCCCTTTTGCATTAAGCTCAGAACTTCTGCATTACTATTGCAAAATTACAATAATAGTCTAATATTGCTTTATCTCATTAACACTACAAGTTCTGTAAGTTAATTGTACGGCTTCTGATATAGGTTAATAAAAACAATTATAGGATTTTTCATGTCCTTTCAGCCTGTATGGAAAACAGCCGATCCGGACCATTTTATCATATTCGAATAAAGTTTAATCATGCTGCTGTTTGTCTGAGGTTTTGTAGAAACTAAGGTTATGGAAAATCTGAACTGAGAAGTATAATATGCCACAAGTAAATGGCAATTAAGAATATCTGCAAGCTTACCAGGTAGTAAATAAAATTCAAAATAGGATGATCCAGAACATCTAGGTCCGCAGCCGCCTCAAACGCATTAAAGCACATCTGTAGCATATGGTGTGATTGTATAAAATAATGATGAAAGATCAATTTATTCAATTGGATCATGCAAAAATAGCTAAATGTGCAAGTAAATAAGTACTTGTATCAGGCATCTCAAATGATGAGAGGTTACATAGGTTCCGGGAATTTCAAAATATGGGCGAGCAAATTTGACTTTGAGACACTAAACGACTTTCTCACTTTAGAAAATTACTTGTGTAATAAATATATTTTTTAAAGCATACAGACGGCTAGCAATTTCTGATGGCATAAAGGGCTATTTTGATTTAGATTATTTGACCAAGTTCACTCTTAAAAAGTTGACAGTTCAGAACATCCTTGAAATAAACATATACTATATCTTACCATAATGCATCTGATGAGGAAACATGAAAAACATATTGTGGTCACATAGCCAACCTGAGAAATTGAAGAGAAGACAAACGTTAAAATACACACACATATTAAAGGATAAGAAACAGTAATCAGCTCAAAGCGCACCTCTTGTAGCTTCTTGCGACGTCCTTTTGATTCCACTGGGAATCGTTGTAGCATTAAGAAAAGCCTGTCCACAGAACACACTGGAGATTAACATGAATTTAAATCAAACCAAGTGAAAGACCAATTATAGGTAATCACATAACACTGTTTCAAGAATAAGACAATGTAACGATTTTACTAGGGTTCCCGTATTTGGGTTATTTGTCTTATCTGCCTTCTAATTTTCCAAATTCCATTACCTGACAACTAACATTTTCTCTCTTTTAATAAATCTATCAAACTCATTTCAAACTTCTAACCACATATTGTATGCAGAGATCACCCACATCACCAACCCGAAAAAAGTTCCAGGACTCATAGGCTGATAGGGCTAATATAAAGCATTAAGATATAATAGTTTAGTACTAAGATTAACACGGTGTGCTCTGCACAAATGAGTAAGCTCTTGGGGTGCCCAAGACAAAAAATGACAAAGGCACGGGTTGTCTGAAAAATTATAGAACCAACACCACTATATGAGCTTTTCATAAATGAAGTTCAAGAAGCTGGTGGAAAGACATTAGGAATTTGAACATGGCAGTCTAATGGGGTTACCAAATAAGTATCCTTTCCAGTATTAGCAGTTTCAAATGGGGGAATTTAGTTACCTTCCACCATAGAGAAGAAATCCCAGGGCCGCAAATAAAGAAACACCTGCCAATTATCAAATCTCTTAAGCATACTGAAAGCAATAACAAAGACATTATGCATCACACCAGAGCAAAGTTAAAGCAAAAAACCTGCAAAGAACATTTTGGATAGAATCATCAGTACACGAGCGGGCTTCCACCATAGTATGAACCACAGAATTATCTGCAACAGTCCCCAAAATCATTAATCCATTTTCCATGTTGGAAAAAATCTTCATAACTGAAAATTTTACTCAATAATTTCAAGGATATTGAAACCATTTGCTTGTTAACAAAGCATTAAAAAGTTTTCTTAAAATAATATTTCACAATCTTTGTGTACAATTTCACTCAGCTCACTAAGAAATTATCATTAACAGTGAAAAACATCTAAGCATGTTATAATGCCTCATCAGGCACATGCTCCTACAAACTCATAAAATACATACTTCCTGGGGCAAAATCCAATTAATGAGTTCCCCAATAACTTATAATTATTTCAGATACAGTAGGACTTAGCAGATAATAGCTTTCGAGCAATAATCAACCTACCTTCTAACAGAATAATTAGATACAATGAACTCTAACTAAAAAGTCAAATATCTCGCCATCTAACTCAAAGTAGAAAACCGTAGGCAAGATTTTTACCTGAATGGCATATACAACGCCATTGATTGAGTAGAAAGTAGGCCTCAACCCATCAGTTGATACTGCCCGAGCCTGCCAAGATCGCAGAAATAAATGAGTTGGTTGCCACCTATAATTTGAAACCAATAAAAAACAAAAGCTCCATAAAAGAATCTGGACCAACCTGATAATAAATTTCTGCCCAGAACAATACGAGCAATGCATATGTTGTAAAAAATGCAAGGCTTGGCATATCAAGCAAAATGTGCTGAACAATCTGTACATGAGTAAAATATAAATATCAGGAAAACTAATCACAATTTGACAAAAACTCCTAACTAAATGAAATGATTACGTTACCTCTGGGTTCAATTTTTGGACGTTCCGGCGGAATGCAAAAACTAAGCAACGAACTAAAGAAATCCAAACATAAAACTTTAGTCAATGATCGGAAAGAGTCCCTCAAGGAATTATATGTCTAATAACTGTGAAGTGGGTATTAAAATCATGGGACACAAACCTCCATTGACCAAGAAATTCAGGAAATGGAATACTTTCTGTGTCGTCCAACCATACTCTGGTACTCTCAGTTGTATTCTAACCAATTGTATCTACAAGGACAAGTAATGTAATATTCATTAGTCTAAAAAGAAACATACCATACTAATGCAAGTGCAATTTTATGTTCGGGTAACTGCTGAGATTTTCACATTTGGCAAACAATCACAAAGATGCAAAATCTAATGGAAGATAAAAATGGAGGAATTCTCAAAGCATTAGCAGCTAAAGAGTGCAAATTAGGCCCTTCATATAAAATAATAATGTCGAAAAATCGAGTTTCCCCCTGCAAAAGGGTATACAAATTTTAAAGCAGGCCTCGACATATAAAATTAAATTAAATTAAAACGATCAGAAATCCATCTGGTCCCAATAGTTACAATTTGAAACATTACGGGACATCAGGAATAAAAATTAAATTATTCTACAAATCCTCAAAAGCAGATTCAGATGGATTATAAAAAAAACTAAAAAACAAAACTTACAAGAGCAACAACGGCAACGATCCCATAAAGCACGGCGAGGACATGGAATATACGATCCTGCCAAAACGGCGACTCGTTGACTGAGTCCCACCAACTCGTTCCGTCCTTGAGGCGAAGCGCCACCACGGCCGCCGCAGAAGGGCCCACCACCTCCGCCTCCATATCCGCGGACCGTGGATCAATCAGATACAACCGAGCCAATAGATTCAACGATTGCGGTCGAGAAAGGCGGTGAGAAAAAAAATATGGCGCCTCCCAACTGAAATTACGGGGGGTTCTGGAAATCGAAAGAAAAAGAAAAAGAAATTGAAGGCCGGTGAAGAAGGGTGCGGTGGAGGGATTAGATTATACGAAGCGTCAACACGTGGATCGAGGTGGCGTCGTGCTCTGCGAAGGGGATTGAATTTGAAAGGGGAAAGATTCAATTTTCAGAATCGCCAAAAACTTAGAGGGGATGAATCGCTTTGTTACTTTTATTCGTTTGTAGTACGTACTTAATTTTGGGAAACGTGACACGTGTGTCCACGTTTATATCTTTAGTAAAACAAAATTTTCCTAACAAAATATGACCATGTAAATACTTTAGGAAAAGGTTTAATATACTCAATAGTTGGAGTATCGGTATATATTAATAGATTATTATTATATTTATAAATTCATTACTCATTTAAAAGTTTATAACGTCCTTTTTAAGTTTATATTTACGAGAATAAATTTTTTTAGTCGATCTCTTGAGTAATAATGCTATTAATATGTACAAATTATTTTGTTTTATTATTTCGTTGATGTTTTACAATAGAAAAATATGAGTACATTATCAGCTAAAAATGATTTATTCAAGAGTGAATTGTAACCAAACAATAACAAGCAAGCAAGCAAATAAAAAATAAAAAAGACATGATCAATTCGAAGAAAGTAGTTAAGGCGATTAATTTTTCAACAAAATAATATATTTTGTTGAACAAAAGTGCTATATATTTTTTTGTTGGATTTTTTGAGAGCTAGTTTGTTAGCTCGGTGATGCGGTGAAGTTTTTCCCCATGCGATTTACTATACTACTTTACTTAGTAGGTTCCATAATTCATCAATCTATTTTATATATAAATACTGTCAATAAATAATGAGGCGTGTTTATTGCTTGTAAAATACTTCAATTATCTTCTACACTTAGAAAGTACTAATATAATTGTGCTCAAAATAATGTTATATTCAAAAAAAGTGAAGGTGAACGTATTATATAGAGCATCTTCAATAATATTTACAATTTACATGCGACAAAAATTTATACTTAGGTACACAATTAAGGAATGAAGTACCAATCCAAGAGAGAAAAATAATAATATGAAAGTTTAGTAATTGTTTGAATACAATTTATTATCTAATAGTAAAAACAGTTATTTTTAAACATAAAAAAACATGCATTATTTTATGGAAAAAAATAAAAAGTAAAATACTTAAAAAACTATTACAAAATTTGAAAGACTTTCATGTTAATTAAATCAATTTTTTTAGGGAAAATTTGAATAAGAAATAAATATTAAAATTTGTTTATAATTAAATAATTCAATTTTTTTTAATTATAAAAATGAGTCATGTGTCTATTTTGCCCTTATTTTGCCCTTTTGATTTCAATGTGTAGTTATTTTTTTAACAAAAGTAAAATAGTAATTAATTATACCCTTTATTATAATTATAGAGTAGTTACTATCCTAATACATAAATAACTTAAAAAAAATTTACTTTTAAATATAAAATGCATTTTATATAGTTTAGATTATAAATTAAAAAATTAAAATACCCCTTTTTCCAAATATACTATTTTTTTATTAATAAGTTTTTCATTTTCATCACAAAAACAAATTTTTAACTCCTCTAAGTTAGTTGTCTTATTAATTAAAATAATAACTTCAAGGTATTTTTCAATTATAGTTTGATCTCTTAAAACATATGATTAAGTATGAATTTTAATGAGAGAATAATTATATTGTTAATTAAATTAAATTGTTATTTTTTTTTTGTATTTCAATTATATTTATTTTTATTAGCCGTGTTTCATTAATTTATTTGTATTTATAATAATACATAAAAATAAAAATAAAAATTTTGAAAAGCATTTGTCAATAATAATTTTTCAGCATTTTCATTTGTAATTTGAAGAATATTACACGCATAAATTATAGTATAAAAAATAAATTATTTAATAATTATTTTAATTATATTCTTTATATTTTTATATTTACTAATAAAGTGTTTTTCAGTAATAATAATTATTTTTTCATATATTTGTCAATTTTTGTGTCAAATAGTATTTGTCTATTTTTGTTTTCGTAGTATGAGTAACTAAAAATAAGTGTAATTCTTTTAAAAAGTTTGTACTCCGAGCTCGTCAGAAAAGAAAAGAGGGGTAAATCATTTTTATCGTGATATTTAGGGTTAAATTCCTCTTAGGCCAAATCAATTCGCTCCCAGCGATTTACTATCTCCGGCGACTTCAACAATCCTTGTTCGGAAATGGAGATGGCGGTTGACGAGGGTTCTTCTATGGGTTTAGGTTTAACGAGAACCGGCTCGAATAAGGCATCCTCCTCCTCTTCTTCTTCGACCCCCATAGACTCGTCGAATATTGGTTTTCAGGTTGCGTTTCCACTCCGCTGTTGATTACAATTTCATGTTTCGATTGCTGTATGAATTATCCGAATTTTGACATTGTACCTTAATTTGGGTGTATTCAGCTGTTGAAGAAGCACGGCTGGAAAGAAGGAACTGGCCTTGGTGTATCCCAACAGGTTTCCCTTTTTCTTTCTGTATATGTTTACTGTGTTTTTTTTCCCGGTTGATTTAGTCTATTTTGCAATAACATGCTCCGGGTAGATTACATTATGTTAGCGTACTAGGGTTTGCTTAGATTCCATGCCTCCGTTGATATTAAAATTATAGGAGGAAATTATAAAATGAATGTATTGTAAGTGAAATCTCCACGGCGAAACATTTGCGAATGCTTTTGGGTTTCTTTATCTTCTTCTAGTTCATTATGTTGAAAACCAGTGCAATAATCTTGGAAACTATGAGCCTACGAATCAATTATAAAGTTTGTTAAAAGGCAAAACAAAATGTGAAGTTGGCAGACAAATGCTTAACAGTGAATATCGTCAATCATAATTTTCTTAAATTAATAGCATTGTGGCTTTTTTTCATAACTTGTGGGATTCGCGGATAATGTCTGAGCCTTCTGAAGAAATGCTTAAGAAAGAAAACAGCCCTTATGGAGCTTTGGAATTTTGATTCTCAATGTCTATGCTACTCAATAACTTCTGAATACTATAATTGATTACATATAGATTCTTATTGTTGAGCATACATCGGTAGTGTTTATGAATTTACTAAGAATCCTGTTCCTTAACATTTCACATTAAATATTCAAAATTTACCTATATTTCCTAAACTATTTACATCTTCTTAATCTGATCAGAATAGTTTATTCAACTCAGGGCAGGCTGGAGCCTGTACAGGCTTTTGTTAAGAAAAATAAGCGTGGATTGGGGGCTGATAAACCAAAGAAGGAGATCAAGCATCCAAAAACCAATGATGCAGATGTTCCAAAAGTAAGTTCTCATTTTCATTTCGGAACTTCACTTTTGTTTTCTGATTTTTTTGCTTCCGCTATTGTTATTTTTTTCTTAATCCTTTTGTAGCTTGCATCATTCGGTACGGGGTTTTATTATCCCTTTGTAGCTTGAATGGTAATATGTAACGTAATACACATTTTGTTAGGTAGTTAGTAGTTCAATATCTTCTTGTATAGTCTAGATGATAAAAAGCGTATGTTATATTTTAGCGAATCCCTAGGTTTTGATTCCGAGAAATATTAGAATCATTAACGAGTCAAATATAAACTGTATCAAGTCTTACTAATAATAAATTAATAATGAAGGTTTAAGGGATTCCAAGAAATTTCCTTCTGCCTTCTTGGTTTTGAGCATTGATGAATAATCCTGAAGGTTTCATGGGAACTTAGTTTGATTTAGTTGAGACAAATCCTAATTGTGCATAAAAGAGTATTGTATATTATATTGGTCCTAAAATTTGTGAGTCTAGCTACTTAAATAGATAAAATCCAATCTATGAATTCGATAACCACTTTATTTGATCGTATATATTTAGTTGATAAAATAGTGATAGAAAAAAAAACACCGGATTAGAAACCTACATTTGGTGAATTGGAAGCTGATAAAACATTTTTAAAATCAATGATTATTGATTCATAGAAATATATAATTATTTCTATGTAAGAGAATCCAACTAGAGAATTTCTGATGACTGCCAATATCGATCGAGCATAATGGAGGTACAATGTACGAGATAGTCTAATTCCGGATTCAAATCGAGAATATAAATTAACTCTGCTCCTGGAATATTGCTCTTATGTTTCATTGAAATTGATTATCTTGTTTTCTAGTCTCCAACCACATTACTAATTCTCCATTTTCAGCAGACAAAGAAAGCAATGGGCATGACGAAAAAGATGAAGAAGATTCTTGAATTTGAAAAGCAATTGCAGGAGAAGGAATTTGATCGAGCTTTTATGCGGGAGTTTTGGCCAGATAACGTGTGATTCGAGTAATTCTTTGGACATGTACATATGGAAGTTGTAGCATAGAACCACTCTCTCGATTAATTCGCATAGAACCACTCTCTCGATTAATTCACAATCACTTGTCTGTATTCCTTCACCCCAGTTGTGATATAATTTTGATATTATTGAAAAGTTTGAGCGTGATGGTTATATGTTTGATAAACTAATTGTATTGTACAAAGCTTTGTTTAAAGAAGCATTTATTAATTACGAAGTGAGTTATCTTTCCTGAAACAAGTACTCCATCCAATTCATTATCTTTCCCGAGAGAAAGAAGTAATCCATCCAATTCATTTTGAATGTCGTTTTAGCCTTGTGTATTTTAACTTCTTATTTGATTGACAAAGGAATAAGAAACATTTTATTCCAATTGGAGTACCTAAACATAGATATAATTTAATGACATATAATTTGAATATCAACAAAAATTTATATTTATCAATTTTTACCTTAATATCTCAATGTGTTAAGGTACAATGTGTTAAGGTACAATTTTTTTTCTTTATGCTTGTGCAACCATAATGCAAGACACAATCAAATTTGTATACAATATCAAACCCAATCAAAAGACACAATCAAATTTGTATACAATATCAAACACAATCAAAATTGTACTGTACCTACAATTGAAATGCGACACAATCAAATTTGTATACAATATCAAACACAATCAAAATTGTACTGTACCTACAATTGAGATGCTCTTAGAATAACTGAAATTGTATAACGTCAAATAAAAAGATGAGTACATATATTTATTTTTTATTAATATTTTTGCGCAAAAAAAAAATACTATATGATAATCTTTTGAAAATAAATATTTTAATAAAAATACATATCCATTATACTTAAAAAAATTGTAAAATTTAATAAAACAAATAATTTAACTATGGGAAAAAAATAGTACAGTAATATTATAATTATTTAGTAAACTAGCACTTTTATTTTATTTAAAATTTTTTAAGAAAAAATGCAACAGTTAATAATATTTTAAGTTATACACACAAATTAACGCTTATAATTTAATATTTTATTTTTTTAGATTTTTTTATTAATTAAAGTAGTTTAAAATTACAATTTAATATTTTATTTTTTTAATTTTTTTTTATTAATTAGAGTAGTTTAATATTATAATTATAAAATTGTGTAATAACTTAAAAAGTTTTTAATAATAAATAATAACCGCTATTTAAATTAATAAAATTAAAATAATATTTTCTTATTCATAAATAGAAAAAATTGAATTATTTAATTTTAATGAAATTTTAAAAACTCTCTAGTATCTAAAATCACACTTTTATTGTATTTATACTACTTAGTTAAAACAAATTACGAGAAATATTATAAACAGTCCCCTATAAATAAGACAAACTAAATCCCTAGCAAACCCCTCATCGCCTCTTCCGTCGAAGAAATGAGGAAGATATCGGGTCAATTGATTTCGTCAAAGCCCCTTTCACTCGATCGTGCCGCCGTTATTGTCACTAAGTTCGCCTCCGTCGATAACGGCTCTTCCGCCACACTCTCCTTGTACTTGCAGCGCACAGCCGACGCCTTCAGCGACCTACTCCAGTTCCACACCAAGCGCTCTGCCGACGCAGAACACGGCCCGCGTCGGAAAAAGGTCCGAAGATCCGAATCAGACGACGTAAGTAAAAATCCAGTTGAAGAAACAGCGAAAGGTTTAAAAATCAGAGGGGAAAGGGACGCAAACCCTAACGAGGACGAGAAGAAGAAGAAAAAGAAAAAGAAGAAGAAAACGAAGAGGGGCGGAGAGGAAGATCTCGACTTGTAGGGATTCTCGTTACTCTCGGAGTGGTATGATATTTTAAACTGTATCAATGTTTTTTTTTGTTTTGTTTTGTTTTGTTTTTGGCTTAATTTGGGGGTTTCCATTACTGTGTTGCTATTGTTGTTTTTTAATTTAATGTGATTCCATGAGCTGGTAGATGCAGAATCTGGATTTTATTGATTTGGTTTTGATGAAAAGTTTTGCGATTACATTCGACTGGCTTGTTAGTTGTTAGAGGTTAGGTCTACTACCAATTGTTACTCAAAAGTAGATATAGGATTTCCCCTCGGTCGTCATGATTACATTCACTTTGAGTTGGACGTATAAGGAGAAGAGTTGAAGCTGTATTCACATCTTCGATCTGTGTGTTCAAATATACGTCAATACTTTTTTCAATTTTGCTTGTAGAAATCAATCACAATTCACATTGACATGATAAAAGAGAAACTATGTTCTTGATACATTTGTATTCTTACCCTCTGTGTTCTGTCTGTCTGTTGGCCATGGGCATGGACATGGATATATATTGGTGTGCACTATTTTATTCTCGTATATATGAATTGTACTGTCATATACTACTTTTCCAGAAATTCTGGGTTCTTAGGGTGTAAAAATCAAACGTATTGTACGTTTATAGTCTTAGAAATCGAAAAATCATAATCTTGAATCATGTGATAAGAATTCAAAATTTTAAGGTGTAAGTAATTGATATTCAGATTCCTATCTTATCCAAGCTATAACTTCATATATTTTCATTTCATGTAAAACGGTGTAGTATATACAGAAAAGTTATGATCATTTGATATATACTAGACCAAGAGATTATTACATTACCATGTGAAATTGATATTTTTTTCTCTCAAAAGCATCAGCTATAAATACACATTTACTGTAACATTTACATACAGAATATTGAACACTTAAAAGGTGAATGAGAATCAAAGTTGGTACATGATTTGGAACATCTACTCAAGTGCAGTGGCTGAATAGGACCCTAAGGCGCTCCAGTTCCATCAAAGGAAAAATGTAATGAATAAATACAATGTTGGGGAAATCTCAGAAAGGGTATTCTTCTCAAGTGCTAAAAAAATTTGGGTGATTGTAGTAATCGAGACACTGGGCTTCCAAAGAATTTATGCAAGTGTGCGACTAAGAATCATGTAGAAACGCTTGATGTATTCTTAGACCTCTCTTTGACAATATTCTGGACAAATAGTTCCCCAGCTCTATATGAAGATCGAACCTACAAGAAAACAAAGAAAAAAAAAGGTTACATAATGAGGTTATAATGGATCTATAATAAAATGAAAATTAAAGTACAGTCCCAATGGCATTAAGCATCCAAGTATTTACCAAGGGTCCACTGGCTACATATCGAAAACCAAATCTATAATAAAATGAAAATTAAAAGTACAGTCCCAATGGCATTAAGCATCCAAGTATTTACCAAGGGCCCACTGGCTACATATCGAAAACCAATCGACTCGCCATAATCTTTCCAGAATGCAAATTTCTCAGGGCTAACATACTCCTTGACAGTAAGATGCAATGGAGTAGGCTGAAATATTAACAATGGAATATCAATATGTCATTAGTGCTCGCAGTCTGCTTAACAATTCATTTATTATAAAAACAAAGATTGATTGTTTCTATAGATCGACTATTTTAGAGGGTGGCAAAATTACTCATGCCAGCTCACCTGTAAATACTGTCCCAGGGTCAAAATGTCAACACCAATGTCCCTTAAATCCGCCATGGCTTCCTTGAGCTCATCATCAGTCTCACCAAGTCCAAGCATGATTGATGTTTTTGTCACCATCCCTTCCTTGTCGAGCTTTGCATGTTTCAGCACTGATAAACTCTGATCATAACTATAACATGCAATCAAATGGCATATCATGATAGCTTTAGGATGAATCTTTACCAATATTATTAGAATCATGAATACTTACTTAATATCTATGGATTATAAATGTGTGAAATGAATTCTATTAATATAGTTAATTTCTTGAATGCAAAATCAAATGGACTCAAAAACACTGGTACAGAGACAGCCAACTATGAAGCTCTATTAATACAGACTTACGCGTTACGAATTCAAACACACATACACTCCCTAAATGAGCCATTTTAGTGTTCTGCAAGCAAATGCAACTGGATAATGATACAGCATTTAGACTTTTTATCAAGGAAACTCAAATAAAGATTATCTTTGAGAGAGGGGGTGGGAGTGCACGGGTAGGAGGAATTCAATTTTGAGTAACCTTCATTCATTGCTTTACTGGAGACTGGGAGAGGCATGTCTAATGATTGTTTAAAAACTTAGAAGTTATATACTATAAAACAGTATGCTATGAACTATGTGATGAGGCATAATGTGGATTAATAGCCAAATAACTACTTGGATTGCAAATTATATTTTAAAAAGAATGCAGTAAGAATATTAGAGCCAATAAACACCTCATAAAGTAATCCTTTCTAACGAAAAGCAGGCTGATTTCAGTTTAGTTGTATGAAGTGACTATCAAGTTACACTTTAATTATAGCAACAAACATGATAACTTCTAAATAAGAAGGAGAAAAAAAAACTTCAATTCTTACTATGGTACAATTGATATTAGAACTTGGCGAGTTTATATAAATATTTCCTATTAACATATGGAATAGAGATCTAAGTAGGAAACGTATTATTATTTAAGAACTAAGAGAGAATATCTAGTAAATAGTGCAGCAACGAGTGAACACTTACCCAGCCCTCGGATCTCTAACAATCCTTTGCAATCGTTTCACAGTTTCGATGTTGTGAGCAAACACATCTAACCCTGAGTGAACTAGAGTGGATACAGCCTCCAAGTCACCCCGGAAATCAGATGTCAAACACTCAACCATGATATCAGGCTTGAGTCTCTGCCAAAAATAATTGCACTGTAAGTTAGCCCTTGTTTATTCACAGACGAGCAACTACAGTAACTACTAGTCTGATTGATAGAAGGAAAGCCAACTTCTAGAAAGCTTAGAAACTACCTTCATTGCTTTGACTGTTTCTGCAAAATGGCCACTGCCCCCATCAGGTAGATCGTCTCGATCCACACTGGTTAGAACAATATAATCGACGCTGGCAACACGAAAGAGAAAAGCAAACAATCAGTATCTAAACTAATCGAAACTAAATGAATTATTATTATTATTATACATCAATTCAGTACCCCCAGCTGGCAATAGCCTCGGCAGTGTTGTACGGCTCCATGGGGTCAGGAGGCGCAGGGTTCATACTGGTCTTGACGGCGCAAAATCGGCAGCCCCTCGTGCACGTGTCCCCGAGCACCATGATGGTGGCCGTCGCGATGCCATCGCCGCCGCCGTTCCAGCACTCGCCGATGTTTGGGCACTGCGCCTCTTCGCAGACAGTGTTGAGCTTGAGCCTCGACAGGGATTCCTTCACCTCCTCGTACTTGTCGCCCTGCGGGGCTTTCTGCCTGAGCCACCCGGGCTTCTTCACGCTCGGATCGCGGCCCGTGTGGGGGCCCAGTTGGATGGCCGGCGTCTTCGTCTTCGACTTTGGCTCTAGCTCGAGATTCGTTTCGCAGCGTGCGCCGCCGTAAATTAGGGTTTTCGGCTTGTGCGGAGGTCCGAAAGGTGAGAACGAGGCCTTGGTAATACAATGGTGGATCATTTTTGCTTTATTCCCTTCTGTCTCTTCTTCACAATTTGATATTTGTGTTCAATTTTGGAATGGCGGAGGAGACGAAGAAGTTGGTTGTGGTTCCGGCATTGAAATCTCCGTCGCCTCGCCTGCTGTTGGGGCCGTCTTCGTGAAGAGATTCCCAATTTTGCCCCTGCAAAAACAAAATCCGTGTGATAAATTTATTAATTTTATATGATATAATAATAATTTAATAATTTAAAATATTAAGATACTTTACAATCGATGGAAAAATTTAATAAATTAAAATAATTTATAAATTAGATATTGTTTCATAAAAATAATTTATAAATTAGATATTGATGGAAAAATTTAATAAATTAAAATAATTTATAAATTAGATATTGTTTCATAAAAATAATTTATAAATTAGATATTGTTTTATAAAAATAATTTCTTATAAATTATTTTAAAAGCTCATAATAATTTATTATTATTATTCAATAAATAAGTTGTTAAACTGTTTTAATAAATAATTTGTTAAACTGTTTGGATAAAATAAATATTTGTACATTATAATATTATTTTTTTTTGTTAATTTATCATTTTATATAAATAATAGGGAAAAATGGCAATAAGGCCAATTTTCAACATTTTTTCGGCAATAAGGCTTTCGAGAAATTACGCGTGTTATTTAGGCCGGTTAAAATATGTAAAGACAAAACTATCCCTTCTCATTTTTTTCCCCGTTCGCGTGGTGTACGCAAACAAAAACATGAATCCCTAATATCTGTGATCATCTCTCCCGGCCGATTTCAGCACGCCGCCGCCGCGGGGCCCGACGACGATGACCTCAACATCGCCCGCGAGCTCCTCCTCTTCCGGAAGCTCCAGCTCCGAACGGAGTCACCTTCCTCGTCGATCCGAACGGAGATCGCGATCGATCTCCTCTCCCGCCTCACTGAATCGGTCGGCGACGCCGCACCGGATCTCCAACGTCAAGCCACCACCACCATGGCGCCGCCGTCGAAGCCTCTCTGAGTTCAAGCCGCCGCTGGTTGTCGGCCTTCTCGAACACCTCCTCCTCACCTCGCCAGCAGATGACGTCCGGTTCTACAATGAAATGACAAGGAGGCAGAGAAGACTGTGAATTCGTTTCGTCAGGTTTTGATCGAAAGAAGCTTGCTTCCTGCTAGGCACGATGATTACCATATGATATTGAGGTATTCTTTTATATTTTTTATAATTAATTTTAGCAAATGTTGATCTCTCACATGTCACAGAAATGAAGTCACTTGTTGTATGGAGTATAAGTATAATAGTATAAGGTCTGCTTTCTATTAGAATGCAAAAAATCGAGTATTTTGTCCTTTGAGATGTGTGGTCTGTTGTCATTGGTACGCTTGTTCAGAACTTATTATGACATTGTAACTTAGCTTAGAATCTCAGTGTCATAGAAAGATGTACTGCATATCCTCTACTAAACATTATTTGTGAAATGCCTATTTACTCTAAGCATTTTTTTTTGTTTTGTTTTTTTGCTGAAGGGGTAGTATGAAACCAACAAGAGGAAAGAGAGGCCGGGAAAGAAAGGGTCCTTCCGAATCCGTACGAGCTGTCTAAAAGCCTATGGGGGAAGAAGGATTTGGGTATGATATCTTATGTATTAGAGGTTAATTTAGCTATGTTGATGATGTCTGGTTGTCTTTTTATTTGGGTATGATATCTTATGTATTTGTGTTGGTTCACCCGAGTTGATTTGAATCAACTTAGACAATGTACCAGAAGTATAATTATTGAAAAATAATAGAAGTCAGAGTTTCAGTGTTTTGTCGTTGCATTTAGTGTTCATTGAGCATGCATTCAGTGGTTGTGCATTGAGCTTGCCACTTAGTGTTTAATTGGTTCAATCAGTGTGCATCCACCATGCGCTTGGTTTTGTTATGCGTTCATTCAGTGTTTAATTGCTTGATTTAAAGTGCACTGAACTGATTTTTTTGGTAGTAACTATAGTTTGAATTTTCACTCCCTCAGTACTTAACTTTGGTTTTACCCCTCTCTGTCTCTCCACAGTCATTCAATCTTAGACCAACGGTGACTAGCTACAAAATCAGTTATACAATCAGGAGGCCCGGGCAATGTCCAAGTCAGTGTATTAAGCCGAGAGTTGATGGTATCAGTTTATTAATCAGATGAAAAATGTTTTTATGATATTCAGTGTGTTTTTATAGTATTCTAGTGTAAAAAACCGACATTCAGTGTGTTTTAGTGACATTCAGTGCTTTGTAACGATATTCAGTGCTTTTTAACGATATTCAGAATCTATTTCCACCCTCGCCGGCACCACGCTTGCGACGACCTTATTGAAGGGCATGTTGCTTAGTATTGCTAAATCTTTGAGCCTAAGATTTAGATCCTGTGATATTAAAATACTCTCTATAATATAGATCCTAAGATATTCCTTATTTTGTACACTTGGAGGTGCTTTAGTTTTTATGCTTTTGGATTGATATATAATGAAATATACTAATCATTTAAAATAATATGTTTCAGTTCTTTCTGTCTGTTCGAGTTTTGATGTCTTGAAAATCTTACGACAAGTGCAATTGCGCAAGTATATGTGTGGTCTAATTGTTCATGTTGAATTCTTGTTAGCTCGAATGCAGGAGATGAAGGAGAAAGAATATAAGTTCACTGTTCATGGAGATGCAAATTCTCATGCATGTAAAGTATGCTTCGAATCCCCTACGGCTACAATGCTTCTTCCGTGTCGTCATTTTTGCTGTAAGTTATGTTCCTTAATTAAATCAATTTCTCTTTTCGACAATAGAGCGAGCAGCACTAATGTCATCTACTATGCTGTTGTTTGTTTGTTACCAAATAAAACCCCCATATATTTTGTATATTACACTATAAAGGGTCAGTTGTAAACTTGTATATTCAGGAGGTGTTCAGGCGTATTTTGGGCGTGGTTTTCGGCGGATGAAGGAGCGAAGGGCAGGAACGCCTCCCGAGCCATCGGCCTCCTCGGGCGAGAGCCAGAGAGCGTCGAGCAGATCGTCGAAAGTCCCGAGAGCAGCGAAGTATAGTCGGGTGAGCTCAGATTCGTTCCTCCCGAGTTCTTGAGTCCCGTCTCTGTCCTTGATAAGGTCGACGTTTGCAAAGACGATTCGCCTTCTCCTGTTACATACCTACCTCAGAGGTATATTTTAATTTGTTTTTCCTTCATTCGAATACGGCATATATTGTTAATAGTTTGCATATATTGCTCCTGAAGTGTTGCTTAAAAAGGAGTATGATGGAAATGTGTTTATTTTATAAAAAAACATGTATTGCCTCCTCAGCATAATATATTGTTAATAGTTTTGTCTTGAATTTGTATGTAGATTGCGGATGTGTGGTCTTGTGGAGTGACTTTATATATATGTGATGTGTGGTCCCGAGCTTCTGCCCGAACGCATGCTGCCCGAGCTCGTGGGGTTTTTCGGACCACGTACCATTTACGAGATTCATTTTATTTTATTTTTTATTATTTTGGGATATTTATTTCATTTTCAGTGTTTTTTTACGATGTTCAGTGTTTTTATGACATTCAGTGTTTTTATAATATTCAGTGTTTTTTTATGAGATTCCCTGTTTTTAATGTGTTTTTATAATATTCTATGTAAAAAATTTGAAATTCAGTGTTTTTTAATGACATTCAGTGCCTGGGATGATTCAGTGTCTTTTATTCACTGTACAAATCTGACATTCAGTGTTTTTTAATGACATTTAGTGTTCTTATTGCCATTTTTCCCTAAATAAAATTACAAAAAACAACTTTTTATATATGAAAAAAAATTACACTAACAAAATAATAAATTTTGAATATATATATATATATATATAAGCTAATAATTTTAAGAATATTTTGGTCTTTTTATGTTAAAATTATAAGAGCTTATAAGAGGTTTAAAAAAAGTAACATACTTTTTTTAAATAACTTATAAGCTTTTAAACAACTTAATTTTTATTTTTATAAAAATTTAAAAAAAAAAAAATACCAAACAAATTGTAAGAGCTTCTAAATTCTTAAACAGCTTATAAGTTTATAAATTGTTTAAGAGTTTATAAGTTCGGTCAAAAACCATCTAAGTTCTATTTTGAAGACATGATCGTTATAAGCATCATAGACATATTTCTTATTTTGCAAAACTATACGAACCAAGTTATTTTTACTGAATATATCAATCAAATTTTTACATGCAAATGTTCAATTTACATCAATATTGCACTCACATTATTTACAAATTTAAAATAAAAAATTGAGTGCCATTACCTAGTAATCTAGAGAAACACATAAGTTTACTACTGATTATTTGATATATTTGATACATTTTTTATGCTCAGGTTCCACCCTTATTCGAATTGTCACGTAGTACTATATTATTTAAATCAAGAAAATACTATGAACTACCACGAATATTGTTGATGTCAATAACAAATGTTACACATTAATTATGTTATGCTCCTCAATGGAATTGAAATCTACCTCATCATCAACAATACATAAATTTGAATATATATCTACACTTATATAGAAAGAGGACTTTGTGCTGTGTAGTATGTACAGATTGTATAGAATAATTAAAAAAAACTAGAAGTTAACTGAGCGAAATAGTGAGGTTTAGCACCACTGCAAGTGCAACATAATTGCAACGTTATGTGGCCAGATGCCTTTAGCTGTGTTTCAAAGGTGTGCATCTGAGGTTGCATATGATTCTGTGCCATAGATTCTTGTTTAAAGTTGTCAAGATTTGAAAACTTATATATATTTTGGTATGCAATTGTTTTCTTTACTTGAGGCACAACAAATTTTCTTTTATTTAGTGATATAACAATATAACATGCAGTTATTGATTTGGTATTTTTCTTAATTTTCTAGCATACCAATTTACATCATTTGGTTATTGATTTCTCACGTGAATATGTAAAGTTGGGTTACTAAAACCTTAAAAGACCTTGTTAAGGTGATAAGGTAATCCAATTTATATTTGAGCTTTAGGACATTTTTCCAACCGATGTGGGATACTTAACACACCCCTTCAAGAGTAGACTCAGTTTTGTCGGCTCTACTCGTGGACATAGTGCCATCTTTGGGCAAACTGAAAATTTCATCGGCTGGGGCACCCATCATCGTGTTGGGCCTGCTCTGATACTATGTCAAAGTTGGGTCAAAGATGACACTATATCCACGAGTAGATACGACAAAACCGAATTTAGTGTTTATTTCTGAATTACACCATAAAATGTGTTGTTAAGGTGGTAAGGTAATCAAACTTATATTTGAGCTTTAAGATCTTTTTCCAACATGTAGTCAAGAATGTCTTTCGCATGCTCAGGTGGAAGAAATTTCATATAATCACTTATCGTCCCTTTCTCCCAAAATACTTTGGCTGGAGTCGTATTGACAAGTCGAGTCTGAAGAACCAGAAATAAGTCGAGTTGGGAATCCAAGTATGACTGCCCCCTAGCAGGCCGTGAGGCCCTCTAGCTGTGCGGGTGGTAGGCATAACACCAAGAATGGGTTGGGTTCGACAACCCGCTTGATCGACTTTCTCTCAGTACATAAGTTAATATTCGGTAATTAGTGATTTCACCAATTAATGGGTCAGTTTCACTGATAGGCCCCACTGATAAACATGCATCATGACCTCTAAGTGAAATGTCAACATGCATCAATGCCATGCTACCTGCACAAGCATATGCCATTAAAGTTAATACATCAAATGCCATGACTTCGTTGAAACATGGAAACTCTCGTTTAGTTGGGCTTGTTGCCGAGACTAATCGCTCTTGAAGGGCGGATGAATTTTGTCGTGCGCCTACAAGTGTGGATCCAAAAGTGTCAGTTTTCTCTTTGAGTTCCTCGAGTGATCGAGAAGGCACCTCAATAGGAGGTGTTGGCTTCTGGACATCGTGATTCATCGGACCTAATGGGTCTTGATGGCTGGCTGAATTTTGGCGAGCGATCGAGAAGGCACCTCAATAGGAGGTGCTGGCTTCTGGACATCGTGATTCAACGGACTTGATGGGTCATGTTGGTATTTTATCGAACACCTTTGATGCGTTTGTTAATTTAAAGCCCTAGTTCATGTTTGAATCCTCCTAACCCTAGCGAACAAATTAGTTACTCATATTAATAATCAAGAACAAACAAATAGAGATAAATGCTAACCCCGATTTTCGTCCGATAATCAAAAGCAAGAATAAAAATAAAAGTGTCCTGAAAGTCTCGGGTCAACAACCCTAAATAGCGTCAATTAAAACGCGGTCAACTTCGAGTTCAACGTTCAGGAAATTGGACCAAGCGACCGCTAGGTAAGGGGCGGGCGCCTGGTCCCAGTCGCGGGCGGGCGCTCGGTGAGCAGGAGGTCGCCTGGTGTGGTGGCTGAGCTTCAACAGAGAGGGCAGGCGAGCGTTCCTGGCAGGTGGTCGCCTGGTGTTTTCTTCATTGCGCAACCTTCGTAATTGGCTTATCCCAGCTTCGTTCACCGTCGAATCGTCGTGAAATTTGAACTGTGTGTCAATAACTTAAATATGCAGCTTTGAATTCGATATCACATTCGTTCTTCTCGTCTTTTTGTTCAAATTCCAAAAATACACGATCTTAGGCTGCACACTACAAAAACACATCAAATCTACCACAAACCATGAGGAAGACACAAACAAATGAAACAAAACGACACGAGACGACACAAACTAATACAGGAAAAACGACACAAAAACATATAAATCACTATTCCTTTTTCTTGCAGCAATTTCTTGAGCATGACTCGCACTTCGTCTAATTCTGCTTGGACGGTATCGAAATGGACGTCCATCTTTTTCACCGTTATATCCAAGTTTTGCATCTCTTTCTCTAACTCGCTGTATGGATCCGGCAGGTCGAACCAATTTGTTAGAGTTCAAAAGGACGAACACAGAAATAAATTTATTAAAAGAAATATAGTAACCAAAGGAAGCACTCTTTCGTCCAAAGTCTAAAGAATCCTAATTCCAATGATCCGAAAGATAACCCTAACCTAATAATTAAACACATAGTTATAAGAATACTACTGCTAATAACTAAGTACTCAAAGCCAATAATAATAATAATAATAATAATAATAATAATAATAATAATAATAATAATAATAATAATAATATAATTAAAAATACTAATTAATTCCAGCGCATTATATCCACAAACGCCTGAGTCAGTAATGAAGAACTATGTGCTCATAACTCAAGAGTAAGTAATTGTTGCAAGTATTTTCAATCTTTATTATAAATAAAATCAAAAATATTATACCCATAACATTATTACTCCTCACATAAAGTTTTACGTTATCCTTGCATCGTGGAAGAATTCATTTGGAAGCAACACTTGCCTTATAGACGATGACATTCAGCTACCAAAGTTCTTTATATGAATGAATCTAAAAGTCACCACATACAATGGTATTTTGACGAACTTACTCTGCTTATGTTTAATTTACATAAGTACATGCAACATATAAGTAATATATTTTCATTTGAAATATGATTATCTTTGACAACAATAAAGTTCACCTATATGGTGAATCTACCTACCGTTCCTGTAGCTCAAAAAATGATTGAATGGTATATTCTAATAACGAACTCAACAAAACATATTTTCTCCAAAATCAAGTTTATCCTAACATCTTTTTTTTTTATTGTAATATAGGTATGAGTCTTCTTCAGACAACCAAACTGTTTGCAAACTCCTTGACATGCACCATAATGTTCAAAAGTTCTTCAGCTTAGACCAAACAACAAATATGCTCAACATTAAAACTGCCAAAAAGAGATTACCTAATGTAAGTTTATATATTTAAAATAAACTCGCAAATTATTTTGAAGTACACTAAACACTATTACCAAATTTACTTTCTGTTGATTATATCAAGGAACATAATTAGTGTAACTCATTTTTGACACCTTAACATATTTCAAATCCCTTTTGTTTATGAAATGATTGAATCACTTCGAAATAGTTTCAATCTAAATTTTTTCTCACCAACTCAAACAAACATTACAAACTTCACCTTCACCTGGTAGTTCACAAGACTTGTGCTTATACTACCAGTATTAAAAATAAAAATTGGAGGCACTGACAAATAGTGTAGATCCAATATATATTACTTGCGTGAATCTAAACCTGATAATCCACAATTTAATTTATGATTGACCCATCAGCAAGCTATTTGTTAACATATTGTTTTTTTTATGAAATCTGCTCTATAATATTGAACTTTCATGATATATATTTATTTGTCGTGAATTAGCATTGCAGCTATCCAAAAGTTGCATTTTTTTGCCCTTTACTACTACATGATGCAAATCGCCAATCCGTTTTCCAGCTTCATACAACCTGGGTGAAAGAGAACTTACAATATGTGCCAACAGAGGAAAAAAAACCTTGGACTGTAATTTGCGGGTATTGTACTAAAGTAGTCGATGCAGATCCTTGGGACATCATGACTTGCATTTATTGTAAACAGAAGAAAGCCACTATTGTCGGGTAATTACTTTTTTCTTGCGCCCTTTTGTAAACAAATCAATTATGCAATTTCACCTCATGGCGCCACATATTCATGCTCATCTTTTCTGTTCAAGTCTAACATCACTTTCAAGTTTTATGACAATACAGACGACATGATTATAACAACGGTGTACCCGGTCACAAATGATGTAATTAACTTCAGAACAAATAAAAAATAAAAACTTTGGATGAACCGGTAACTATAGAACCATAAGTATTCTTAAATTTTACGTAATATTTATGCTCAACTTACTATCTTTGTATGCAATTTAATTACCTTACCTCCTAATAATTATTATTTATATAAATATAGGAAAATCACTTGAGTACACTTTACGAGCTGCTCGAAAACAAAACATTCTCGTGTTTCATCAAATTATTTTCCTCCAATGTCAACCAAAGACAAATACCCCACTATTCAATGCTGAAA
The DNA here is from genome assembly GCA_954870475.1 of Euphrasia confusa. NCBI lineage: Eukaryota > Viridiplantae > Streptophyta > Magnoliopsida > Lamiales > Orobanchaceae > Euphrasia > Euphrasia confusa. The sequence goes on from OX940958.1 coordinate 11,228,196, forward strand.
TTTTCGATATTCCAAAAGCAAGACTCAAATGCATCTGATATTTACTCATGGATGCAAGTTCTACCGCAGTTGAGGTTGAAACATTGACGATGTTACCTGAAGATTTAACAGTCACTAATCCACCAAATCTCAAAAGGTACTCAGAAAGTGCGCTTCCCAAAACCACGAAAAAAGAATCTGCAATACGCAAGCGTCTGCAATCTGACGATACGCCAGACCTTGCTGACAATGAACCGAAGAAAACGGGCATATAATAGCAGGTTCTATGAATACCACGTATATATATTTTGGTTAACATGTAAAGCTCAAACTATGCGACGTACCTACCTCTTCTTTTGGTGTACCTGCTGAGCTAAACAATTATTTTTGTTAAGGGTAACTACTTTCTTACCTTTTCTTTTGGTGTACCTGCTAAGCTAAACAATTATTTTTGTTAAGGCTGCTACTTTCTTAAAACAAGTACGTTGTTGTTGCTTTTGTTGTTGTCTAAGTTGGCTAGAATATATGTTATAAGGCAGGTGTAATTATCAATGTATATTAAATATAATTTATGTCTTGTAATCTCGTTTTCATGTTGATTTTGTTTATAACAACTCAGGTTACAACTTCATCGAGCATAATTTTTTACTCTACTGGGCCTCGTCTTGCATCGAAAGACGAGAGAAAATCTAGTGTGTGTGTGTGTGTGTGTGTGTGTGTGTGTGTGTGTATGATGAAACGACGCAGTTTCATGATGAACTGGCTGCTGGTGCAGCGGTCTAGGGCGCTCGATTTCTCACTGGATTCTTAACCAAAACACATGATTCTTGAGGCGCCGTGATCCTTGCCAGCTCATCTACAAGACGCACATGGAATCGGGTGGATTGATCGCACGGCCGCGATTTGCGAGTCTGTTACAGACGTGTGGTTTAGATGACCATTTCGATTTTGTGCATTTCTGATTTTAGCATAAAATCACTCGTGTTTGTGATCGATATGTAAGTAGTAAGCTAGAGTGAACATTGTTGTACTCTCGTTTTGCTTCGTATAATCCCAGAACCACCCTCCCCTCCACCGTGCACGTAGATCGTCTTCCCAGCGATCGAAGCACGTAAAATCTCTGTGTTCTTTCGATTTTGCAGCGTGAGTGTGTTCTATATACTTGATTCGAACTTCGTGAGTGGTGAGAGTTGAGTTTGAAGCTCGCGATTGAGTTTTGGTATTTTGTGTTCGATTGTTCGGTTTTGAGGTTGAGTTCGATTCTCGCCGGAGCTCGAGCTTGTTTCCGGCGTGATTCTCAACAAGTGGCGCCGTCTGTGGGAAGGTGGAACATCGAACATGAAGACCGGATCTGCAAAGTTCGAGGTGGAGAAATTCACAGGGAAGAATGATTTCAGTTTATGGAGAATCAAGGTGCGAGCTGTTCTGGTTCAACAGGGGTTGATTGCAGCTCTTACTCCACCTGATTCTGTAGCTGAGAAGAAGGGGAAGGAAAAGGAGAAGAAGGACAAGGATGGATCTGCTTCTGGATCAGTTGATGAGGATGATTTGGAGGAGATATCCATGAAGGCTCACAGTGTCATCATACTCAGCCTTGGTGATAAGGTTTTGAGAGAGGTATGTAAAGAAACCACTGCATATGGCCTGTGGAAGAAGCTTGAATCTCTGTATATGACTGATGAGCCATTTTATTTGCTCATCTTTGAGCCTTTTTAGATTCGTTGTTGAGTCACTTTGAGTCTTTTTGTGTGTCTGGGAGGGCACATTGGAGTGTTTGGGCAAAGTATGCAGGTTGCAGGTCAGAAGTGGAGATTGTGCATAAAAAGCAAAGGAATGGTTCACTTTGGGCAAATGCGCGGATTCGAGGCAAAGTGACTGAAGCAGTTTGACCTAAGGAGGCAAAGTCACCACTTTGGGCAAAGTCACGATGAAGAAGGACAAGACGCCGAAATTGAAGTTTTCACTTTGGGCAAAGTCAAGACTTTGGGCAAAGGCACATCTTTGGGCAAACATCGAGTATCGGGCACACTAGAGACAAGAGTTGACCAGAGACGGACTATGGCGGATTATGGGCAAACACGAATCAGGATTCTATTACCAAGAAAAGAATAAGGAAAGAATCTTTTGTTTCCTTATCTCAAAGACAAAATCTTGACCGCGATTATCCTTGGTGTCCAAGGCTTCTTACACCTATAAAACAACACATGAAACCCTACAATCAGCACACCAAGAGAGAGAGGACGAAATTAAACACCAGAAAATATATAGAGACGCCATTGATGGGTTGAAGAAGACGGAGTCGAGTTCTCGCTGGCTTTCTGCCTTCGGGCAAAGCGCGGCGAATTCGTTTCGATTTCATGTTTTTATTTTCGTTAATTAATTTCTGAATGTTCTAAACAATTGTTAGTTTGATTTTCAATTTAATTCCAGCATGTTTAGTTTCGTTTTTATTTTGTTTATTTTCAGTTTGATTATGCGTAGCTAGTTTACTGCTTCTGGGCAAAGGCAGATCGAAGGGGGACTCTGGGCTAAGTTAGAAATGTGAGGTTGATAGGTCTTAGTTAACTGCTTGGAGGTTTGTTCCCGATACACAGTTGAGGTTTAACTACATTCTTGCAGGTTTGGGCGGACTAATTTGGTCGTTAGGAAACCCTTACACTTTGAGATACCATCGATTGATCAAACCGAATAATAGTATCTAGTTGTACTACGGGCATAGCGCTAGAACGTGTTGGAGCTTTGCGGTCGTATGATTTGGATTTTCGGACATGCTATTGGCCGAATTGGGTTCGTCTAGAGATCTATACGAGTTTGGGCAAACTAGATCCATGCGACCACATAGGTATCGAATTGTCTAGACTCAGGGGATTAGGCATAAGTATACCTTGCCTTTTCTTTACACCGTAAGGACGGATTGGGGTGGGGTAACTGTAGGCGTGACTTAATAGGACTGCTTTTACTTTGTTCGACATCCTATAACTGATTGACAAACCATCAGTTAAAACCATTAGTGTCAGGGATCGGTAGTTTGCCCAGATAACCCAAAGAGAAGCCGTGAGCCCAGAAGCCTGTTTTCCTTTTATTGAGTCCAGTTTGATTTACTGTTTTCTGTTAGCTTAGTTTGGTCAAAGTGTTTGCGTTAGTTAGTAGTTTGATTAAACCGCTGTGACCACAGCAACCAACTTCAAAACCTTTTTAAAACGTGACAACAGTTTGGGCTAGCCGAGATCACTTATTGCAATTGCTTCCTCGTGGGACCTGAAGGTACCGGTATACCGATCCGATCGATACACCGTGTGTGCGGAAGCGTGTAAAGCAATAGATCTATTAAGCCATGATCTTAGTGCACACTTAATGTGTATAAGAACACATATAAACATATATATATATATACACATCCAATATATATATATATATATATATAAGGTTTAACGATTACTTACTTTTGGTGATCGTTGATTTCGGTTAATGTCGATGAGGTGGTGTTGAGTCGATTGAACCACCTCAAATGGATCAGCCTCGAAATGTACACCTTTGGTATGACCTCGTCACGCCTTTGGATCGCCCGGATGTTGAAGCCGCACAAATGGCCCGGCCTCTACGTGTTGCACACGAACCCGGAAAATGAACTTGCTTGCTTGCTTGATAGAAGTGGTTCTCCAAGAACTCTTTTCTCTCTATGTTGTGTGATTTTCGTAGCTGAATATTGTGGTGAGAAAATCAGCATTTTCTCACCTATTAAACCATGAAATAACACCAAGTAACCCCCCCCCCCATAATGGTGATATTGATGTAGAATCATTATCACACATTAAGGTGTGTTAATGGTGAAGTTGAATGGTCATGTCCACATCCTCATGTGGTCCCATTCGCTTGCATGGCATGCCATGTCACACCATGTGACATGCATTCCATGCAAGCCATGCATCCCATGCATGTACGTAAATCACATCGAATATAAACCTAGTTTATATATATATGTCGATTCCAAATCGACTCATTTTAGCAAACACTTATAGCTCGTATTTTCGGCTCGTGTGTGACCCTGTAGGTATAATTATCGATCAATATTATATTGCTCCCAGCAATAAATATTATCTAATAATTATTTAAACATCCATAGACGACCTTATGACTTTATCGATTGCACACGTAGGATCGAAGGACACATCCTAACAATCTCCCACTTGGCCTTCAGAGCCAGTGTGCTGCCAACTTCCTCCTGTCACTTTATGTCTAAATTTGAACTTGAGGCAAGACTCGAGTCATCCTCAATCGGTTCAAACCTTTCTTGGACTTTGAGACAGACTGTAAAACCAGATTTATCACTATGATACGAATCTGGACGTGACCACGTATTTCCCACAGTCTCGACTCTCCAAGTGGCCGGTAAGACATATATCCCATTATAAAATGGAGGACAATCCCATCTTGTCAATCCAAGCTCTCCCACTTGCTTCCTGATATACCTAATAACAAGTTTTATAACCTCCTTTTACGAAAGGCGTTTACTTGTATCAAAGTACATCATTTCACAATGGAATTACTCTGGACTACTCAGGTCAGAGGAAATTGCTCGATAGTCAATGAAATAGTATTATGACTCGAATCTCAAATACTATTCCAGTCGGGTCTGTTCGATCATTAGCTCCCAGCTAATATCTATGTAATTGCACTTGATGTCCCACATCACTAGCCCATGAAGCAGCTGTTGGAGTAGTATACTTAATGTCTAGATTTGAGTATTCTGAACTCCTTGTACACTTTCATTTACCTATTAATAACGAACATTCATTTGCTTTTAACTATTGTTAATTAAATATATGCAAATTATAGTCCTGGATTATATACGTTGTAGTTAGTATGGTGTGCGACGTCACACAGAAGATCATACTATCGGTTACTCGTATTTAATCGAACAGTTGCTCACGACCTAGATGGACAGGGACCAATCCATCGGTATAGTCGTTGTGTGTGAGAGAAAATAATTTGTCTTAATTATTTTATCACACTTGTACACTTGGTGTATTGAGCGGATCGAATGAGACTCATCAATTAGGTTTGCTCGGCGATAATTGATTTGAGACTCAGTGTATTTTATTCTTAATCCCCGATACAATTACGGGTGTGTATATTTAATATATGTGACTTTGATTTTCCAAAGGAATTAACCGATTTAATTATTGGGTTAATTACCGGTTAAGTTGGGTCACTATATTTTATATATGGCATGCCGTGAATTCTTGAAGGGACAGTGTATCCCGGAAGGGTTGATAATATCCCCGAGATGAGCTCATAAGGATTTATTATGTAAACCTCGCGAGTGGATTTGTTCCCGCATAATAAATAAGGTTGAGTGGTACTATTCTCGGATATAAGAGATGAATAAATTTATTAAGCAATAAATAAATTTTATTCATGGATATTTAAATCTTAAATACACGGAATAAATAATACTACAGGAGAAATATTATTTGGATATAATATGGTTTAATATTGGGAGTGCAATTAATTTATATAGTGGAAAATAAATTAATTAATATTAATGGGAGATTAATAGATTTGGGCTTGGGCTCAATTTAATCATTAATATTGGAAGCCCAATATTCCACCTCCTTTAGATCCCCTACGTAGCCTATAAAAGCACTACATGGTCTTCTCTATTCTCATATAAGTTGAAGATCATAATTCTTCTAGAGAGAAAAAGTAGAGAGAGAAGTAGATCCATAGAGCTTGGAGGATCGTCGCCCACCCGACGTTCAAGCTAGTGCAAGGAATACGTGGGAAGATTCAAAGGTCATCTTGATTTCGTTTCTCCGAACAACGAATCGAAAGGTACAATATCTAAACGCCCTTGATATTATTCCGTTTTGATTTATCGAGAATACCGTAGAACGAAGATCCGAGGATCGAACCCCGGATGAAGGTCGAGCCGGGCGGTGGTGGTCGAACCACCGGACCGCCGGCAACTCGAGGATCCCTCATGGGGATCGACGACGCGAACCCTCGGCTGGACGCCGAGGATCGATCGAGCCCTACGGGGCTGATCGCTAGGGCTACGGGTTTTACCCGTAGCAGCTCGTAGCGAGCTGCGGGTTTCCCGTAGCAGCTCGCTGGACGCGAGCCCTAGTCGCGTAGCAGCGGATCAACGGATTCGCTGCGGGGATGCCGTGAGGCATCCCGTGCGATCGCTGGGAGCGATCGCGAGTCCCTCGTGGGGACTCGGCTGGGCGCGCACGCGTCCTCGTGCGCGTTGTGCGTTCGGTCGGGTCCCGGCTCGCGTGGGTTCGTGATCTCTCCGGCAATCGAGGTTTTTGATCGGGTTATTATTTTCCGCAAATTTTAATAGCCCGGGATATCGAATTCCAACAATTGGTATCAGAGCGTGGTTTACGTTCGCGGTATTTTCGATAAAATTGTTCTACCTTGCAGGGTTCCGACTATTATGGCTTGATGATTATTCGTTTAATTATTTTGTCATGTGATTATTGGATTGTTTAAACTCTCGGACATGTCGAGATTCGTTTTTGGTGGTGAATGCTTGTAATAGTAAAAATTCGGGGGTTGACCGAATTTAGGTTTATTATTATTGTTTTATTTTTCCGGAAAATGTATAGGGTCGATTTCATGTATAGAATCGATACCGGATAGTGTAAAATTAAATTTGTAATTTATTTTGCGTTGGATCGATGCCGAAACGACCGCCGGAAAAGACGTGTGACGAAGGAGATGATCGTGAGGGTGAGGACAAGGATCGACCATCCCCATGGTCGATCCATGAGGATCGATCGACCCTTGGAGGGGCCGCCGGCGACGGTGGCCGGCCACCTCCTAGGCGTGGGTCGAGGGGTGGCGCGGGGATCCCCACCCCGTGCTATCCCGGTCCGGTAGATTTACTTTCCTAATTGATTCGGGTTTTTCCTATTTGAGTATTCCTATTTTTGGGAACTCTCATGAATTAGGAAAAGAATCAATGTTGGAATTAATTAGGATTCCTAATTGATTATTTCTATTTTATGGAAATATTCATGGATTAGGAATCTAATTAATATGGAAAGTAGAAGAGTCCTAAATTATTTTATTTCCTTATTTCATTATGGAAATCATCTAGAATATTCCAAGTGGGTCTTGGATAGATTATTCTAGAGATTTAATGAAGTAGAAAGGGAAAATAAAATAAATAAAAATATTAATAATATTTAATTTTATTTTTGATTTATTCGATTGACTTAATTATTATTAATTAAGTATCTTTTGGATTTATTAAAAATAAATAGATTTAAATATTGGAAATTAATATTCTCGTCACATGGAGCATTCAAGAACGAAGACTGAAGACTAGAAGATGCGTACGGAGATGGAGTAAAGCCATAATAGTCGGAAAATAATATTCTAGTATTATTTTGACTATGTGACAATACTATGTGCTTTATTACATGTATGCATGCTATATGTGTTTATTTTTATGCACTAGATAGCGTATCCCTTTATTGTAAAAAGCTAAGTGGGAGAGGGTATGGAAACATACCCATGGTCTCCATTGCTGCTCTCTTGGTGACTTTTATAAACTTTTGAAGTTTATATAGATTAGTTATTGGAGGAGAGTTCTTGTAATTCCTCTTACGAGAAACATTGATTAAGTTTATCAAACAATGCCTAATTTGTCTTTCCAAAGCTGATTTCAAGTCGACTCATTCTCACCCCGGGGAGTGGAATGGAGCCAGAGCCACTTGGTCATGTCGAGGACACAAATTAGAGACAGTCGTACCATCTTTTGAAGGTGGATCGATTGTCTGCTCGGCTCCCTCATTTATGAGAGATAGGGTTGTTCGCATGGTGAATCACTGGTTAGAAACTTCGAGTTTCACTTTGTTGGAATTCGATATCCCGGGTTATTAAAATTTGCGGAAACCAATAACCCGATCAAACCCTTCGCCGGAGATCACATGAACGCCGACTCATCCGCCGGAGTCCAGCCTTTGGAGACCACGCACCCGAAGGCACGCAGCCCGCCCCCAGCCGAACCCCCGCGAGACGGGGTTCACGCGATTGCTGATCGCGTGCGATCATCATGATCGATGGGGCTGCCCAGCAGCCCCTGCGGCGAGTCCGGCGACTCGCCGCCGCATGGGAGATCGGCCCGCCTCCAGCTGGGCCGTCGCGGGGCCCAGCCCGCTGCCGGCGATCGATCCTTGGATCGATCGCACCCCCGGCGTCCAGCCGGGGTTCGCTCCATGCGCGCACGCCGAAACCCTAGTTCGGGCGATCGCCCGTGGTCCGGTGGCTTCGCCACCACCACGCGATCGTCCGTCTAATCCGGGTTCGAACTTTTGGATCTTTGTTCTTCGATAATTGATTCAATAAAACAAGAATTAAATTGCGGAAATTTAATTCACCTTTCGATTCGTTGTGCGGAGAAACGAGATCTTATGATGACCTTGAGATCTTCCCACGTATTCCTTGCACTAGCCCGGACGTCGTGTGGGCGACGATCTACCGAACTCCATGGATCTCCCTCTCTACTTTCTCTCTCTAGAATTGTGATCTTCAAGTTATGAACTTATGAGAATAGAGAAGACCATGTAGTGCTTTTATAGGCTACGTAGGGGATCTTAAGGAGGTGGAATATTGGGCTTCCAATATTGAAGATTAAATTGAGCCCAATGCTCAAGTCCATTAATCCTTATCAATATTAATTAATTCTATTTTCCACTATATAAAATTAAACGCACTCTCAATATTAAACCATATTATATCAAATAATATTTCTCCGGTATTATTATTTATTCCGTGTATTTAAGATATAAATATCCATGAATAAAATTAATTTATTGCTAATTAATTTATTCATCTCTTATATCCGAGACTAGTACCATTCAACCTTAATTATTATGCGGAATAAATCCACCTGCAGGGTTTACATAATAATTCCTTATGAACTCATCTCGGGGATATTATCAACCCTTACGGGATACACATTCCCGTCAAGTATTCACGGCATGTCATATATAAAATATAGTGACCCAACTTAACCGGTAATTAACCCAATAATTAAATCGGTTAATTCCTTTGGTAAATCAAAGTCACTTATATTGAATATACACACCCGCAATAGTTTCGGGGATTAAGAATAAAATACACTGAGACTCGAATCGATTATCGCCGGCAATCCTAATCGATGAATCTCAACGATCCGCTCAATACACCAAGTGTACAAGTGTGATAAAATAATCAAGATAGATTATTTTCTCTCTCACACAACGACTATACCGATGGATTGGTCCGAGTCCATCTAGGCCGTGAGCAACTGTTCGATTAAATACGAGTAACCGATAGTATGATCTTCTGTGCGCCCATGCAACACCATACTAACTACAACGTATAAAATCCAGGACTATAATTTGCATATATTTAATTATAAATAATTAAACGCAAATAATTGTTTATTTAATTAAATAGATTAGTGGCAATGGATCGTGAGTTTCCGTCACTTAAATCTAGACATTAAGTACACAACTCCAACACACTTATGATTCTCCACGTCTTGATTTACAAGATTGAATGGATCAAGTAATTGGGAGTCAATTGTAAAAGTCTTTTGGTGTAGTAAACGTCCACACTATCGTGGCTTGCTGCACTGAATGGGACTTTGGAACGATTGATGTAGACAGTTATAGAAGGGAGTGAAGGATCCGTGTGTCAACGTAAACGTCCACACTATCGTGGCTTGCGGCGATATGCGAGTCCCAAACAAACTTCTTAGTACTGAGCAGTGGTTAACACTTAGGTACGCTTCATAGTATCCCTCCCATCGAGGTAACGCTATTGATGATGTACGACCAAAGGAAATCTAATTGCTAAATCATTTGGGTGAGTAAACGTCCACACTATCGTGGCTTGCTTTACCTGATGGGATTTTAGAGGCGATTAGTGATTTAATGATATTATTAAAGGGAGATAATATCGGATATTAAATTGTTTGTTTTATGTGCTTATAGGTTAAGAATGACTGTGACCCCACTTTGTGATATACTTAAAGATGAAAACTCGCTGGTTCCATATAGTGATGTTTGGAAAAGAAATCTGGACATTGTCCAGACTGTTGAGACTTCCGAATCCACTATCCCAACTCATGAGGACATTTGGAATGACCTCAGAATGATGTTGAGACATAGTGTGGAAGCCGGACAAGAAGTGATTGACATACTCTATAAATTCAGTCCTCTTGAGGAATCGCTTAAAAACGATTTCAAAAGAGCGGAACTTATAAGTATGGTCAGAAAATCACAAGCTCTTGTGGCCAAGTTGGAAGTGCATGCAAAGAAGCCCAGTGGTTGTGAACCACGGATTGGGAAGAGCAAGCCGCAAGGCAAGTGCTTTCGATGCAAGCAGTCTGGGCACTGGAAGTCTAATTGTCCTCTCATTAAAGGTACGAAATTTTCCTTAGTCACCGAAACATTATCAGTGGTGTTATCTACCAGCACCTGGTGTGTAGATACGGGGGCCACTGATCATGTCTGCAATTCATTGCAGGGGTTCCAGGAAACCCGGAGACTTAGAGAGGGAGAGATCGTGGTCTACATGGGCAATGCCGCGAAGGTGGCGGCTGTTGCAGTGGGAGACGTTCACTTACGCTTTAGTAGTGATAGGGTTTTAGTTTTACAAAATTGTCTTTATGTACCCAACTTTAGAAAGAATTTAATTTCGGTTTCTAAACTTATTATGAATGGATATTCTGTTTCTTTTGACCATTCTGTGATCATAAGAAGAAACAGTGAGATTATCTGTTCTGGTACATTGGTGGACGATTTGTATGTGCTAAATCCTGAGTCTAACACGATGCAACTAACCGAGAGTAATAACACATCTACGAACACCAATAAGAGAAAGGAACCTTCTAGGATGAATCAATTATACTTGTGGCACTTAAGGCTAGGTCATATTAACTCAAATAGAATTCAAAGGTTGAAAGCTGATGGTCTCATCAGTGGTGTTGAAGGAGAGGACCTTCCAACCTGCGAATCCTGTTTAGAGGGAAAAATGACCAAGCGTTCTTTTTCTGGTAAAGGACGAAGGGCTGAACAAGTATTGGATTTGATTCACTCTGATGTATGCGGACCTATGTCTACTCAGGCAAAGGGAGGGTACGAGTATTTCATCACTTTCACTGATGATTACTCAAGGTATGGATTTGTATACCTGATGCGCCGCAAGAGCGAATCCTTTGACAAGTTCAAGGAGTTCAAGGCTCTTGTGGAGAACCTTCAAGGTAAACCCATTAAATGCCTGCGATCTGATCGCGGAGGCGAGTACCTGTCTGGAGAATTCAAGGCATACTTGGCAGAGAATGGGATTGATTCCCAAATGACATCACCATATACTCCCCAGCAAAATGGTGTGTCAGAAAGAAGGAATAGGACTCTTATGGAAATGGTGCGATCAATGATGAGTTACTCGGACTTACCTATCATGTTCTGGGGATATGCCTTAGAAACAGCGGCACACATTCTGAACTTGGTTCCATCTAAAACGGTTCCTTCAACACCCATGGAACGATGGAGCGGGCACAAGCCTAGCTTGAGACACGTTCGGATCTGGGGGTGCCCTGCACACGTGTTGAAGGTAGGTGCCGATAAATTAGAACCTCGTACTGAAGTGCGGTTGTTTATAGGATATCCTAGAGGAACTAAGGGTGGCATGTTCTATAGTCCTACGGACCAGAAGATCGTTATAAGTACTAACGCTCGGTTCTTAGAGGAAGACTATGTCATGGACCACAAGCCCAAAAGTGACGTAATACTTGATGAGTTGAGAGGTAACAAAGAAGACTTAGATACAGCCGAACCGAGTATAGATACACCACTAGAATCTGCACCTGACACTGTCACTGTTAATACACCGGAACGCCGTCGTAGTGGGAGGGTTGTTAAGCAACCAGACCGATGGATTGGACTGGGTGAGTCTTCGGACTCTGGACCTGGAGTTCATGAAATCGATCCCTGGACCTATGATGAGGCGGTACAAGATATAGATGCGCCTTCTTGGAAGAAAGCGATGAAATCCGAAATTGAATCTATGGATTCTAATAAAGTCTGGGATCTTGTAGAACCACCAAGCGGCGTAAAGCCAATTGGGTGTAAATGGGTCTACAAGAGAAAGAGAGGATCTGACGGAAAGGTTGAAACCTTTAAAGCTCGGCTTGTTGCGAAAGGATATACTTAGAAAGAAGGAATCGATTATGAGGAGACCTTTTCGCCGGTAGCCAAGATAAAGTCGATCCGGATTCTCTTATCCATAGCAGCTCATATGGATTATGAGGTGTGGCAAATGGATGTCAAGACAGCTTTCCTAAATGGAAGTCTTGACGAGACGATTTATATGAAACAACCAGAAGGATTCATTGCTAAGGGGCGAGATCATATAGTGTGCAAGCTTAATCGATCCATTTATGGATTGAAACAAGCCTCGAGATCGTGGAACCTGCGGTTTGACGAAGTAGTCCAATCTTTTGGATTTAGTCAAAGCATGGACGAATCGTGTGTGTATTGGAAACGTGATGGGAAGAAGGTGGTGTTTCTCGTGCTTTATGTAGATGACATTCTTCTCATTGGCAACAGTGTAAAGATGTTATCAGACATAAAGGGATGGTTGTCTAGACAATTCGATATGAAAGATTTGGGAGAAGTCGGGCATGTTCTAGGGATCAAGGTTATAAGGGATCTCCGGAATAGAACATTGTACCTATCCCAGCAATCTTACATAGACACGATTCTGGCTCGTTTTAACATGCAAGATTCCAAGAAGGGTGAACTACCCTTCAGTAAAGGAACTTATCTTTCTAAAGAGATGTGTCCTCAGACACAGAAGGAGAAAGATGAAATGAAAGCGGTTCCCTACGCTTCGGCTGTGGGAAGCTTAATGTATGCAATGTTATGCACGAGGCCTGATATCTGCTATACAGTTGGCGTAGTAGCGAGATATCAGAGTAACCCTGGAAAGGCTCATTGGACTGCCGTAAAGAGCATTTTCAAGTATTTGCGAAATACTAAGGATTATGTTCTAAGTTACGGGGCAGACAATCTGATTCCTTTGGGTTACACAGATTCGGATTTCCAAGCTGATAAGGACCGGCGTAAGTCGACATCAGGCTATGTGTACACTTTGGGAGGTGGAGCCATATCATGGAAGAGTGTTAAGCAAAAGTGCATTTCGGACTCTACCATGGAAGCTGAATATGTTGCAGCCTCAGAGGCAGCGAAAGAGTCAGTTTGGTTCCTTAATTTCCTCCAGGACTTAGATGTGATTCCGAGTTTGCCCAAGGCTATGACAATTTATTGTGATAATAGCGGTGCAGTGGCAAACAGTAAGGAACCACGGTCCCATAGTGCTACGAAACACATAGAACGCAAGTACCACCTGATTCGAGACATCGTCAAGAGGGGCGATGCAGTAGTCACCAAGATAGCTTCGGAGGACAACCTAGCGGACCCTTTCACCAAGATACTTCCTAAGGAAGTATATTTCAAGCACTTGGAGGGTTTGAGAGTCAGAAGTTTGGAGGATAAGACTAGACCTTAGTATAAGTGGGAGATTGTTGGAGTAGTATACTTAATGTCTAGATTTGAGTATTCTGAACTCCTTGTACACTTTCATTTACCTATTAATAACGAACATTCATTTGCTTTTAACTATTGTTAATTAAATATATGCAAATTATAGTCGTGGATTATATACGTTGTAGTTAGTATGGTGTGCGACGTCACACAGAAGATCATACTATCGGTTACTCGTATTTAATCGAACAGTTGCTCACGACCTAGATGGACAGGGACCAATCCATCGGTATAGTCGTTGTGTGAGAGAGAAAATAATTTGTCTTAATTATTTTATCACACTTGTACACTTGGTGTATTGAGCGGATCGAATGAGACTCATCAATTAGGTTTGCTCGGCGATAATTGATTTGAGACTCAGTGTATTTTATTCTTAATCCCCGATACAATTACGGGTGTGTATATGTAATATATGTGACTTTGATTTTCCAAAGGAATTAACCGATTTAATTATTGGGTTAATTACCGGTTAAGTTGGGTCACTATATTTTATATATGGCATGCCGTGAATTCTTGAAGGGACAGTGTATCCCGGAAGGGTTGATAATATCCCCGAGATGAGCTCATAAGGATTTATTATGTAAACCTCGCGAGTGGATTTGTTCCCGCATAATAAATAAGGTTGAGTGGTACTATTCTCGGATATAAGAGATGAATAAATTTATTAAGCAATAAATAAATTTTATTCATGGATATTTAAATCTTAAATACACGGAATAAATAATACTACAGGAGAAATATTATTTGGATATAATATGGTTTAATATTGGGAGTGCAATTAATTTATATAGTGGAAAATAAATTAATTAATATTAATGGGAGATTAATAGATTTGGGCTTGGGCTCAATTTAATCATTAATATTGGAAGCCCAATATTCCACCTCCTTTAGATCCCCTACGTAGCCTATAAAAGCACTACATGGTCTTCTCTATTCTCATATAAGTTGAAGATCATAATTCTTCTAGAGAGAAAAAGTAGAGAGAGAAGTAGATCCATAGAGCTTGGAGGATCGTCGCCCACCCGACGTTCAAGCTAGTGCAAGGAATACGTGGGAAGATTCAAAGGTGATCTTGATTTCGTTTCTCCGAACAACGAATCGAAAGGTACAATATCTAAACGCCCTTGATATTATTCCGTTTTGATTTATCGAGAATACCGTAGAACGAAGATCCGAGGATCGAACCCCGGATGAAGGTCGAGCCGGGCGGTGGTGGTCGAACCACCGGAACGCCGGCGGCTCGAGGATCCCTCATGGGGATCGACGACGCGAACCCTCGGCTGGACGCCGAGGATCGATCGAGCCCTACGGGGCTGATCGCCAGGGCTACGGGTTTTACCCGTAGCAGCTCGTAGCGAGCTGCGGGTTTCCCGTAGCGGCTCGCTGGACGCGAGCCCTAGTCGCGTAGCAGCGGATCAACGGATCCGCTGCGGGGATGCCGTGAGGCATCCCGTGCGATCGCTGGGAGCGATCGCGAGTCCCTCGTGGGGACTCGGCTGGGAGCGCACGCGTCCTCGTGCGCGTTGTGCGTTCGGTCGGGTCCCGGCTCGCGTGGGTTCGTGATCTCTCCGGCAATCGAGGTTTTTGATCGGGTTATTATTTTCCGCAAATTTTAATAGCCCGGGATATCGAATTCCAACACCAGCGCTATAGTACACATTACAATCTAGTTCTTTGTATCATCAGTTTGTCCGTACTCGATGATACGAACTAGGAACAATTTATGATTTAATTATATTAGTTCAACAATTGGGACTTCATTATGTGGTAAGTCGACCTCATAACCCAATTAATATAATTTAATCATTTGGACAATTCATACAATTTAAATCACAATTATATGAAGAAATTATTGAATATCATAAAAGATACGTGAATGTTTACATAAACTCCAAAAGTATACAATACAGTAATAAGAATCACAATCCATCTCTAAGATATCGTATCCCTATTGCAGTCGTATGAGCATCATGCTTTGACTGCTGGAGTGGTTTAGTTAACGGGTCTGCAACATTATCATCAGTTGCAACTTTATTTATCTCGATGTCTCCACGACTAACTATCTCCCTGAGAATGTGGAACTTCCTGAGCACATGTTTGGATTTGTGGTGCTCCCTAGGCTCCTTGGCTTGCGCGATAGCTCCACTATTATCACAATAGAGAGCTATCGGATGGGCCGAACTAGGTACGACACCGAGCTCATCTAAGAACTTTCTCATCCAAACGGCCTCCTTTGCTGCTTCTGATGCAACAATGTACTCAGCCTCTGTAGTATAATCAGCTACGGTGGGTTGCTTGGAACTCTTCCAGCTCACCGCACCTCCATTCAGACAAAAAACAAAACCGGACTGAGACCGGAAATCATCTTTGTCTGTTTGGAAGCTTGCATCCGTATATCCTGTCACAACCAACTCTTTTTGTCCTCCAAAGACAAGAAAATACTCTTTATTCCTTCTAAGGTACTTAAGAATATTCTTGTCCGCAGTCCAATGCGCCTCACCTGGGTTTCCTTGAAACCGACTCGTCATGCTCAAAGCATACGATACATCCGGTCGTGTACATATCATGGCGTACATAATAGACCCTATTGCCGAAGCATAAGGAATATTTGCCATCCTTATTTGCTCATCAGGTCCCGAAGGGCACTGCCTCTTGCTCAAAGATGTACCATGAGTAATTGGAATGAGACCCTTCTTGGCGTCTTTCATTCTGAACCTGTCAAGCACCTTATCAATATAGGTTGCTTGACTAAGTCCAAGCATCCTTTGCGATCTGTTGCGACAGATCTTGATGCCCAATATGTACTGTGCTTCTCCAAGATCCTTCATTGAAAACCATCTTCCAAGCCATTCTTTAACAGAATTAAGCATAGGAATATTGTTTCCAATAAGGAGTATGTCATCGACATACAACACAATAAATACAACGTAACTCCCACTGACCTTCTTGTAAACACAAGAGTCTTCCATGTTCTTTTGAAATCCAAACTCTTGTATGGATTCATCGAACCGAAGATTCCAGCTCCGAGATGCTTGCTTTAATCCATAGATGGATCTATTAAGCTTTCATACTCTCTCAGCCTGATTAGGATCGATAAAACCCTCTGGTTGTGTCATAAACACATCCTCGACTAGAATCCCATTCAAGAAGGCGGTTTTAACGTCCACTTGTCATATCTCATAATCATAATGAGCAGCAATGGCTAAGAGAATCCGAATGAATTTAATCATAGCAACTGGTGAAAAGGTTTCATCATAATCCACCCCGTGAATTTGGTTATATCTTTTTGCCACCAACCTTGCTTTGAAAACACTAGGTTTTCCATTCATGTCTGTTTTTATCTTGTAAATCCATTTGCATCCAATGGGCCTAGCCCCTTTAGGCAAATCGACCAAGTTCCAAACTTGATTTTCTGACATTGATTCCATTTCGGATTTCATGGCACCCTGCCATTTCTCGGAATCTGGACTCGTCACAGCTTGGATATAGGTCGAAGGTTCATTGCTTTCTAAAAGCATGACTTCATAGTTCTCGTTTGTCAGAATACCTAAGTATCTGTCAGGTTGAGTTCTAATCCTTCCGGACCTTCGAGGGTTAGGTGTGGTTTCTAAACCACTGGAGCACTCTTGACTTGGTCTTGAGTGTCCATCTCAGTTTGATCTTCTTGAACCTCGTTCAAGTTTTCTTGAACTTCGTTCAATTCAACTGAGCTCCCACTTACTTTCTTGGAAAGATATTCCTTTTCAAGAAATACACCATCTCAAGCAACAAAGACTTTGTTCTCAGATTGGTTGTAAAAGTGGTACCCTCGTGTTTCTTTTGGATAACCCACAAAGAAACATTTATCCGATTTGGGTTCAAGCTTTGTAGAGATATTTCTCTTCACATAAGCTTCACATCCCCAAACCTTGATATAAGACAAGTTAGGGACCTTCCCTTTCCATATCTCGTATGGTGTCTTATCAACAGCTTTTGACGGTGTCCTATTCAGTGTATAGGCCGCTGTTAAAAGTGCGTGTCCCCAAAAAGATTTTGGTAGTTCACTAAGGCTCATCATCGATCGAACCATATCCAATAAGGTTCTATTCCTCCTTTCGGAAACACCATTCATCTGGGGTGTTCCAGGAGGAGTGAGTTGATATAGAATACCACAACTCATAAGATGATCATCGAATTCTTGGCTAAGATATTCACCACCTCGATCCGATCGAATGGCTTTTATCTTCTTACCAAGTTGATTCTCAACTTCATTTTGGAATTCTTTGAACTTTTCAAAGGCTTCCGACTTATGCCTCATTAAATAGACATAACCATATCTACTTAAGTCATCGGTAAAAGTTATGAAGTAGAAATAACCTCCACGTGCTTGTGAGCTCATTGGAACACATACATCAGTATGGATTAAACCCAATAGATCATTTGCACGTTCTCCTTTTCCTAGAAAAGGTGACTTTGTCATTTTGCCCATCAAACACCCTTCACATGTATCAAATGACTCCAAGTCAAAAGATTTGAGAATACCTTCTTTAAGAAGTTTCTCTACACGTTTAATGTTGACGTGGCCTAATCGACAATGCCAAAGGTATGTTTCATTGAATTCATTCGATTTGGCCTTTTTGGTATCAATGTTATATATATGATTGTCAAGTTGAAGTATATATAAACCATGTTCTAATCGTGCCGAACCATAGAACACTCCACCTTTTGAAATAGTAAATAAACCATTTATTATAGTGAAGGAAAATCCTTCAGTATCCAATACTGAAATAGAAATGATGTTCTTGGTAATACTTGGTACGAAATAATTCAATACTAAAACAAGGCCCGAAGGCAAACACAAATCATAAGATCCTACGGCTAATGCAGCGACCCTCGCTCAATTTCCGACCCGCAGATCGACATCTCCCTTTACCAAAGTTCTACTTCTTTGCAGTTCCTGCACATGTGAAACAATGTGAGCACCGCATCCGGTATCCAATACCCAAGAAGAAGAATTTGTAAAGTTTATGTCTATGACATAAATACCTGAAGATGAAGGAACGACACCGTTCTTCACATCTTCCTTGAACTTAGGGCAATCTCGCTTGTAGTGTCCAACACTCTTGCAGTAGAAACATTCAGATTCCCCAGGAACCTTAGAAGCTTTCAAGAACCTTTTGGAAGGAGCTGCCACAGCTTTCCCTTTCCCTTTGCCTTTCACTTCCGGTTTCTTAATCCCCTTGAACTTTTTGGTACCTCCTTCCCGAATCATAAGAACTTCCCTCCTAGGGTCCTTCTTAATCGCCGGCTCAGCAGCCTTAAGCATCCCATGGAGCTCATAAAGCGATTTCTTCAGTCCATTCATGTGGAAATTCAGCCTAAAGGCGTCATAACCATCATGAAGAGAATGGATAATGAAATCGGTAGCCAACTCGTCATCATATGCGAAACCGAGGCGAGCACTTGAATCAAATAATCCAATCACTTGCTGTACATGTGGTCCCACGGGTTTACCCTTTTCCAGCCTAGCTGTTGCTGGAATTCGATATCCCGGGGTATCAAAAATTGCGGAACCGATAACCCCGACCGAAATCCCGTCGCCGGAAACCGATCACGAACACCGAACGACCCGGAGCACGACCGAGGCATCACCGCGGGCGAACCCACGGCTAAACCCTAGCCGCGCCCCCGCCGGGGCTCGCGATCGCCGTGCATGGCGATCGCATGGGGCTGCATGGGGCAGCCCCCGGCGGTGAGTCCGGCGACTCACCGCCACCGCCAGGAGGGGCGGTCAGCCCGGCTGACCTACCGCGGCTCCAGCCGCGGTCTTCCCCCGGCGATCGATCGCCCGATCGATCGCCCGCCTCGGCCCAGCCGAGGCGCCTCGTCGCGCACGCCGCCATGGAGGCGGCGGAGATCCGCCACGGCACCAGCCCGTGGCATCCCCAGCGATCGACCCTAGGTCGATCGCATGCCCCGGCGTCCAGCCGGGGCTTCCTTGCGCGGCGCACCGGCGGTCGAACCCTAGGGTTCGGCCGCCCCTCTCGATCCCGACGGGGATCTCGAATCCCCGTATCCCGGTCTCGACGTTCTCCCGGATCGTGCGTTCATGTATGTATCACAATCAATTCACATAAAATCATAGAAGGGAGTATATGATTTTACCTTTTAATTCGTTGTGCGGAGAAACGAATCTAAGTTGATGACCTTACGATCTTCCCACGTATTCCTTGCACTCCGTTCGAACGTCGGGTGGGCGACGATCTATCGAACTCCTATGGATCTCCTTCAACTTTCTAGAATATCAAGTATGATAATCTTGTCTTATTCAAGTTATGAATTATGAAGGCCATGTAGTGCTTTTATAGGCTACGTAGGGGATCTAAAGGAGGTTGAATATTGGGCTTCCAATATTGAAGATTAAATTGAGCCCACTGCCCAAGTCCATTAATCCTTATCAATATTAATTAAATTTATTTTCCACTATATAAATTTAATTGCACTCCCAATATTAAACCATATTATATCAAATAATATTTCTCCGGTAGTATTATTTATTCCGTGTATTTAAGATTTAAATATCCATGAATAAAATTAATTTATTGCTAATTAATTTATTCATCTCTTTAATCCGAGACTAGTACCATTCAACCTTAACTATTGTGCGGAATGAATCTACTCATGAGGTTTACACAATAATTCCTTATGAACTCATCTCGGGGATATTATCAACCCTTCCGGGATACACTGTCCGGTCAATCATTCACGGCATGCCATATATAAAATATAGTGACCCAACTTAACCGGTAATTAACCCAATAATTAAATCGGTTAATTCCTTTGGTAAATCAAAGTCACTTATACTGAATATACACACCCGCAACAATATCGGGGATTAAGAATAAAATACACTGAGACTCGAATCGATTATCGCCGGCAATCCTAATCGATGAATCTCAACGATCCGCTCAATACACCAAGTGTACAAGTGTGATAAAATAATTAAGACAAATTATTTTCTCTCTCACACAACGACTATACCGATGGATTGGTCCGGGTCCATCTAGGTCGTGAGCCACTGTTTGATTAAATACGAGTAACCGATAGTATGATCTTCTGTGTGGGCCCGACACACCATACTAACTACAACGTATAAAATCCAGGACTATGATTTGCATATATTTAATTAATAATAATTAAAAGCAAACAATTGTTTATTAATTAAATAGATTAAATGCTATGACCGGGAGTTTACCGTTACTTAAATCTAGACATTAAGTACACAACTCCAACAATCTCCCACTTGTACTAAGGTCTAGTCATTTCCTCCAAACTCCCGGTTCCCATACTCATCACGTGCTTTAAAGTGTACTTCCGAGAAGTACTATGTGAGTGAGCAATCTAGGTTGCCGCTCTGAAGTTATCTTGGTGACTACTACGTCGTCTCCTTGACGATGACTCGTATCAGGTGGTACTTGCTCTATGTGTTATCATCACTTTTGACTTATGACCTCTTCCAGTTCACCGTGCACCGCTATCCAATAGCCTTTGGTAAACTAAGAGTCATATCCAAGTCAAGAGGTTATCCCGGAACCTAACCAAAACTTCCGCTGCCTCTGAGGCTGCTATTCGGTTATGAGAGAGTCTGAAAAGCGTCCTGCTTATCACTCTTTTATGGTTCCACCTCTTTCTAAAAGTGAACACATAGCCTGATATCGACTTACACTGGTCCTTCTTTGATTTTCGGATCTGAGAATTTGTAATCAAAGAAGATTTCGTCTTGCTTACAGCATTCGAAAAATTTCTTTTCTAGATCACTTTTGATATCCTCCCACTACGCAAACCGCATAGTTGATATCAGGTTCTTGTTTTACAACATTGCATCTATAAAGCTTTCCATACTTGAAGTACAGGAAACTGCTTTGTCTATCCCCTTCATGTGTATAAACACAAATCCTTTAGATAGATGTTTATTCTGTCCCTGAAAGGCAATAACCTTTCTCAGAAGTATGCATGTTAAAAACAAACCTTAATCGTATAAGATTTCTAGGAGAAGTACAATGTTCTTATCTCTAGATCATAAGATCTTAAGAACATGTTCTAACTTCTTCTTAATCTTATATCTCGATTTATTTAGACAACCATTATTTTATGCCTGACAACATTTTTACATTGTTGCCAATGATGAAATGTTATCTACATAAAATCTCCGAGAAACACCACCTTGTTTCCATTACGTCTTCAATACACCTTTCGTCTATGTCTTTTGATGAATCCATCAAATGGATTATCCCATCAATTCGCAAGCTCTACGACTCATAGCTTTATTTCAATCCATAAAATGGATTTACTAAGCTTGCACTCTAAATGATCTAGCCTCTCAACAATAATCCTTATTGTTCCAAGCAGGCACATTTAGATCTAGTACTGCCCTTATGCAGAGCTAGGGGTCGATTTCATCTTTACTAGATCCAGAGTCCGAACTCCTCTAGCCTTATGAATATCTCTGGTTGTCCAACAACCTCCCACTGCAATGGCGTCACGGTGTACAACAGTAATAACAATAGGTGCAGTGTGTGGTGTACTTCTACTCGGTTTGGCTGGTTCCTAGTCTTTTGTCCTTCTTCTCATTCTAAGGTATTACGTCAATTTTAGGCTTTGTGGTTCATCTGATAGTCTTCCTCTATGAACCGGACGATAGACGTCCCTCTGGTTCGTAGTACTATAGAACACACAATACTTCGTTCATCTAGGATATCCTACAACCATATTCAATATGCCGTTGTATCTAGGAATATCCATAGAACATAGGTAGTTCCGAACAACTTGTCCTTTTACCATCAGATTTCCATTTCTTTACAACGCACCATCTCTACACGTAAGTGTATGGCGCGCCCCTTTGGGATTGAATCCCAATCTTTGATTACGCTATGTGTTATTCAGATAGGTGATGGCCTCCGCGACCGAGTCGCAGGCTCCTAATGGATATACTTTGATGGTTCCCCATAATCGCTTTGTGTCTATTGACTAGTCAAAACACTTTGCTTTTATGGCACATCAAGCATTCTAATCCATCACTTGAGTATTCTTAAGAAAGAATTACTCGTACCTTTCTAATATACACATATGTCTGCATATCTAATCATTTCCAATACTTGTTTGAATTCTATCCTTTTTCAAGAAAGGTTTGCTTAGACGTATTATCCTCCAAATTCAATCCTTAGGTCGGAAGGTCCATTCCTTCAACTATAATTGATCAAATCAATCTCGACCATTTGAATCTCATTTGAAAATACTACTAAGTATAAGATTTCACAAGTATAATGATAAAGAAATATCTAATAAGTAAAACAAGTTATAGAACGGTTCGTTACATTGGGGTAGACTTAGGATCTATCATTCGTATATTGCTATCTAATGTACCAGAATAGATAATGCCATTATTTCTTATCAAAATCATCCAATGATTAAAGAAATAAAATATCCATTCACAAATAATAGAAATCCAGAACAAAACGTTCTTTCTAAAATAAAGGGGTACATAAAGCAATAACTTTGAAATGAAATCCTATTTAACTACTAAAGCAGATAAATGTCTTCCACCGCAACCGCTGCCTCCTCTACAGCTTTGCCCGTGTAGACTCGAACTCTTCCTCTCTAAGTCGCCGGGTTTTCTGGAACCCCTGCATTCAAAAATGCACATACTGTCAGTGGTTCCATATCTGCACACCAGAATTCTGGTAGATAATACCGCTGACTATGTTTTTACGACTAAAGAAAAATTCGTACCTTTGAGAGGACATTCAGACTTCCAGTGTCCCATCTTGTTGCATCGGAAGCACTTACCCTTTGGCTTTGCAGCCCCCACTCGTGGTACAGTCCTCTTGACACCACTGGGTTTCCGGGCTTGCTTCCTTTTCTTGCCCCTACCTCCACCAGGCTTAAAGCCTTTGGACTTGGTAGCTACAAGCGCTTGAGACTTGCCCTTCTTGTAGATCCCCTCTGCCGCCTTTAGTTCAGTCAGGAGTTGCGCAAGAGTATAATATAGTTTACCCATATTATAGCTCATACGAAACTGCTCAAAACTAGGGGCCAGAGACTGGAGTATGATAAGCTCCTAGGACCTCAAGTTCATTCAACAAACTCATCATCTTAAGAACGTGCTCCCCAACGGGCGTTCCTTCAGATTGAGTAGTCGACATGAGGACTCTCATGGCTTCTTGCCTTGCCGCACGATCTTGCTCCCCAAACATCTCCTTGAGGTTAAACATCATATCATAGGCAGTGTCCATAGCTATTCTCTAAA
The DNA here is from genome assembly GCA_954870475.1 of Euphrasia confusa. Lineage (NCBI taxonomy): Eukaryota > Viridiplantae > Streptophyta > Magnoliopsida > Lamiales > Orobanchaceae > Euphrasia > Euphrasia confusa. The sequence goes on from OX940958.1 coordinate 11,252,073, forward strand.
CCTATAAGCACATTTAAACAAACAATCAATTTAATATCCGATATTATCTCCCTCAAATAATATCATTAAATTACTAATCACATCTAAAATCCCATCAGGTAAGGCAAGCCACGTTCGTGTGGACGTTTACCCACCCAAATGATTTAGCAATTAGATTTGCTTTGGTCGTACATCATTATAGCGTTACTTCGTTGGGAAGAATACTATAAAGCGTACCTAAGTGTAAACCATTACTCAGTACTAAGGTGAATCATTTGGAATCGCTACGTCACCGCAAGCCACGTTAGTGTGGACGTTTACGATAACTCACAATCCTTCACAATTCCCTATAACTGTCTACATCAACTATTTCCAAAATCCCATTCAGCATAGCAAGCCACGTTCGTGTGGACGTTTACTACACCAAAAGATTTTTATAGTTGACTCCCAATTACTTGAAGCATTCGATTTTGTAAATCAAGACGCGGAGAATCATAAGTGAAACTCGAAGTTTCTAACCAGTGATTCACCATGCGAACAACCCTATCTCTCACAAATGAGGGAGCCGAGCAGACAATCGATCCATCTATCAAAGAATGGTACGACTGCCTCTAATTTGTGTCCTCGACATGACCAAGTGGCTTTGGCTCCATTCCACTCCCCGGGGTGAGAATGAGTCGACTTGAAGTCAGTTTCAGAAAGACAAATTAGGCATTGTTTGATAAACTTAATCAATGTTTCTTGTAAAAGGAATTACAAGAATTCTCCTCCAATGACATGTCTATATGAACTTCGAAAGTTCATAAATGTCACCAAGAGAACAGTAATGGAGACCATGGGAATGTTTCCATCCCCACTCCCACTTAGCTTTTTATAACAAAGGGATACGCTATCTAATGCATAATTAAACACATAAGCATGCATACAAGTAATAAAGCACATATCACATAGTCAAAATAAGCTAGAAAATTATTTTCCGACTATCATGGCTTTATTCCATCTCCGTATGCGTCTTCTAGTCTTCAGTCTTCATTCTTGAATGCTCCATGTGACGAGAATATTAATCCCAATATTTAAATCTATTTATTTTCAATAAATCCAAAAGATACTCAATTCGAAAATTAAGTCAATCGAATAAATCAAAAATAAAATTAAATATTATTAATATTTTTATTTATTTATTTTCCTATCTAATTCTATTAAATCTCTTAGAATAATCTATCCAAGTCAAACTTGGAATATTCTAGAAGACTTCTATAATAGAATAAGGAAATAAAATAGATTAGGACTCTTCTACTTTCCAAGATTAATTAATTTCCATTACTATGAAAATTCCCATAAAATAGGAATAATCAATTAGGAAATAAATCAATCCTAAATTAACTCTTATTCCTTTCCAATTCTATTAAATCTCTAGGATCCTATTCCAAGTAGAACTCGGAATACTCTAGAAGACTTCCATAATAGAATAAGGAATAAAATTAATTCCAATTAATTCGTTTCCTAATCCATGAGAATTCCCAAACTTAGGAATACTCAAAATAGGAAAACTTGAATCAATTAGGTAAGTAGAATCTTGGTAGGAGTAGGAGTAGTACGGGTTGGGGATCCCCGCACCACCACCACCACCACCACCGACCACCGGGAGGGAGCATCCGCCGCCGCCACTCCAACCGGCCAGCCGCCACCGTCGCCGGCGACAGCCCACGGCCGAAGGGGCTCGACGCCCCCTTCCCTTGGTCGATCATGGGTCGATCATGGGGTGATCGACCCCTTCGGTCCTTCGTCCTCTTCGTCTTCTTCGTCTCATGAGTTCTCCGGCGGTCATCTCGGCATCGATCCAACGTAAATAAATTACAAGAAATAAATTTACAATTCCGGTATCGATTCTATACATGAAATCGACCCTATACACTTTCCGGAAAACATAGAACAATAATAATAAATCTAAATTCGGTCAACCCCCGAATCTTTACTATTACAAGCATTCATCCACACAAAACGAATCTCGACATGTCCGAGAGTTTAATAAACGAACAATCATGGTAAATTAAATAGCAATTAATTAAACCAATAATTAACAATTAATTTCAACCATGATAGTCGGAATCCCTGCAAGGTAGAACACAATTGAACACATACATGAACACGAAACCACCGATCACGAACACCGAACGACCCGGAGCACGACCGAGGCATCACCGCGGGCGAACCCACGGCTAAACCCTAGCCGCGCCCCCGCCGGGGCTCGCGATCGCCGTGCATGGCGATCGCATGGGGCTGCATGGGGCAGCCCCCGGCGGTGAGTCCGGCGACTCACCGCCACCGCCAGGAGGGGCGGTCAGCCCGGCTGACCTACCGCGACTCCAGCCGCGGTCTTCCCCCGGCGATCGATCGCCCGCCTCGGCCCAGCCGAGGCGCCTCGTCGCGCACGCCGCCATGGAGGCGGCGGGGATCCGCCACGGCACCAGCCCGTGGCTGTTGGAGTTGTGTACTTAATGTCTAGATTTAAGTAACGTAAACTCACGATCCATTGCCACTAATCTATTTAATTAAATAAACAATTATTTGCGTTTAATTATTTATAATTAAATACATGCAAATTATAGTCCTGGATTCTATACGTTGTAGTTAGTATGGTGTGTCGGGCCCACACAGAAGATCATACTATCGGTTACTCGTATTTAATCGAACAGTTGCTCACGACCTAGATGGACACGGACCAATCCATCGGTATAGTCGTTGTGTGAGAGAGAAAATAATTTGTCTTAATTATTTTATCACACTTGTACACTTGGTGTATTGAGCGGATCGTTGAGATTCATCGATTAGGATTGCCGGCGATAATCGATTCGAGTCTCAGTGTATTTTATTCTTAATCCCCGAAACTATTGCGGGTGTGTATATTCAGTATAAGTGACTTTGATTTACCAAAGGAATTAACCGATTTAATTATTGGGTTAATTACCGGTTAAGTTGGGTCACTATATTTTATATATGACATGCCGTGAATACTTGACGGGAAAGTGTATCCCGGAAGGGTTGATAATATCCCCGAGATGAGTTCATAAGGAATTATTATGTAAACCCTGCAGGTGGATTTATTCCGCATAATAATTAAGGTTGAATGGTACTAGTCTCGGATAAAAGAGATGAATAAATTAATTAGCAATAAATTAATTTTATTCATGGATATTTATATCTTAAATACACGGAATAAATAATACTACCGGAGAAATATTATTTGATATAATATGGTTTAATATTGGGAGTGCAATTAATTTTATATAGTGGAAAATAGAATTAATTAATATTGATAAGGATTAATGGACTTGAGCATTGGGCTCAATTTAATCTTCAATATTGGAAGCCCAATATTCCACCTCCTTAAGATCCCCTACGTAGCCTATAAAAGCACTACATGGTCTTCTCTATTCTCATATAACTTGAAGATCACAATTCTAGAGAGAGAAAGTAGAGAGGAGGATCCATGGAGTTCGGTAGATCGTCGCCCACACGACGTCCGGGCTAGTGCAAGGAATACGTGGGAAGATCTCAAGGTCATCATAAGATCTCGTTTCTCCGCACAACGAATCGAAAGGTGAATTAAAATTCCGCAATTTAATTCTAGTTTATTGATCAATTATCGAAAAACAAGATCCGAAGGATCGAACCCGGATTAGACGAGGGACCACGCGGTGGTGGCGAAGCCACCGGACCGCGTGGACCGCACGCCTAGGGTTCGGCGCGCGAAGGAGAACCCTCGGCCTCGGCCGAGGGGGCGATCGCTGGGAGCGATCGCCGGCGGTGACGGGCTGGTGCCGTCACCTCCCCACCGCGACGGTGGGGGCTCCTCGACGGCGGGCAGCAGGTCGCCGGACCTGCTGCTGGGGGCTGCCGGATGCAGCCCCATCGAACGCGATGTTCGATCGCGTGAACCCGGCTCGCGGGGGTTCGGGTGGGGGCGGATTGCGCGCCTTCGGGCGCGTGGTCTCCAAAGCCCGGACTTCGGCGGATGAGTCGACGTTCGCGTGATCTCCGACGAAGGGTTTGATCGGGTTATTGGTTTCCGCAAATTTAAATAACCCGGGATATCGAATTCCAACAATTGGTATCAGAGCGTACGGTTACGTTTTTCGTTAATTGTTTCGATAATCGATTCTCGATATATATGGCCATAGATTAATTTAATTTGTTAAATTATTGTGCTATATTGTTTTACGTCTATGTTTTCTCTCTTGTATGAATTGTGTTTATCGGAAAAATTATATATTAAAAATCGAGGGTATTTCGGAAAAAATCGAACCTTGTCGATCGCGGCATGGGCACGCCTTTGTGCGGGCTGCTGGGCTCGGAGCGGGCTGCTGGGCGTGACATGAACACAGCTGGGCATGCCGGCGTGTGCCACCAGTGGTGGTGGTTCACCGGCAGCCGGCGGTTGTGCTCGGTGGTCGCGCTGGAGACGCATAAACGCGGGACGTGAGTCGCGGCTTCGCTGCGATCTCGGACGGACGGCGTGTGGCAGCGGCTGGGCATGCTGCTGGAGCATAGTCGATGGCGTGATGTCGGTGGCGGCGTCATACCGGGAATCGGCTGCTCCGGCGAAGCTCTAGACGGGCGCCGGCGCGATCGATCGAACGACGTTTCGCTCGACTCGATCGCGGGCTGCTCGTGGGTGGCTGCACCATGGGTCGATGGCATGAGTCGTTAGTGGAGACGTCGTGCCAGAAATCGACCAGGGCTGGTGCAGAACCTAGCCGGAGAAGACGATCGAAAAAAAAAAAAAAAAAAAAAAGGGCTGCTGAAATTTATTAAAGGTGTCGGCCGACATTGGTTTTGTCTTTGGCCGACACCATGTGATTTTGGTAATTATGCATGTGTGTTAATTGCATGGTCTTGCATGCGATGGTGATAATATGCATGGCATGGTGGTGCACGTTGGTGTGCATGGCTAGGCAAGTGCTGTGCGTGGTTCGATCGGCACGGACCTTTGATTCGAGCGGGTCTCGTTTTTGGTTCGTCCCGGTAATCCGATCTTTCCGGAAATAATTTAATCTTTCTAATTTTATTTAATTTAATTTTGGAATTAATTCAAATTCTATTTGGATTAGATTTCTTAATTATGGAATTAAATAATGGAATTAGATGGAGAGTTAAATTAGGAAAGAAAATCCTAGTTTCTCTAGATATCCTATACCTACTTGAATTAGAAGTCTTAAGAAGAATCAAAATTCGATTTTGATTAGGATTCTTGAGATCTAATCTAAATAGGATTGAGAAATTATTAAAATATTGATTTTATTTAATTTAAGTATTTTATTTAAAATCATTAGATTAATTCAAAATTTATTTTGGATTGGAAAATCTTGGATTTTATTTAAAATAGAATTAAATATGGAAATCAATGGAATTGATTTTATTTAATTTAAGTATTCTATTTAAAATCATTAGATTAATTCAAAATTTATTTTGGATTGGAAAATCTTGGATTTTATTTAGAATAGAATTAAATATGGAGATCAATGGATTTTAATAATATTGATTTTATTTAATTTAAGTATTTTATTTAAAATCATTAGATTAATTCAAAATTTATTTTGGATTGGAAAATCTTGGATTTTATTTAAAATAGAATTAAATATGGAAATCAATGGAATTGATTTTATTTAATTGGAGTGTTTTATTTAAAATCATTAGATTAATTCAAAATTTATTTTGGATTGGAGAATCTTGGATTTTATTTAAAATAAATTAAATATGAGAATCAAAGAATTTTTCCGTGGCTCGGCAAAGTATTCAAGACGTAGAATGAAGACTCAAGGCAAGCATGCTGGAATTCATCAAGGTACGAATAGTCGAGAAATAATCTTGCTTGAGTAATTATTTGATTATTTGTGAACGTACTTGCATGAAATGTATGTTTGTTATTATGCTTATGTGTATTTAATTATGCATTAGATAGCGTATCCCTTTGTTATAAAAAGCTAAGTGGGAGAGGGTATGGAAACATATCCATGGTCTCCATTGCTGTTCTCTTGGTGACTTTTATGGACTTTTGAAGTTCGTATAGATAAGTCATTGGAGGAGAATTCTTGTAATTCCTTTTACAAGATACATTGATTAAGTTTATCAAACAATGCCTAATTTGTCTTTCCAAAACTGATTTCAAGTCGACTCATTCTCACCCCGGGGAGTGGAATGGAGCCAAAGCCACTTGGTCATGTCGAGGACACAAATTAGAGACTTTCGTGTCATTTGATGACTAGATCGATTGTCTGCTCGGCTCCCTCATTCTATGAGAGATAGGGTCGTTCGCATGGTGAATCACTGGTTAGAAACTTCGAGTTTCACTTATGATTCTCCGCGTCCTGATTTACGAAAATCGAATGGATCAAGTAATTGGATTTCAATTATATAAATCTTTTGGTATAGTAAACGTCCACACGAACGTGGCTTGCTATACTGAATGGGATTTTGGAATAATTGATGTAGACAGTTATAGAAGGGAGTGAAGGAGCGTATGTTAACGTAAACGTCCACACGAACGTGGCTTGCGGTGAATATACGTGTCCCAAACAATCTTCTTGGATACTGAGTAATGGTTTACACTTAGGTACGCTTTATAGTATTCTTCCCAACGAAGTAACGCTATAATTGATGTACGACCGAAGCAAATCTAATTGCTAAATCATTTGGATAGGTAAACGTCCACACGAACGTGGCTTGCCATATCTGATGGGATTTTAGAGGTGATTAGTGGTTTAATGATATTATTTAAGGGAGATAATATCGGAGATTAAATCGATTGTTTGTTGTTATATGTGCTCATAGATTAGGAGATGGCTTTGAACCCACTTTCTGTGATACGTAAGGATTTAAAACTCACTGGTCCCTAAATGTAATGATTGGAATAGAGATCTAGACATTACCCAAACTGTTGAAGAGTACAAGGTTGTACTCAATGAGCTTTGTCCTTCCGAGCCTATTGAAATAGGCGGCTAGACAAGAAGCGATGAGGATACTCATAAAGGCCAGTCGCTTCGAGAAAACGCTTAAACACGTTTTTGAGATGATTGACCTTTTAGACGAGTTGAGACGGAAATCGCAAGCTCTTGTAGCCAATGCCAAAGGTTTCGAACCTAAGGGCAAGATCGGGGAGAAGGAAAAGCAAAGAAACCCAGTGGTTCTTTTTGGACCACGAGATGGGACGAGAAAGCCAATAGGCAAGTATTCTCGATGCAAACAGTCTGGGTACTGGAAGTCTGATTATCCTCTCAAAGAAAGTACGAAATTTTCTTTAAGTCGTAAAACATAGTCAGTGGTATTATCTGCCGGAACCTGGTGTGTAGATATAGAACCACTGACGGTATGTGCATTCTAAATGCAAGGGTTCCAGGAAACCCGACGACTTAGAAAAGAAAAGATCGTAGTCTACATGGGCAATGCTGTAAGGAGGCAGCTGTTGCAGTGAAGGACATTTTATAGGATTTCATTTTGAGTTATTGCTTTTATGTACCTTTCATATTAGAAAGAACTTTGTTCTGGATTTCTAATAAATGGATATTTTATTTCTTTTAATCATTTGATGGTTATAAGAAGAAGTAATGATATTATCTATTTTGGTACATTAGCTAGCAATATATAAATGATGAATCCTGAGTCTACCACGATGCGACTAACCGTTTTATACAACTCGTTTTACTAATAAGAGATTTCTTTATTAAATCATTTATACTTGTGGAATCTTATGCTAAGTCATATTTATTCAAATAAGAAGTTCAAAGGTCGAAAATTGATTGTAAGATCAATTAAGTTGAAGGAGTGGACCTTCTGACCTAAGAATCTAATTTGGAAGATAATACGACTAAGCAATCCTTTATGGATATAATATATAAGATCCGGACAAGTATTAGAATTGATTGACTCTGATTTATGATCACAGCTTGGGATTGAATCCCAAGTGACAACACCATACAGTCCCCTGTAAGATTGGTGTGTCGGAAATAAGAAATGGATCTCTTATAGAAAAAGCATGAGTTAAACGGAACTACCTATGTTCTATGGATATGTCTTGGTAACAACGGCACATTCAAATGTGGTTGTAGAATATCCTAGAAGAACAAAAGATGTGTGTTCGATAGTACTATGAACCAGAAGGACGTTATAATTTCTAACGCCCGGTTCTTAGAGGAAGACTATTAGATGAACCACAAGCCCAAAATGACGTGATACTTCTGAAAAGAGAGAAAACGATAATGACTGGAAGCCAGCCAAACCGAGTAGCAGTACACCACTAACTGCACCTACTGTTATTACTGTTTATACACCGGAATGCCATTGTAGTGGGAGGTTGTGTGACAACCGGAGATATTCATGAAACTAGGTGAGTCTTCAGACTCTGGACCTAGTATACGTGAAATCGATCCCTAGATCTACATAGAGGCTGTACTAGATCTAAATGTGCCTTCTTGGAAAGCAATAAGGATTATTGCTAAGAGGCAAGATCATTTAGAGTACAAGCTTAGTTAATCCATTGATGGATTGAAACGAAGCTAGAGATCGTGGAACTTGCGAATTGATGAGATAGTCCATTTGATGGATTCATCAAAAGGCATTGACGAATCGTGTGTATGGGAAACGTGATGGAAACAAGGTGGTGTTTCTCGGAGGTTTTATGTAGATAACATTTTATCATTGGTAACAATGTAAAGATGTTGTCAGACATAAAATGATGGTTGTCTAGAAAAATCGATATATGAGATAAAGAAGAAGTTAGAGCATGTTCTTAAGATCTAGGATCTCAAGAAAAGAACATTGTACTTCTCTAGATATCTTATACGATTAAGGTTCGTTTTAACATGCAAGATTCCGAGAAAGGTTCGTTACCTTTCAGAGACGGAATGCATCTATCTAAGGATATGTGTTTTGGAACACAAAAGGAGATAGAAGCAATGAAAGCAGTTTCCTACACTTTGAGTGTGGAAAGCTTAATAAATGCATTGTTGAAAACAAGAACCTGATATCGGCTATGCGGTTAGCATAGTGGGAGGATATCAAGGTAATCCTGGAAAGGAATATTCGACTGCCGTAAAAGTACTTTCGAAGTACTGTTCTAGACTACGAAGCAGACGAATATTTCCTTTGGATTACATTCTCTTAGATTTCTAATCGAATGAGGACCAGTGTAAGTCGATATCACGCTATGTGTTTCACTATTGAAGGAGAAGGAGTTTTAACATGGAAGAGTGATAAGCACGATGCTTTTCGGACTCTGCCATGGGTAACCAAATAGCAGCCTCAGAGGCAGCGGAAGTTTTGGTATAACTCCGGGATAATCTCTGGGACTTAGAGGTGATTCTTAATTTGCCAAAAGGCTATGTGTATAGCGGTGCGATGGCAAATGGTAAGAAATCACAAGTCCATAAGTGTAAGATAACACATAGTGCAAGTACCACCTGATACGAGTCATCGTCGAGGGAGACGACGCTGTAGTCACCAAGATAACTTCAGAGCGGCAACCTAGAGTGCTCATTCACATAGTACTTCTTGGAAGTACAACTTAAGCACGTGATGAGTATGGGAGTCGGGAGTTTGGAGGAAATGACTAGACCTTAGTACAAGTGGGAGATTGTTGGAGTTGTGTACTTAATGTCTAGATTTAAGTAACGTAAACTCACGATCCATTGCCACTAATCTATTTAATTAAATAAACAATTATTTGCGTTTAATTATTTATAATTAAATACATGCAAATTATAGTCCTGGATTCTATACGTTGTAGTTAGTATGGTGTGTCGGGCCCACACAGAAGATCATACTATCGGTTACTCGTATTTAATCGAACAGTTGCTCACGACCTAGATGGACACGGACCAATCCATCGGTATAGTCGTTGTGTGAGAGAGAAAATAATTTGTCTTAATTATTTTATCACACTTGTACACTTGGTGTATTGAGCGGATCGTTGAGATTCATCGATTAGGATTGCCGGCGATAATCGATTCGAGTCTCAGTGTATTTTATTCTTAATCCCCGAAACTATTGCGGGTGTGTATATTCAGTATAAGTGACTTTGATTTACCAAAGGAATTAACCGATTTAATTATTGGGTTAATTACCGGTTAAGTTGGGTCACTATATTTTATATATGACATGCCGTGAATACTTGACGGGAAAGTGTATCCCGGAAGGGTTGATAATATCCCCGAGATGAGTTCATAAGGAATTATTATGTAAACCCTGCAGGTGGATTTATTCCGCATAATAATTAAGGTTGAATGGTACTAGTCTCGGATAAAAGAGATGAATAAATTAATTAGCAATAAATTAATTTTATTCATGGATATTTATATCTTAAATACACGGAATAAATAATACTACCGGAGAAATATTATTTGATATAATATGGTTTAATATTGGGAGTGCAATTAATTTTATATAGTGGAAAATAGAATTAATTAATATTGATAAGGATTAATGGACTTGAGCATTGGGCTCAATTTAATCTTCAATATTGGAAGCCCAATATTCCACCTCCTTAAGATCCCCTACGTAGCCTATAAAAGCACTACATGGTCTTCTCTATTCTCATATAACTTGAAGATCACAATTCTAGAGAGAGAAAGTAGAGAGGAGGATCCATGGAGTTCGGTAGATCGTCGCCCACACGACGTCCGGGCTAGTGCAAGGAATACGTGGGAAGATCTCAAGGTCATCATAAGATCTCGTTTCTCCGCACAACGAATCGAAAGGTGAATTAAAATTCCGCAATTTAATTCTAGTTTATTGATCAATTATCGAAAAACAAGATCCGAAGGATCGAACCCGGATTAGACGAGGGACCACGCGGTGGTGGCGAAGCCACCGGACCGCGTCGACCGCACGCCTAGGGTTCGGCGCGCGAAGGAGAACCCTCGGCCTCGGCCGAGGGGGCGATCGCTGGGAGCGATCGCCGGCGGTGACGGGCTGGTGCCGTCACCTCCCCACCGCGACGGTGGGGGCTCCTCGACGGCGGGCAGCAGGTCGCCGGACCTGCTGCTGGGGGCTGCCGGATGCAGCCCCATCGAACGCGATGTTCGATCGCGTGAACCCGGCTCGCGGGGGTTCGGGTGGGGGCGGATTGCGCGCCTTCGGGCGCGTGGTCTCCAAAGCCCGGACTTCGGCGGATGAGTCGACGTTCGCGTGATCTCCGGCGAAGGGTTTGATCGGGTTATTGGTTTCCGCAAATTTAAATAACCCGGGATATCGAATTCCAACAGTGGCATCCCCAGCGATCGACCCTAGGTCGATCGCATGCCCCGGCGTCCAGCCGGGGCTTCCTTGCGCGGCGCACCGGCGGTCGAACCCTAGGGTTCGGCCGCCCCTCTCGATCCCGACGGGGATCTCGAATCCCCGTATCCCGGTCTCGACGTTCTCCCGGATCGTGCGTTCATGTATGTATCACAATCAATTCACATAAAATCATAGAAGGGAGTATATGATTTTACCTTTTAATTCGTTGTGCGGAGAAACGAATCTAAGTTGATGACCTTACTATCTTCCCACGTATTCCTTGCACTCCGTTCGAACGTCGGGTGGGCGACGATCTATCGAACTCCTATGGATCTCCTTCAACTCTCTAGAATATCAAGTATGATAATCTTGTCTTATTCAAGTTATGAATTATGAAGGCCATGTAGTGCTTTTATAGGCTACGTAGGGGATCTAAAGGAGGTGGAATATTGGGCTTCCAATATTGAAGATTAAATTGAGCCCACTGCCCAAGTCCATTAATCCTTATCAATATTAATTAAATTTATTTTCCACTATATAAATTTAATTGCACTCCCAATATTAAACCATATTATATCAAATAATATTTCTCCGGTAGTATTATTTATTCCGTGTATTTAAGATTTAAATATCCATGAATAAAATTAATTTATTGCTAATTAATTTATTCATCTCTTTAATCCGAGACTAGTACCATTCAACCTTAATTATTGTGCGGAACGAATCCACTCATGAGGTTTACACAATAATTCCTTATGAACTCATCTCGGGGATATTATCAACCCTTCCGGGATACACTGTCCGGTCAATCATTCACGGCATGCCATATATAAAATATAGTGACCCAACTTAACCGGTAATTAACCCAATAATTAAATCGGTTAATTCCTTTGGTAAAAGTCACTTATACTGAATATACACACCCGCAACAATATCGGGGATTAAGAATAAAATACACTGAGACTCGAATCGATTATCGCCGGCAATCCTAATCGATGAATCTCAACGATCCGCTCAATACACCAAGTGTACAAGTGTGATAAAATAATTAAGACAAATTATTTTCTCTCTCACACAACGACTATACCGATGGATTGGTCCGGGTCCATCTAGGTCGTGAGCCACTGTTTGATTAAATACGAGTAACCGATAGTATGATCTTCTGTGTGGGCCCGACACACCATACTAACTACAACGTATAAAATCCAGGACTATGATTTGCATATATTTAATTAATAATAATTAAAAGCAAACAATTGTTTATTAATTAAATAGATTAAATGCTATGACCGGGAGTTTACCGTTACTTAAATCTAGACATTAAGTACACAACTCCAACACTGTTGCTATAGCCCGGGTGACACCGAAGCGCTCAATCCTAGCCTGTTCCCCGAACATGCTTTTGAGCTCTTCTATGATGTCATAGGCTTCCATGAACTCGAATTGTTTTTGCAACTCGGGTACCATGGATGCCAACATCAAACATGTCACCTCATTCGAGGCTTTCTTAGCAAGGGCATATGATGCCTTTTGGGCATCCGTGCCCCCATCAGCGGGAAGCACGGGAAGGGGTTTGTCCAACACACTTTCCTTTTCTTCGTATTTTAGGACTATCCTCAAGTTACGTTGCCAATCAAGGAAATTGGTGTTGTTCAACTTTTCTCTATCCAAGATAGAGCTGAACTTGAATTGAGTTGAGACAGACATATTATACTACAGAAGAATGATATATAACGTAAGTAAACATCCACAAAGCGGTAAACAAATAAGGTTGTCTAGCAAAACTACTTTATTTGTTCCATTTTGTTCATTCGATATCCAATATCGTCATTCCCAATTATTTTAATGACAAAAACGTGATAAATCGTAAGTGAAAACTCGAGGTTTTCTAACCAGCGATCTTATCATGCAATTGAAGCCCTATCTCTCATTAAAATGAGGGAGCCAACCAGACAATCGATTCACGCCATCCAATGGCTCGAAAGTCTCTAATTTGTGTCATTGATAAACTTAAGTGTTTTGGATTAAATCACTCCCCGAGGTGTAAATAATCCTAACCTTATAATTCATAAAATGAAAGACAAATTAGGCATTTGTTTTTGAAATTTTAATAAATTAGAACAAAACGATCCCAAGACCCTCATCTTGCGAATCCTTAAGCCGACTGAGTCCGCACTTAAGACTCCAAGATAGGTAGACATTCCATGTCAATGACATCTAATGTCACTCTCGGTCGATGAGAGTCCCATTCTCATCTCATGTCTTGATAGCCACGCCTGCAGTGGATCTATCGATGAGAAAACCAAACTCACGTGTAAGGGTCTAACCCTTACTCCCACTTATCCCAAGATAACAAGTAGTACCCCGCTGAGGCGGACCTACCAACTTTTGATTGAGGGCTTTATGAGTGTGATGTTTTGGACAAGACATTATACTCATTATTTTGGGAACTTGCATGCATAGGTTTGTTTATATGTAAGTTGAACATTTATAACATAAAACAACCTATATCTAGCAAAGCATATAAATACGAAATCGAAAGGCCCCTAGAACCTCACAACTCTCAAACGAAAATATTAAAAGCAACAAAATAAGCCTTGAACATCTTCTGGACTGGTCCTCGCCCTCCGTTTTAGTTCCGTGCCCTCCGATTTTGGTCAAATCTATTCCGTACCCATAAAACCACGAACGGCGTACGCCGTTTCACAAACGGCGGTCGCCGAACACCACCGGCGGTCGCCATTTCCAAAACGGCGCCCGCCGAAAGGTCCGGGAACAATCTGCCAAGAAAAAGGCCTTTCGGCGGTCGCCGTTTCCAAAACGGCGCCCGCCGAAACAAAACGGCGCCCGCCGGAGCTAAAACGGCGCCCGCCGTTTGGCTCCAGCATCCCGGTTTTGTCCGCTTTGCTTCGTTTTGCTTCGTTTCTTCTCGTTTTCGCCAGAGAGCCGAGATCCTCCATCGAACCATGGACCAAGTCCATCGCTTACAAGTAGTACAATACAAATATAATAGAAAAACCTATCTATTACAAATGATTCCAAGGGACGCAGCCCTCAAAAGACTATGGCCAATCGAAACGTAAAAAACGACGAAATCATTCACCCGACCACTAACGGTGGCCGGCCTTACATCTAATCACATAATCACAATTAAACATATAATCCAATTATGTTGATTTAACCTTCGTGTCCAACACAAAAGTGTGCACGAGCCCTAAGCTCTGATACCAATTGAAGGTACCGGTATACCGATCCGATCGATACACCGTGTGTGCGGAAGCGTGTAAAGCAATAGATCTACTATGCCATGATCTTAGTGCACACTTAATGTGTATAAGAACACATATAAACATATATATATATACACATCCAATATATATATATATATATATATATATATATATATATATATAAGGTTTAACGATTACTTACTTTTGGTGATCGTTGATTTCAGTTAATGTCGATGAGGTGGTGTTGAGTCGATTGAACCACCTCAAATGGACCAGCCTCGAAATTTACACCTTTGGTATGACCTCGTCACGCCTTTGGATCGCCCGGATGTTGAAGCCGCACAAATGGCCCGGCCTCTACGTGTTGCACACGAACCCGAAAAATGAACTTGCTTGCTTGATTGATAAAAGTGGTTCTCCAAGAACTCTTTTCTCTCTATGTTGTGTGATTTTCGTAGTTGAATATTGTGGTGAGAAAATCAGCATTTTCTCACCTATTAAACTATGAAATAACACCAAGTAAATCCCCCCCCCCCCCCCCCCCCATAATGGTGATATTGGTTAGAATCATTATCACACATTAAGGTGTGTTAATGGTGAAGTTGAATGGTCATGTCCACATCCTCATGCCACATTGCAATGGATGTGGTCCCATTCGCTTGCATGGCATGCCATGTCACACCATGTGACATGCATTCGATGCAAGCCATGCATCCCATGCATGTACGTAAATCACATCGAATATAAACCTAGTTTATATATATATATATATATATGTCGATTCGAAATCGACTCATTTTAGCAAACACTTATAGCTCGTATTTTCGGCTCGTGTGTGACCCTGTAGGTATAATTATCGATCAATATTATATTGCTCCCAACAATAAATATTATCTAATAATTATTTAAACATCCATAGACGACCTTATGACTTTATCGATTGCACACGTAGGATCGAAGGACACATCCTAACAGGACCGACCCCACACTTATCACTATACTCCTTAGTGTTTAGTTTGGCAGAATATAAATTTATTTTGACCGCGTTAGCTTCCACGACAAAGTTTTCGCGTCGTCAAAATATGCGCCGTTGCCGGGGAGGCAATATTCCAGCAATAAGTCTTCTGTGCTATTTGACTTGTTTTTTTGTTTTTGCTTCAGTTGGACCGTACAGGGCAAAGGGGGGCAGAACGAGAGGACCAAGGCAAAGAGCACGTGCAGTCCAAGTGAAGAGCAAGAGAGCAGTACCCTTTTGACTAGAGAAGAGAGATGGGTGACCAGTACGACCCACCAGTAGTCCAGACCTTGAGGGAAATGATGTTCCCCACCGATTTGAGCTTCGGACCTCTGGGCATCACTTTGCCCAGAATCACTGCAGATTGGGAGATGAAGCACAGTTTTATTCAAATCTTGCCCAAATTCAGCAATATGCCCTGGGAGGACCCTCAACGACATTTGAAGGATTTTGAGATGGCATGTGGTACTATACGTGCTATGGGCAAACTGGCAGAATACATTCGACTGTTAGCCTTTCCCTTATCCCTTGCTGATGGGGCAAGAGAATGGATTTACAGTTTGCCCAGAGGCGAAATTACAACATGGAAAGAATTGCAACATCAATTCTTGAAGAAGTACTTCCCTATGTCTCGAGTCTTGCAAATGAAGAAGAGAATTTATAACATCAAAATGGGCACCGAAGAATCGTTCCATGACTATTGGGTTCGATTCAAAGAAATTCTAGCGCTTTGCCCGTACCACCAGATTCCAGATCACGAATTGGTCCACTATTTCGTATCCGGGCTAAGGGGACAAGAGAGAATGATAATTCGTGCAGCATGTGGGGGTTATATTCTGAATAAAAGTGCAAGTGAGGCGTTCAAAATATTCAGAGAATTGGCTGAAGAATCCCATGAAGATGAGTACGATTTGCCCAAACAGACAGTTGCTATGCCCATAATAACCGAAAATAAAATCGATCAGCTTTGCAGCACCATTGAGAGATTCATGGAGCATATGGCTACAGGACCACTCAAGGCAGTCAATAGATGTGAACGTAACAGCTTTGGGCAAAGCAGAATGAATTACAATGATCCGTATGCCCATACCAGCATACCAGAACGGAGATATCATGAAAATTTTGGGTATGGGCAAGACAACTATCAAGAGAGAAGCCAAGAGCACGATCAACAACACTTTGAACCCCAACAATTTGATGAAAATAGAGAATCGTATCTATCCGAGCTTGTGAACCGTGTAATGATGGAGAACATGAAAGCTCAACAAGAGAGCATAAAAGCTCAACAAGAGAACGAAAATTTCAAGAAGGAGATGGTGGAAGGAATTCAGAATCTTAACGCCCACATATCACAGCTTGCCCAAACTGTGGCAAGATTGGAAGAGAAAATTGAGGAGCAGTCTGCCCAAGAGGAGCAATCTTCCCAAGAGTCGCAACAAAGTACCGCCAAATGAAGAGCAAAGACATACTTCCAGAGAAGAGAAAGAGACCAAACCGAGACATGGTAGAATTTGAAGCCCTGAAGAGACTTTTCAAACGTGAAGACAAGTCTGCCCAAAACAAGGAGTCAAAGCCCAAACCACATACTATAGTGATCAAACCTCCATTTCCAGGAAGGTTAGCAAAGGTCAATAGATCAGAAAACACACATTTGGGCACACCTGATAGTCTGGGCAGAGAAGCAGGACAAAACGTAGCAACCGGTTTGGGCAAAGTGGCGAATGTTGAACAGTTTGCCAAAGATGACGTAATGGAAGAGAAAATGGAGGCGGTACTACATATTGGAATCCTAGAACCACCTAGTACTTTCATCCCCACGACTCATGTCCTAGAGGAGAGATTGGTGTCGCCCTTTGAGCAAACACCCGAGCAAGAGTAGAAGAAGTTGCACAAACTTATCAAGTATCTCTACCTAGGAAAAGTGAATAAAATCTCCGAGATCAGCAGTGATGAGTCAAGCGAAAGTTCAGAAAGGAAAGCCCATGAGTCGTTTGCCCAACATCCAGAAGGCAAGAGGAAGACGCCCACCACCAACATGCGAATACCATTTGGTTTGGGCAAAGCTCCTGATATTTTACAAGGATGGATGATGAGCAGCTCTTCAGATTTACTCACGTGTCTGAAGGCCTCTTATGGGCACAACGAGGAGAAGCTTCAACCTCGCACCATGAAGAATGGTGAGCATACATCACGTCATGCCCATGACGATAACTAAGGCGCTGACCAGGAGGCAACCTGGTATCTTTTTTCCATTATTTTATTTTATTTTATTTTGAAGAAATCGAACGGAGGACTTTGACTTGTTTGATCCCATAAGGGGAAAGGGTTTGTTTGTTTTTGAGGTGTAGGTCAAGGAGGGCGAAAGGGCAGCGGTGTGGGCATACCGGGTACTTGGTCAAACTGCAGACTACGCTAGAAGATGGATGAGCTTCCTAAAGTTGCAAGGATGACCCCTGGAACGAAGTCAAGGTCTGGGCAGTCGTGCTCACGCTACTGATTCCGGGCAAAGTCCTGAGGCGACAAGACAAAGGCCTCGTATAGCAGCTGAACATTAATGTCCCACTTTGCCCGTGCCTAATTCAGGTTCTATCTTGCATCTACCTCCTCCTTAGTTGTCCTCCCTATAGTCTCTTTTCTTTTCTTTTCTTTTATTTTCTTTTCTTTTCTTTGAGTCACTTCGAGTCAAGGGGTGATCTTTTCATTGACACACTTTGCCTAGGCAAAGTGTGTGAGGAGGTTCACCATACTCAGTATGTTCGTTGTTGTTTAGATTTTTGGTCGAGGCAGCCCATACTGATCTTATTACTTTCACCCACTTTGCCAAGGCAAAGTGTGTGAGGGGGAAAGGGAAAGGGCAAACTTCTGTGTCTGGTCGTTGTCAAGCATGATTGTATGAATACCTGTGGGCAAACTTAGAGCATTTTATTTTTACAGCAACTCAAACTTCATAGTTAAAGGCATGAAAATAGGGACGATGGAACTGTACTAGGCAAACTGTGAGACTTGAGCCATACATCAAATTGAATTTTCTTTCTTGAGAGTCTGCTGTGATATTTATGATGCTTAACTTTGCCTATTTGTTATGATAAGTAGTTTTGTTAAGTGGGGTTATTAGATGATTAGGGCATTTCTTTCCAGTTTGACCAAATAAATAACATTAATCCTTTGCTATCCTTTTCTTGAATCCGCTACGGAAAAACTGTAGCTCGCGGCCGAGCCCGTGCGATCGAGCCCTCGGCGTCCAGCCGAGGCTCACGCCTCTCCCGTCCCGTCCAGCCGAGTCGTCGAGCCGCCGGCGGTCCGGTGGTCCTCCACCACCGCCCGGTTCGACCTCGTCTTGGGTTACGTTCTTGGATCTTGGTTCAAGATATTTTTACGATAATTAAACGATAAAATCATAAAGAGGGTTTTACGATTTACCTCGTTCTCGTTGTTCGGAAAAACGAAGAACTCAATTTGAAGACCTTGAGATCTTCCCACGTATTCCTTGCACTAGCTCGAACGTCGTGTGGGCGACGATCTTCCGAACTCCATGGATCTCCCTCTCTACTTTCTCTCTCTAGAATTGTGATCTTCAAGTTATGAGAATAGAGAAGACCATGTAGTGCTTTTATAGGCTACGTAGGGGATCTTAAGGAGGTGGAATATTGGGCTTCCAATATTAATGATTAAATTGAGCCCAAGCCCAAATCTATTAATCCCATTAATATTAATTAATTTATTTTCCACTATATAAATTAATTGTGAAGGTACCGGTATACCGATCCGATCGATATACCGTGTGTGCGGAAGCGTGTAAGGCATATAAATCTATCATGCTTGGATCTTAGTGCACACATAATGTGTATAAGAACACATACAAATATATATATATATATACACATCCAATATATATATATAGAGGGATCAACAAGTTCTTACATTTGGTGATCGTTGAAATTGGTTAAGGTGGTGTTGAGTCGATTGAACCACCTTAATGGATCAGCCACGGATTGTTCACTTCTGGAATGACCCCGTCACGCCTTTGGATCGCCCGGATGTTGAAGCCGCACAAATGGCCCGGCCTCTACGTGTTGCACACGAACCCGGATGATGACTTGCTTGATTGATCGAGTTGATTCTCCAAGAACAACCTCTTTTCTCTCTGTCTTTTGTGAATTTCGTGGGTGAAAAATTATTATGAAAAATCAGCATTTGTTCACCTTAAAATGCCATCAAAACCCCTTTGTAACCTCCTCCTTAATGGTGATATTGATGCCCCATCATTATCACACATTAAGGTGTGATTATGGTGAATTTGAATGGACATTTCCACCTCATTATGCCACATGACATTAGATGGTCCCACTTGCTTGTGTGGCATGCCATGTCACACTATGTGACATGCATCCATGCAAGCCATGCATCCCATGCATGTGTATTAAATCCACGTAAATATTGATTCTAAATCAATATATTTATCAAGCATTGTACATCATCTTTGAGTCCGTGTGTGACCCTGTAGGTATGATTTATTGATCAATATTATATTGTTCCCAACAATATAATATTATCAAATAATCATTTAACATTCATAGACGACCTTATGACTTCATCGATTGCACACGTAGGATCGAAGGACATATTACAACAAATTGCACTCCCAATATTAAACCATATTATATCAAATAATATTTCTCCGGTAGTATTATTTATTTCGTGCGTTTAAGATAGAAATGTCCATGAATAAAATTAATTTATTGCTAATTAATTTATTCATCTCTTGTAACCGAGACTAGTACCATTCATCCTTAATTATTATGCGGAACAAATCCACCTGCAGGGTTTACATAATAATTCCTTATGAACTCATCTCGGGGACATTATCAACCCTTATCGGGACACACTTTCCCGTCAAGTATTCACGACATGTCATATATAAATATAGCGACCCAACTTAACCGGTAATTGACCCAATAATTAAACCGGTCAATTCCTTTGGAAAATCAAAGTCACTTATATTAAATATACACACCCGCAATAGTATCGGGGATTAAGAATAAAATACACTGAGATTTAAAACGATTATCCAAGGCAATCATAATCGATAAATCTCAAGCGATCCGCCCAATACACCAAGTGTACAAGTGTGATAAAATAATCAAGACAGATTATTTTCTCTCTCACACAACGACTATACCGATGGATTGGTCCGTGCCCATCTAGGTCGTGAGCAACTGTTTGATTAAATACGAGTAACCGATAGTATGATCTTTTGTGTGGGCCCGCACACCATACTAACTACAACGTATATAATCTAGGACTATAATTTGCATATATTTAATTATAAATAATTAAACGCAAATAATTGTTTATTTAATTAAATAGATTAATGGCAATGGATCGGGAGTTTCCGTTACTTAAATCTAGACATTAAGTACACAACTCCAACAATCTCCCACTTGTACTAAGGTCTACTCATTTCCTCCAAACTCCCGACTCCCATACTCATCACGTGCTTAAACTGTACTTCCAAGAAGTACCATGTGAATGAGCAATCTAGGTTGCCGTTCTGAAGTTATCTTGGTGACTACAGCGTCGTCTTCCCTGACGATGATTCGTATCAGGTGGTACTTGCTCTATGTGTTATCTTACACTTATGGACTTGTGATTTCTTACCATTTGCCATCGCACCGCTATTTACATAGCCTTTGGCAAATTAAGAATCACATCTAAGTCCCAGAGATTATCCCGGAGCTATACCAAAACTTCCGCTGCCTCTGAGGCCGCTATTTGGTTACCCATGGCAGAGTCCGAAATGCATCGTGCTTATCAGTCTTCCATGTTAAAACTCCTTCTCCTTTAATAGTGAAACACATAGCCTGATATCGACTTACACCGGTCCTCATTCGATTAGAAATCTAAGAGAATGTAATCCAAAGGAAATGCTCGTCTGCTTCGTAGTCTAGAACAGTACTTCGAAAGTACTTTTAAAGCAGTAGAATATTCCTTTCCAGGATTACCTTGATATCCTCCCACTATGCTAACTGCATAGCCGATATCAGGTTCTCGTTTTCAACATCGCATCAATTAAGCTTTCCACACTTAAAGTGTAGGAAACCGCTTTCATTGCTTCTATCTCCTTTTGTGTTTCAAAACACATATCCTTAGATAGATGCATTTCGTACCTGAAAGGCAACGAACCTTTCTCGGAATCTTGCATGTTAAAACGAACCATAATCATATATATGTAAGTATTGGAAATCGATATCCCGAGCCATTAAAATTTGCAAAAAATAATAACCCGACCGAAATCCTCGATCGCCGGAGACCCGACCGCGAACCACCGCACGAGCCGGAGCTCAACCGAGCACCACCACGGTCCCGCCCGTGGTGCCCAGCCGAGCCCCCGCACGGGTCTCGCGATCATCTCCATGATGATCGCTGGGATCGCTCGTAGCGATCCCCGGGCTGCTGCGAGCAGCCCCGCAGCGGGTACACGGACCCGCTGCCCTAGCGCACGGGATCACCCCGTGCGAGCCGCTACGGGCGAACCCGTAGCTTGCACGGGGTCGCTGCGAGTCACCCCGCACCTAACCCGCGATCGATCCGAGGATCGATCGCACCCCTCGGCTCCAGCCGAGGGTTCCTGTAGCCGCGCCTCACGGCGGTCCGAACCCTAGGGTTCGACCGCCACCTTCGATCCTCGCCGGGGATCTCGAATCCCCGTCCCCGAGGTTCGTCGTTTTCCCGGATCGTGCGTTCATGTATGTATCACAATCAATTCACATAAAATCATAGAAGGGAGTATATGATTTTACCTTTCGATTCGTTGTGCGGAGAAACGAAATCAAGATGATGACCTTACGATCTTCCCACGTATTACTTGCACTAGCTTGAACGTCGGGTGGGCGACGATCTTCCAAGCTTATGGATCCTCTTCAACTCTCTTGAATATCAAGTATGATAATCTTGTCTTATTGTTATGAGAAAGTGAAGACCATGTAGTGCTTTTATAGGCTACGTAGGGGATCTAAAGGAGGTGGAATATTGGGCTTCCAATATTAATGATTAAATTGAGCCCAAGCCCAAATCTATTAATCTCCCATTAATATTAATTAATTTATTTTCCACTATATAAATTAATTGCACTCCCAATATTAAACCATATTATATCAAATAATATTTCTCCGGTAGTATTATTTATTCCGTGTATTTAAGATTTAAATATCCATGAATAAAATTAATTTATTGCTAATTAATTTATTCATCTCTTGAATCCGAGACTAGTACCATTCAACCTTAATTATTGTGCGGAATGAATCCACTCATGAGGTTTACACAATAATTCCTTATGAACTCATCTCGGGGATATTATCAACCCTTCCGGGATACACTTTCCCGTCAAGTATTCACGGCATGCCATATATAAAATATAGTGACCCAACTTAACCGGTAATTAACCCAATAATTAAATCGGTTAATTCCTTTGGAAAATCAAAGTCACATATATTAAATATACACACCCGCAATAGTATCGGGGATTAAGAATAAAATACTCTGAGATTTGAATCGATTATCGCCGGCAATCCTAATCGATAAATCTCAAGCGATCCGCCCAATACACCAAATGTACAAGTGTGATAAAATAATTAAGATAAATTATTTTCTCTCTCACACAACGACTATACCGATGGATTGGTCCGTGTCCATCTAGGTCGTGAGCAACTGTTTGATTAAATACGAGTAACCGATAGTATGATCTTCTGTGTGTCCATACACACCATACTAACTACAACGTATAAAATCCAGGACTATGATTTGCATATATTTAATTAACAATAATTAAACGCAAACAATTGTTTATTAATTTAATAGATTAAATGCTATGACCGGGAGTTTACCGTTACTTAAATCTAGACATTAAGTACACAACTCCAACAATCTCCCACTTGTACTAAGGTCTAGTCATTTCCTCCAAACTCCCGACTCCCATACTCATCACGTGCTTTAAAGTGTACTTCCAAGAAGTATCATCTGAATGAGCACTCTAGGTTGCCGTTCTGAAGTTATCTTGGTGACTACTGCGTCGTCTCCCTCGACGATGACTCGTATCAGGTGGTACTTGCTCTATGTGTTAACATCACTTTTGACTTATGACTTCTTCCAGTTTACCATGCACCGCTATCCAATAGCCTTTGGTAAACTAAGAGTCATATCCAAGTCAAGAGGTTATCCCGGAACTTAACCAAAACTTCCACTGCCTCTGAGGCTGCTATTCGGTTACGAGAGAGTCTGAGAAGCGTCCTGCTTATCACTCTTTCATTTCATGGTTCCACCTCTTTCTAAAAGTGAACACATAGCCTGATATCGACTTACACTGGTCATTCTTTGACTTGAGATCTGAGAACATGTAATCCAAGAAGATTTCGTCTTGCTTAGTAATCCAGTACTTCGCAAGTACTATTACAGCATACGAAAATCTCTTGTCTAGATTACTTTTATATCCTCCCACTACGCAAACCGCATAGTTGATATCAGGTTCTCGTTTTACAACATTGCATCTATAAAGCTTTCCATACTTGAAGTGTAGGAAACTGCTTTGTCCTCATCTATCTCCTTCATGCGTTCGAAACACATACCCTTTAGATAGATGTATATTCTGTCTCTGAAAGGCAATAACCTTTCTCAGAAGCATGCATGTTTAAAACATACCATAATCGTATAAGATATCTAGGTGAAGTACAATGTTCTTATCCCTAGATCAAAAAGATCTTAAGAACATGCTCTAACTTCTACTCAATCTTATATCTTGATTCATTTAGACAACCATCATCTCATGTCTGAAAACATCTTTACATTGTTGCCAATGATAAAATGTTATCTACATAAAATCTCCAAGAAACACCACCTTGTTTCCATTACGTCTCCAATACACCTTTCGTCTATGCCTTTTGATGAATCCATCAAATGGACTATCCCATCAATTCGCAAGTTCCACGATTCATAACTTTCTTTCAATCCATAAATGGATTTACTAAGCTTGTACTCTAAATGATCTTGCCTCTTGACAATAAACTTTATTGTTCTCCAAGCAGGCACATTTAGATCTAGTACCGCCCTCGTGCAGAGTTAGGGATCGATTTCATCTTTACTAGATCCAGAGTCCGAAACTCTTCTAGTCTTATGATCATCTCTGGTTGTTCAACAACCTCCCACTGCAATGGCGTCCCGGTGTATAACAGTAATAACAGTAGGTGCAGTGTGTGGTGTAATACTACTCGGTTTGGCTGGTTCCTAGTCTTTTGTCCTT
This sequence comes from Euphrasia confusa, assembly GCA_954870475.1. Lineage (NCBI taxonomy): Eukaryota > Viridiplantae > Streptophyta > Magnoliopsida > Lamiales > Orobanchaceae > Euphrasia > Euphrasia confusa. Next base: position 11,276,860 of record OX940958.1, read on the forward strand.
CTTCTCATTCCAAGGTATTACGTCAGTTCGGGCTTTGTGGTTCTTCTAATAGTCTTCCTCTAAGAACCGGGCGTTACACGTCCTTCTGGTTCATAGTACTATAGAACACACAATATCTTGTTCATCTAGGATATCCTACAACCACATTGAATGTGCCGTTGTCTTTAGAAATATCCATAGAACATAGGTAGTTCCGAACAACTTGTTCTTTTACTATTAGAATTCTATTTCTTATTGACTCACCATCTCTACACGTAAGTGTATGGTGCAGTCTTTTGAGACTTAATCTCAATCTTTGATTATGCTATGTGTTATTCAGATAGGTGATAGCCTCCGCGATTTTAGTCGCAGGCTTCCAATGGATATACTTAGAAGGTTCCACATAATTGCTTTTATGGCACATCAAGCATCCTAGTCCATTTCTCAAGTATTCTTAAAAGAACCACTCACACCTTTCTAATTACACATATGTCTGCATATACCATTGATCATTCTCAATACTTGTCCGAATTCTATCCTTTACGGAAAGGTATGCTTAGTTGTATTATGTTCCAAATTCGATTCTTAGGTCGGAAGGTCCATTCCTTCAACTATAATTGATCAAATAAATTTCGACCCTTTTGAATCTTATTTGAATCAAAACTACTAAGTATAAGAATTCACAAGTATAATGATTTAATAAAGAAATATATCTAACAAGTAAAACAAGTTATAGAACGGTTTGTTGCATCGTGGTAGACTGAGGATCTATCATTCATATATTGCTATCTAATGTACCAGAATAGATAATACCCATTATTTCTTATCAAAATCATCACCATGATTAAAGAAATAAAATATCCATTCATAAATAATAGAAATCCAGAACAAAAGTTCTTTCTAAAATAAAGGGTACATAATGCAATAAACTTGAAATGAAATCCTATTTAACTACTAAAGCAGATAAATGTCTTCCACTGCAACAGCTGCCTCCTCTACAGCTTTTGCCCGTGTAGACTCGAACTCTTCTTCTCTAAGTCGCCGGGTTTTCTGGAACCCCTGCATTTAAAATGCACATACCGTCAGTGGTTCCATATCTACACACCATATTTCTGGTAGATAATACCGCTGACTATGTTTTTACGACTAAAGAAAAATTCGTACCTTTGAGAGGACATTTAGACTTCCAGTGTCCATACTTATTGCATCGGAAGCACTTGCCTCTTGGCTTTGCAGCCCCCACTCGTGGTCCACTCCTCTTGGCACCACTGGGTTTCCAGGCTTGCTTCCTTTTCTTGCCCCTACCTCCAACAGGCTTTAAGCCTTTGGACTTGGTAGCTACAAGCACTTGAGACTTGCCCTTCTTGTAGATCCCTCTGCCGCCTTCAGTTCAGTCAGGAGTTGCGCAAGAGTATAAGACAGTTTACCCATATTATAGCTCATGCGAAACTGCTCAAAACTAGGGGTCAGAGACTGGAGTATGATGTCGACTTGCGTCTCAGCATCAATTTGAGCTCCTAGGATCTCAAGCTCATTCAACAAACTCATCATCTTAAGAACGTGCTCCCCAACGGGCGTTCCTTCAGACTGAGTAGTTGTCACGAGGACTCTCATGGCTTCTTGCCTTGCCGCACGATCTTGCTCTCCAAACATTTCTTTGAGGTTAAACAACATATCATAGGCAGTGTCCATCGACTGATGTTGGGTTTGGAGTACATTTGACATTGAAGCCAAAATATAACAAATAGCCATTTCATCAGCCTTTTTCCACTTCCTAAATGCTTCTTTTTCCTCATTAGTTGAGGCATCAGTGGGATCAGCAGGGCATACTTCATGGAGTACAAATTTGTACTCTTCAGAAGTTAGGACAATGTCTAAATTTCTCCTCCAATCAATATAATTGGGGCCAGTGAGTTTATTCTCCTTGAGTATCACAGAAAGTGGGTTCATAGCTATTCTCTAAACCTATAAGCACATTTAAACAAACAATCAATTTAATATCCGATATTATCTCCCTCAAATAATATCATTAAATTACTAATTACATCTAAAATCCCATCAGGTAAGGCAAGCCACGTGGTGTGGACGTTTACCCACCCAAATGATTTAGCAATTAGATTTTCTTTGGTCATACATCACTTATAGCGTAACCTCGTGGGGAGGAATACTATAATGCGTATCTAAGTGTAAACCATTACTCAGCACCAAAGTGAATCGCTTGGAATTGCTACATTACCGCAAGCCACGTGGTGTGGACGTTTACGATAACTTCACAACTATTCACAATTCCTTACAACTGTCTACATCAATTAATCCAAAATCCGTTAGTATAGCAAGCCACGTGGTGTGGACGTTTACTACACCAAGAAACTTTTATAATTGACTCCCAATTACAAGATTCATTCGATTTTCGTAAATCAAGACGCGGAGAATCATAAGTGAAACTCGAAGTTTCTAACCAGTGATTCACCATGCGAACAACCCTATCTCTCATTAGATGAGGGAGCCGAGCAGACAATCGATCCACCTTCAAAAGAATGGTACGAATGTCTCTAATTTGTGTCATCCACATGACCAAGTGACTTTGGCTCCATTCCACTCCCCGGGGTGAGAATGAGTCGACTTGGAGTCAGTTTCAGAAAGACAAATTAGGCATTGTTTGATAGACTTAATCAATGTTTCTCGTAAAAGGAATTACAAGAATTCTCCTCCAATGACATATCTATATGAACTTCGAAAGCTCATAAATGTCACCAAGAGAACAGTAATGGAGACCATGGGAATGTTTCCATCCCCTCTCCCACTTAGCTTTTCATAACAAAAGGATACGCTATCTAATGCATAATTAAACACATAAACATGCATACAAGTAATAAAGCACATATCACATAGTCAAAATAATGCTAGAAAATTATTTTCCGACTATCATGGCTTTATTCCATCTCCGTATGCGTCTTCTAGTCTTCAGTCTTCGTTCTTGAATGCTCCATGTGACGAGAATATTAATCCCAATATTTAAATCTATTTATTTTTAATAAATCCAAAAGATACTTAATTCGAAAATTAAGTCAATCGAATAAATCAAAAAATAAAATTAAATATTATTAATATTTTTTATTTATTTATTTTCCTATCTAATTTTATTAAATCTCTAGAATAATCTATCCAAGTAAAACTTGGAATATTCTAGAAGACTTCTATAATAGAATAAGGAAATAAAATAAATTAGGACTCTTCTACTTTCCAAAATTAATTAATTTCCATGTCCATGAAAATTCCCATAAAATATGAATAATCAACTAGGAAATAAATTAATTTATTAATTAATTATTTTCCTATCTAATTCTATTAAATCTCTAGAATCTGATGGAGTTATATTCTAAATGTCTAGTTTAGTGACAATATGGAACTCCTTATCTGTGTTTTTACATTATCTAATAATCAAACTGTCGGCATTTTTTGTCTATCTTATACTTGAATGCAATAGTCCTAGATATATACGTTGTAGACAGTATGGCGTGAGGAGACACGCGGAAGATCATACTGTCGGTTACTCGTATATTATCGAACAGAAGCTCACGACTTAGATGGACAGGGACAATCCATCGGTACGTCGTAGTGTGACTGGGTAATAGTTGGTCTTGACTATTATGTTACACTTGTACACTTGGTGTATTGAGCAGGACCACGGGAGGGCGTTCGATTTATACTAATCGACGTAATCGAATTAGACCTCAGAATTACGGATATACAAATTCCTAATCCCTATATAATTATAGGTGCGTGTGTCCAATTCTCGGTTCTTTAACTTACCAATGAGTGAGACTAATTGATTAGTCGAGATACTCGGTAAATTGGGAATCGGAATTGTACACACGGCATGCTATAGATTATAGACAGGAAACCGTGTCCCGTTTATCGGGTTGATGACGTTCCCGAGATGAGCTCATAAAGTTTATCATGTAAACCCTGCAGGTGGATTTGTTCCACATGATAATAAGGATGAGTGGTACTAGTCTCGGATAATAAGAAACGAATTAATTTAATTATTAGTAATTAAATAAATTCGTGAACGTTCGATATCTTAAACACGGGAAAAGTCGTATATGTAATTTCGGCGGAATTATTATTGTTGAAATAATATTAAAATTAATTTCGGGAATTCAATTATTATTTTTTAGTGGAGTGAATAATAATTAAAATTGAAATCAATTAATTAAGGAATTGCGTTTACGTATTCCAAGTTAATTAATATTTCAATTTAGCCCTTAATTAATTTACCTAAGGTCCCTAACGTAACTCTATATAAATCCCCCCCCCCCCCTTGCCCTCTCTTAACCTACAGAACGCCGCAACATTTAATTTTGCTGTGAAAAATAATTGCGCTAGCGCAAATATATTTTTCTCTGTAAAATTAATAAGGTTAACGCAATAATTTTTCTCTAAGAGAGAAAAATAAATCTGACGCTGGTTGAGAAGAGAGAGTATAGACGGGAGAACTCCAGCGGATCGTTGCCCACACAACGGTTGGAGACGGGATCAGAGGCATACGTTAGAAGCTCTAAGGTCTCAACAATTCGACCGCTAAGGTATGAGATCGGATCTTTAATTCCGCACTTAATTCGATCTCAATTTATCTCGTTGATCATACTTTGAACGTAGATCGGGTTCCGGGGTTGTGGGTTGTGTTCCTCGACTACTGGGGGTTCTAGGACCTCCGGAACGGTAGTCGGATGAGGAAAAACGACCCGGAAACGAGCCCGGAACAGCAACGTCGCGTTGCTGTTCGCGGAGAAACGGCGACCGCCGTTTCCAAACGGCGCCCGCCGTTTTGGCGTTTTTCTGGCAGCCTGCTCGGTTCGCGCGGTTGTCCTTCGGGGCAATGGCTGGCGTGAATCGGGGCACGGGCTGGAAAAGCGAACGAAGTAGCGACACCGGAGGTCGACTGGGAGTGTTCGGATGTTCGAGCGATCGAACGAACGCATCCCGGGTAGTCGATTTCCAACAATTGGTATCAGAGCCGGTTATGCGTTCTTGTATTGTTTGCGAGTTTGTTTTGCAGGTCACCCGATTATTATGGTCATGTTTATTGTACTGTATGTTGTGGTGTGTTAAACTCTCGGGGTTGTCGAGATTTTGTTTTGAATCGTTGCTTGCTTGTAATAGTTAAAACGACGGGTTGAGTCGTTTAGGTTTTCTATTTCGGTTTTTCGTTTTTCGTTTATCCGGGTGTATAGGGTCGATCGATATGTATAGGATCGATGCCGGAAGTAGTTAGTATTACTTATGTAATGTTGCTGCTGAAGGTACCGGTATGCCGATCCGATCGATATACCGTGTGTGCGGAAGCGTGTAAAGCGATAGATCTACTATGCCATGATCTTAGTGCACACTAATATGTATAGACACACATATATTTATATATATATACATCCAATATATATATATATATATAGAGATCAACGAGTTCTTACATGTGATGATGAAATGATTCGTTGTTGTCGTTGAGGTGGTGTTGAGTCGATTGAACCACCTCAAATGGATCAGCCTCTCGAAGCTCTCCTTGTGAATGACCTCGTCACTCCTCTTGTCTAGATCGCCCGGATGTTGAAGCCGCACAAATGGCCCGGCCTCTACGTGTTGCACACGAACCCGGATGACGAACACTTTGCTTGATCGAGTCGGTTCTCCAAGAACACTTTCTCCTCTCTCTCTTTGGTGTGAATTTCGTAGGTAAAGATGATATGTGATGAAAATCTGATTTTCATCCATATATTAGCCTCATTATGCATGCCATAACACCCCATTGTAACCTCCTACATAATGGGCATTATTATGTACCATTAACATGCAAAAGGAGTTACAAAGGAGGTGAAAGGTCATGCCACATACACATGCCACTATGCATTGTATGTGGTCCCACTTGCTTGTGTGGCATGCCATGTCACACTATATGACATGCATCCATGCAAGCCATGCAATGCATCCCATGCACGTAAAATCCACATCGTACATCATCTTTGAGTCCGTGTGTGACCCTGTAGGTATGATTTAATTGATCAATATTATATTTTTCCCAACAATTAATATTATCAAATAATCATTTAACATCCATAGACGACCTTATGACTTTATCGATTGCACACGTAGGATCGAAGGACATATCCCAACAATCTCCCACTTGGCCTTCAGAGCCAGTGTGCTGCCAACTTCCTGTTGTCACTTTATGTCTAAGTTTGAACTTGAGGCAAGACTCGAGTCATCCTCAATCGGTTCAAACCTTTCTTGGACTATGAGACAGACTGTAAAACCAGATTTATCACTATGATAATTATCTGGACGTGGCCACGTATTTTACACAGTCTCGACTCTCCAAGTGGCCGGTAAGACATGTATCCCATTATAAAAATGGAGGACAATCCCATCTTGTCAGTCCAAGCTCTCCCACTTGCTTCCTGATATACCCAATAACAAGTTTTATAACCTCCTTTCACGAAAGGCGTTTACTTGTATCAAAGTACACCATTTCACAATGGAATCACTCTGGACTACTCAGGTCAGAGGAAATTGCTCGACAGTCAATGAAATAGTATTATGACTCGAAATCTTAAATACTATTCCAGTCGGGTCTGTTCGATCATTAGCTCCCAGCTAATATCTATGTAATTGTACTTGATGTCCCACATCACTAGCCCATGAAGCGGCGCTATAGTACACATTACAATCTAGTTCTTTGTATTATCGGTTTGTCCGTACTCGATTATACGAACCAGGAACAGCTATATGATTTAAGTATATCAGTTCAACCATTGGGACTTCATTATGCGGTAAGTCGACCTCATAACCCAATTGATATCACTTAATCATTTGGACAATTCATATAAATTAAACCATATTTATATGAAGAAACATGTATTATACATATGAGTGAATGTTTACCAAATCTCCAAAAGTATCTAATACAGTAATAGAAATCACAACCCATCTCTAAGATGTTTGATCTCTATTGCAGTTGTGAAAGCCTCAAGCTTAAACTGCTGGAGAGGTTTAGAAAGCGGGTTTGCAACCTTACCAAAAGTTGCAACTTTATTATCTCGATGTCTCCACAAAACTATCTCCCAGATAATGTGGAACTTCCTGAGCACCGGTTTTAGACTTGTGGTGCTTCCTAGCTCATTGGCTTGCGCGATAACTATACTATAAATAGAGAATTATCGGATGGGCTAAGCTAGTTACGCCACCTAGTTCATTCAAGAACTTTCAAATCTTAACTGCCAACATTACTGCATCCAATGCAATACTGTGCTCAGCTTCTGTAGTTTAATCATCTATATTGCATTGCATGGAACTATTCCAGCAAATTTCACCTCTAACCAGACAAAAGATATAACCAGATTAAAATCGGAAATTATCTTAGTCTGTTTTGAAGTTAGCAGTCAAACTGCTTGTTAATATCAACTCTTTTTGTCTTCCAAAGACAACAAAATATTCTTTAGTCCATCTAAGGTACATAAGAATACTCTTGGCCGCAGTCTAATGCGTCTCACCTGGTTTTTCTTGAAACCGAATCGTCATGCTCAAAGCATACAATACGTCCAGTCGTGTACATATCATGGCGTACATTATAGACCCTATTGCCGAAGCATAAGGAATGTTTTACATCCTCTTTTGCTCATCAAGTACCATAGGGCCTTGCATCTTGCTAAGTGATGTGCCATGACTCGTTGGAATGAGACCCTTTCTGGCGTCTTTCATTCTGAACTTATCAAGCACCTTATCAATATAGGTCGCTTTACTAAGTCCAAACATCCTTTTCGATCTCTTCCGACAGATCTTGATGCCCAATATGTACTGTGCTTCTCCAAGATCCTTTATTGAAAAACAATTTCCAAGCCATTCTTTAATAGAATTAAGCATAGAAACATTGTTTCCAATAAGGAGTATGTCACCGACATACAACACAATTAATACAACGTAACTCCCACTGATGTTCTTGTAAAACAAGACTCTTCCGAGTTCCTCTGAAATCCAAAACCTAGTATGGATTCATTGAACTGAAGATTGCTACTCCGATATGCTTTGCTTTATTCCATAAATGGAATTATAAGATTGCATAATTTCTCAGCCTTATTAGGATCGATAAAACTCTGTGGCTGTGTCAAAACACATTCTCTTCTAGAATCCAATTCAAGAAGTTAGTTTTAACATCCAATATTACCATAACTCATTATCAAGATGAGTAGCAATGGCTAAGATAATCTGAATGATTTAATCAAAGCAACTGGTGAAAGTTTTTCCACAATCCACCTCGTGAATAAAACTTTTACCATCAAACTTGCTTTGAAAACCCTAGGTTTTCCATCTGTCTGTTTAGATCTTAAAGATCTATTAGCATTCATTGGGTCTAACCCTGTGATGCAAATATATCAAGTTCCAAACTTGATTATCAGATATTGATATCATCTCAGATTTCATGGCACCATGCCAATTTTCAGTAGCTGGACTCATCATAGCTTGGAATTAGGTCGAAGGTTCACCGCTTTCCAAAAGCATGAATTCATATCTCTCATTGGTCACAATATCTAAGTATTTGAATAATAGAGATAGATTTATGCCTTTCGGACCTACGAGGGCTGGTATGGCTTCCAAAACCATAAGAACAATCTCAACCCAGTCTTGAGTATTCATCATTGGTTGTTTCACTTGAACCTCGTTCAAGATAACCGAGCTCCCACTGAATTTCTAGGAAAGATTACTCTTTTCAAGAAAATCAATATCTCGAGCAACAAAATATTGTTCTCAGATAGATCGTAGAAGTTGTACCCTCGAGTTTCTTATGGATACCATAAAGAAACTTTTATCCCATTTGAGTTCAAGCTCTATAGAGATAAATCTCGTCAGATAAGCTTTAGAACCTCAAATCTTGATGAAAACAATTTAGGGACCCTCCCTTTCCATACCTAGTATGGTGTCTTATCAACAGCTTTTGACAGCGTCCTATTCAGTGTATAAGTTGAAGTCAAGAATTTTGTGTTCAAAAAAGACCAGTAGTTCATTTAGACCTCTCATCGAATGGTCGAACTATATCTAATATAGTTTGTTTTATATTTTCCGAAACATAACCTTCATGTGCTTGTGAACTGATAGGTTCCACATACATCATTATGGATCATCCCTAATTAATCACTTACATGTTCTCCTTTCTCCAAGAAAGATGACATTGTTATCTTTTTCCATCAAACATCATTCACATGTATCAAATGACTCCAAGTCAAATGATTCTAGAATGCCTTCTAAAAGAAGATTCGTTACATGTTTAGATTTTGATCTAATCAACAATGTTACAGTTATGTCTCGTTGAGACTTATTCGATTTGGACTTTTGTGTTAATGTTATATATGATTTGTTGAGTTTAAAGTATACATAAATAATGTAATAATCGTACCAAAACAAAGAATAGTTCACAATTAAAATAGTTATCAAACTATTTAATTAGTGAAAAACTAATCCATCAGTATCCAATACTGAACCAATATTCATTGTTTATTGAAGGTACGAAATTACATAGTTATAATACTAAAACAAGGCCCTAAGGCAAAACAACATCATATGATCATACGGCTAAAGCAGCGACCTTCGCTCCATTTCTCGCCCTTAGATCGACATCTCTACTCACCAAACTTATACTTCTATGTAGTTCCTCCACATACAAATGTGAGAACTACGTTTGGCATCCAATACCCAAGAAGTAGAATTTGTGAAGTTTAATGTCTATAACATTAATACCCGAAGATGAAGCAACCCCGTTCTTCACATCTTCTTTGAACTTTGGGCAAGTTCAATTATTCTCAATAATTGATCTATATTCGACTTTCTCATTCAAAATTATCTCAATGTCAAAACGTGATAAATCGTAAGTGAAAAATCGATGTTTTCTAACCAGCGATATTATCATGCAATTGAAGCCCTATCTCTCATAAAATATGAGGGAGCCAACCAGACAATCGATTCACGCCATCCAATGGCTCGAAAGTCTCTAATTTGTGTCATTGATGAACTTAAGTGTTTTGGATTAAATCACTCCCCGAGGTGTAAATAATCATAACCTTATAATCCATCAAATGAAATACAAATTAGGCATTTGTTTTGAAATTGAATAAAATATGAACTTTTATAAGTTTGCAAGTAGTGTCCAACACTTTTGCAGTAGACGCATTGAGATTCCCTAGGAACCCTAGTAGCCTTCTTGCCCATGCTCTTTTGAATACCTTATCCTATATCATAAGAATTTCCCTCTTAGGGTCCTTCTCTATCGCCGGCTCAACAGCCTTGAGCATCCCGTGGAGCTCACGAAGCGATTTCTTCAAACCATTCATATGGAAAATTTAGCCTAAAGGCATTATAACCATCATGAGATTGAAGTATGAAATCGGTTGCCAAATAATCATCATAGGAAAAATCTAGGCGGTCACTTGAAACAAATAATCCAATCATTTGTTGCACATGTGATCCCATAGATTTCCATTTTTCCAGCCTAGCTGAAGCGATGACCCTGGTCACACCGAACCGCTCAATCATTGCATATTCTCCGAACATGATATTGAGTTGTTCAATGATATCTTAGGATGTGGTTATCTAACACATTTTCCTTGTCTTCGTATTTGAGGACCATCCTCAAATTACGTTGTGAATCAAGAAAATTTGTTCAATTTTTCATAATCAAGAATTGAACCAAACTTGAATTGAGTTGATATTTGACATGATAAACTATAAAAGAAAGATAACTAAAGTATGTAAACATCCACAAAGCGGTAAACAAATAAGGTTGTCTAACAATTGTACTTATTTATTTCATTTTGTTCAATTGATATCCAATATCATTGTCCCTTAGAACAAAACAATTCCGAGATCCTCATCTTGCAAATCTTTAAGCCGACTGAGTCCGCACTTAAGTATTTCAAGATAGGTAGACACACCTATGTCAATGATATCTAATATCACTCTCGGTCGATGAGAGTGCCATTCTCATCTCATGTCTCGATAGCCACGCCTGCAGTGGATCTATCGATGAGAAAACCAAACTCACGTGTAAGGGTCTAACCCTTACTCCCACTTATCCCAAGATAACAAGTAGTACCCCGCTGAGGCGGACCTACCAACTTATGATCGAGGGCTTTATGGGTGTGATGTTTTGGACAAGACATTATACTCATTATTTTGGGAACTTGCATGCATAGATTTGTTTATATGTAAGTTGAACATTTATAACATAAAACATCCTATAACTAGCAAAGCAATTAAATACGTAATCGAAAGGCCCCTAGAACCTCACAACTCTCAAACGAAAAGATTAAAAGCAACAAAATAGGCCTTGAACATCTTCTGGACTGGTCCGCGCCCGCCGTTTCAGTTCCGCGCCCGCCGATTTAGGTCAACCTTAGTCCGTACCCCAAAAACCAAGAACGGCGCCCGCCGTTTCACAAACGGCGGTCGCCGAACATTTCCGGCGGTCGCCGTTTCCAAAACGGCGCCCGCTAAAAGGGTACAGAAGGGGCAGACCCTAAATCAGTCTTTCGGCGGTCGCCGTTTCCAAAACGGCGCCCGCCGAACCAAAACGGCGCCCGCCGGAGCACTCACGGCGCCCGCCGTTTGGCTCCAGCAGCCCCGGTTTCGCCCGTTTTGCTTCGTTTTGCTTCGTTTCTTCTCGTTTTCGCCGGAGAGTCGATATCCAACGTCGATACATGGATTCAATCCATTGCTTACACATTGAACAATACATTTTTGAATAGAAAAAACCTATCTATTACAAAAGATTCCAAGGGACGCAGCCCTCAAATACTATGGCCAATCGTACGTAAAAACCGACAATTTCATTCACCCGACCACTAACGGTGGCCGGCCTTACATCTAATCACATAATCACATTTAAACAAATAATCCAATTATGTTGATTTAACCTTCGTGTCCAACACAAAAGTGTGCACGAGCCCTAGGCTCTGATACCAATTGAAGGTACCGGTATGCCGATCCGATCGATATACCGTGTGTGCGGAAGCGTGTAAAGCGATAGATCTACTATGCCATGATCTTAGTGCACACTAATATGTATAGACACACATATATTTATATATATATACATCCAATATATATATATATATAGAGATCAACGAGTTCTTACATGTGATGATGAAATGATTCGTTGTTGTCGTTGAGGTGGTGTTGAGTCGATTGAACCACCTCAAATGGATCAGCCTCTCGAAGCTCTCCTTGTGAATGACCTCGTCACTCCTCTTGTCTAGATCGCCCGGATGTTGAAGCCGCACAAATGGCCCGGCCTCTACGTGTTGCACACGAACCCGGATGACGAACACTTTGCTTGATCGAGTCGGTTCTCCAAGAACACTTTCTCCTCTCTCTCTTTGGTGTGAATTTCGTAGGTAAAGATGATATGTGATGAAAATCTGATTTTCATCCATATATTAGCCTCATTATGCATGCCATAACACCCCATTGTAACCTCCTACATAATGGGCATTATTATGTACCATTAACATGCAAAAGGAGTTACAAAGGAGGTGAAAGGTCATGCCACATACACATGCCACTATGCATTGTATGTGGTCCCACTTGCTTGTGTGGCATGCCATGTCACACTATATGACATGCATCCATGCAAGCCATGCAATGCATCCCATGCACGTAAAATCCACATCGTACATCATCTTTGAGTCCGTGTGTGACCCTGTAGGTATGATTTAATTGATCAATATTATATTGTTCCCAACAATTAATATTATCAAATAATCATTTAACATCCATAGACGACCTTATGACTTTATCGATTGCACATGTAGGATCGAAGGACATATCCCAACAGCTGCTGCTTGGTGGATCGAGACGAGATCGAGGGCCGGATGAACGAGGGTCGAGAAGTCGAACCCGCGGCTGCTGAAGGGCAAAACGGCGGTCGCCGTTTCTCAAACGGCGGTCGCCGTTTCGATGGATTTCGGGCAGCAGCTCCGCGGGGGTTCGACGAACGTCACGGATTGCTTGTCAAGGGCCCGGGATGATACTCCAGTGGGAGGGGTTCGTCTCTTGGTCCTTAGACGAGTCGGTGATGGATCGAGACCGAGACGAGCAACGAGACGAAGATCCGGGAAGACGTGCATCGAAGTTTTAAAGGCCATAATAATCGGGCCACGTTAATTGCTTCTTGTGTGTTTAACGTGCTTTTATTATGCTTTAAATTATATGCATGCTTGTTAATCCCTTTCGTAAAATACTAAGTGGGAGAGGGATTGGAAACAATCCCGCGGTCTCCATTCTCTGTTTCGAGAGTGATGTGTATTGACTTACGAGTTGGCTTTAGTGTCATCCTCCCTATCGGATAAAGTCGATACACGGAAATCACTTTGATCGAAATTCGAATGAAATTCCAATTCTAAAATTGAACAATTAAGTTTTTCAAAGCAATGCCTAATCTGTCTTTCAAAGACTAATTTCAACTCGACTCATTCTCACCCCGGGGAGTGGAATGGAGCCAAAGCGCTTGGTTATGTCGATGACACAGATTAGAGACATTCGAGTCATTTGATGGCTAGATCGATTGTCTGGTTGGCTCCCTCACTTTGTGAGAGATAGGGCTCAATTGCATGATTGATCGCTGGTTAGAAACTTCGAGTTTCACTTACGAGATATCAAGTTTTGATTAACGAAATTGTGAAATTTATTAAATGGAATTCAATTAACAAAGTTGTTTGTTTAGTAAACGTCCACACTATCGTGGCTTACTAGACGGAAACGGAACTTTGGGTTAATTGAGGCTCGACAGTTATAGGAAGTCGTAAAGGGACCGCATGTCAACGTAAACGTCCACACTAACGTGGCTTGCGGTGGGCGTGTAGTTTCCGAGCGGTTAACTTAGTACTGAGAAATGGTATACACTTAGGTACGCTTTACAGTATCCTCCCCATCGGAGTCACTGCTGTAATGATGTACGACCGAAGTAAAAGTCCAGTTATAAAATCGTTTGGACTAGTATACGTCCACATGAACGTGGCATGCTAGTCTGATGGGATTTTAGGATTGATTGGTAGATTTAATGATATTAATTAAGGGAGTTAATATTGAATTAAATTTGACAGTTTGATTTGTCTCTTTTATAGATATGGCACTCAACCCGCTGTCCATTATACTAAAAGAAAACAAACTCACTGGTCCGAACTATGTTGATTGGAAACGAAACTTGGACATTGTCCTAACTGCTGAGGAGTACAAATATGTACTCCATGAGGTTTGTCCTGATGAACCTATTGACACCTCCACTCCTGAGGAAAAGGAAGCTCATCGGAAGTGGGTCAAGGCTGATCAGATGGCGCGGTGCTACATTTTGGCTTCTATGTCAAATGTGCTGCAACATCAGCATGAGGCCATGACCACTGCCTATGATATGATGCTTAACCTCAAGGAGATGTTTGGTAGTCAGGATAGGGCAGCCAGGCAAGATGCCATGAGAAAACTCATGACGGCCACTATGTCCGAAGGAACGCCCGTGAGGGATCACGTTCTTAGGATGATAGGCTATCTGAATGAGATAGAGATTATGGGAGGAGCTATCGATGGGGAAACCCAGATCGATATAGTGCTCCAGTCTCTGCCTAGGAGTTTTGAGCAGTTCCGCCTGAACTATAACATGAACAAGAGGTTATATTCGTTGGCGGAGCTCCTGACTGAACTACAGGCGGCAGAGGGAATCTTTAAGAAATCTCAAGCACTTGTGGCTGTGAAACTTCCTGGCCCTCCGGGGACTAAGAGGAAGAAGAAGCAAGGACGGAAACCCAGTGGACCCAGAAATGGTGGACCACAGAATGGAGTGAACAAGCCCAAGGGCAAGTGTTTCCGTTGCAAGCAGTCTGGACATTGGAAGTCTAATTGTCCTCTCAGACAAGGAGGTACGAACTTTTCCTTAGTCACTGAAACATGTTTAGCGGTGTTATCCACCGGTACCTGGTGTGTGGATACGGGAGCCACTGATCATGTCTGCAATTCTTTGCAGGGGTTCCAGGAAACCCGGCGGCTTAGAGAGGGAGAGATCACTATCTACATGGGCAACGCTACGAAAGTGGCGGCAGTTGCAGTGGGAGATATTCATTTTTCTTTTAATAATAAAGTTTTGGTATTGAATAATTGTCTTTATGTACCGAATTTTAGAAAGAACCTTGTTTCGGTTTCTAAATTGGTTTTGAATAAATATTCTGTTTCTTTTGATAGTTCTGTTATTATCAAAAGGAATGGTGAGTATATCTGTTCTGGTACATTGATAGGCAACTTATATATATTGAATCCTGATTATTCCACGATGCAACGAGTAGAGTCAAATAATACATCTAGTACCAATAAGAGAAAGGAGCCTTCTAGGATGAATCAAACATACTTATGGCATCTTAGGCTAGGTCATATTAACTTGGGTAGGATTCAAAGGTTGATAACTGATGGAATACTCAGTGGTGTGAAAGATGAGGACTTTCCAACATGCGAATCATGCCTGGTAGGAAAAATGACCAAGCGACCCTTTAGTGATAAGGGGTATAGATCCAAGGAAGTACTGGAATTGATTCACTCTGATTTGTGCGGGCCTTTATCTGTCCAAGCGAGAGGAGGTTATGAATATTTCGTAACCTTCACTGATGATTACTCAAGGTATGGTTTTATATACCTGATGCGCCGCAAGAGCGAGTGCTTTGACAAGTTCAAGGAGTACAAAGCTCTTGTGGAGAACCTTCATGGTAAAACCATAAAGACTCTACGATCTGATCGTGGAGGAGAGTACCTCTCGGGAGAGTTTAAGGCGTACTTATTAGAGAATGGGATTGACTCCCAGATGACTGCACCATACACGCCCCAGCAGAATGGTGTAGCAGAAAGAAGGAATAGGACTCTTATGGAAATGGTAAGATCTATGATGAGTTATTCAGAACTACCAGTTTCGTTCTGGGGATATGCCTTGGAAACAGCGGCGTATATCCTGAACCTAGTTCCTTCTAAATCAGTCCCTAAGACGCCCTCGGAATTGTGGACCGGGCGAAAGCCAAATTTGAAACACATTCGGGTCTGGGGTTGTCCAGCACATGTGCTGAAGCATGGGGCTGATAAGTTGGAATCTCGTTCAGATATTCGGTTGTTTATAGGATATCCTAGAGGAACGAAAGGTGGTCTATTCTATAGTCCTAAGGACCAGAAGATCGTTGTTAGCACCAACGCTTGGTTCTTGGAAGAGGATTATATAATGGATCACAAGCCCAAGAGTGAGATAATACTAAACGAACTGAGAGGGGACGATCAAGGCTTAGATCCAACCCAACCGGGTGATACGCCACCACAGTCTGCACCTGTAGTTACTGAGGTTACACCGGAGCCTCGTCGTAGTGGGAGGGTTGTTCGACAACCCGATAGGTTCATGTTTATAGGTGAGTCTTCGAACTTGTTACCTGGAGAACATGAAGCCGATCCCTGGACCTATGACGAGGCGCTTAAAGATCAAGATGCTCAGTCTTGGCAAAAGGCGATGAAATCTGAGATTGAATCAATGGATTCAAATCAGGTCTGGAATCTTGTAGCACCGCCCAAAGGTGTAAGAGCCATTGGTTGCAAGTGGGTGTACAAGAGAAAAAGAGGGTCTGACGGGAAGGTTGAAACCTTCAAGGCTAGGCTTGTTGCGAAAGGGTATACTCAGAAAGAAGGGATCGATTATGAGGAAACCTTTTCGCCGGTAGCTATGCTAAAGTCGATCCGGATTCTTTTGTCTATAGCATCTTATATGGATTATGAGGTGTGGCAAATGGACGTCAAGACAGCATTCTTGAATGGGAATCTTGACGAGACCATTTACATGAGACAGCCAGAAGGTTTCATTAAGAAAGGCCAAGAGCATCTAGTGTGTAAGCTAAACCGATCCATCTATGGATTGAAGCAAGCTTCTAGATCTTGGAACATGCGGTTTGATGAGGTTATCCAGTCTTATGGATTCATTCAAAGCATGGACGAGTTGTGTGTATACCGGAGATGTGACGGAAACAGTGTGGCGTTTCTCGTACTTTATGTAGACGACATCCTTCTAATTGGCAACAATGTGAAGATGTTGTCGGACATAAAGGGATGGTTGTCCAAGCAATTCGATATGAAAGACTTAGGACAAGTTGGGCATGTTCTTGGGATCAAGGTTATAAGGGATCGCCGGAAAAGAACATTAAGCTTGTCCCAGGCTTCATATATTGATACGATTCTGGCTCGTTTCAACATGCAGAATTCCAAGAGAGGTGCTCAACCTTTCTGCCATGGAATTCATCTATCTAAAGACATGTGTCCCAAAACACAAAAGGAGATAGATTACATGAAGAAGGTTCCTTATGCTTCGGCAGTAGGAAGTCTAATGTATGCCATGTTGTGCACGAGGCCTGATATCTGCTATGCCGTGGGAATGGTAGCTAGATATCAGAGTAACCCTGGACAGGGTCACTGGACTGCTGTAAAGAACATACTTAAGTACCTGCGAAGGACTAGGAATTATGTTCTGAGTTACAAAGCGTCCGAGTTGATTCCTATTGGTTACACATGTTGGAAATCGACTACCCGTGACATGTCCGTTCGACTACTCGAACATCCGGACAAGCCCAGTCGACATCCAGTGTGCCCACTGTGTTCACGACGAAGCCCCTGACCCGTATTGCACCCAGCCATCGCACCCGAGGCACGATCGCGCAAAACGAGAGGCTTCTGGCCTCTCTGTCGCCCGACACCAGAAGGTGTCGTCCGACAAGCCCGTCCACTGTCGTCCGACACCAGAAGGTGTCGTCCGACATGCCTGTCGGCCGACAGTCAAACCTGTCGTCCGACACCCGTCGCGAACAGCGGCGGGTTTCGCCCGTTCTGGCTGTTCCGATGCGATTTTCTCGATCCGACTGCCATGCCGGAGGTCAGAAACCTCCCAGCAGTCCGAGAACATCACATCCAAGCCACGGAACCCGATCTTACATTCAAAATATGATCAACGAGAAATTAGATCGAATTAAATTGCGGAATAGAGAATTCGATCTCATACCTTCTCGGTCGATTGTTGAGACCTTAGATGCTTCTAACGTATGCCTCAGATCCTTTGACTCCAACCGTTGTGTGGGCAACGATCCGTTGGGTCTCCTTTTCTGCTTTCACCTTTTACTACCAGCGTTATATTTTCTATTCTCTGATGAGAGAAAAATAATTGCGCTACACTGATTTATTTTTGCAGAGAAAAACTTAATTGCGCTAACGCAATAATGTTTTCTCAGAAAAATAAAAAGCTGCGGAATGTAGGTTTAGGATAGGCAAGGTAGGATATTTATAGAGTTACGTTAGGGACCTTAGGATAAATTAATTAAGGGCTAAATTGAAATATTAATTAACTTGGAATACGTAAAAGCAATTCCTTAATTAATCGATTTCAATTTTAATTATTATTAACTCCACTATAAAATAATAATTGAATTCCCGAAATTAATTTTAATATTATTTCAACAATAATAATTCCGCCGAAATTACATATACGACTTTCCCCGTGTTTAAGATATCGAACGTCCACAAATTTATTTAATTACTAATAATTAAATTAATTCGTTTCTTATTATCCGAGACTAGTACCACTCATCCTTATTATCATGT
This sequence comes from Euphrasia confusa, assembly GCA_954870475.1. Classification (NCBI taxonomy): domain Eukaryota; kingdom Viridiplantae; phylum Streptophyta; class Magnoliopsida; order Lamiales; family Orobanchaceae; genus Euphrasia; species Euphrasia confusa. The sequence continues at coordinate 11,295,532 of OX940958.1, forward strand.
GGAACAAATCCACCTGCAGGGTTTACATGATAAACTTTATGAGCTCATCTCGGGGACGTAATCAACCCAATAAACGGGACACGGTTTCCTGTCTATAATCTATAGCATGCCGTGTGTACAATTCCGATTCCCAATTTACCGAGTATCTCGACTAATCAAATAGTCTCACTCATTGGCGAGTTAAAGAACCGAGAATTGGACATACGCACCTATAATTATATAGGGATTAAGAATTCGTATATCCGTAATTCTGAGGTCTAGTTCGATTACGTCGATTAGTATAAATCGAACGCCCTCCCGTGGTCCTGCTCAATACACCAAGTGTACAAGTGTAACATAATAGTCAAGACCAACTATTACCCAGTCACACTACGACGTACCGATGGATTGTCCCTGTCCATCTAAGTCGTGAGCTTCTGTTCGATAATATACGAGTAACCGACAGTATGATCTTCCGCGTGTCTCCTCACGCCATACTGTCTACAACGTATATATCTAGAACTATTGCATTCAAGTACAAGGTAGACAAAAATGCCGACAGTTTGATTAATAGATAATGAAAAACACAGATAAGGAGTTCCATATTGTCACTAAACTAGACATTTAGAATATAACTCCATCAATCTCCCACTTATACTAAATCTCTAGTTGCCCTCTACCATACATCCGATACCCATCCCCTTCACGTGTCTCTTGAACGCTTCCGCTGGAAGTGCCTTCGTAAAGGGGTCAGCCAGGTTATCCGCTGATGCAATCTTGGTGACAACCGCATCGCCTCTCCTGACGATGTCTCTAATCAGGTGGTACTTGCGATCTATGTGTTTACTCGCATTGTGGGCTCGTGGTTCCTTTGCATTAGCCACTGCACCGCTATTGTCACAATAAATTGTGATAGCTCTAGGCATTTTAGGAACCACATCCAAGTCCATAAGGAAGTTCCTGAGCCACACCGATTCTTTAGCTGCCTCAGAGGCTGCTACATATTCGGCTTCCATGGTAGAGTCCGAAATGCATTTCTGCTTAACACTCTTCCATGAGACTGCTCCACCTCCCAATGTGAACACATAGCCTGATGTAGACTTTCGCTGATCCTTATCAGATTGGAAATCCAAGTCTTTGTAACCAATAGGAATCAACTCGGACGCTTTGTAACTCAGAACATAATTCCTAGTCCTTCGCAGGTACTTAAGTATGTTCTTTACAGCAGTCCAGTGACCCTGTCCAGGGTTACTCTGATATCTAGCTACCATGCCCACGGCATAGCAGATATCAGGTCTCGTGCACAACATGGCATACATTAGACTTCCTACTGCCGAAGCATAAGGAACCTTCTTCATGTAATCTATCTCCTTTTGTGTTTTGGGACACATTTCTTTAGATAGATGAATTCCATGGCAAAAAGGTTGAGCACCTCTCTTGGAATTCTGCATGTTGAAACGAGCCAGAATCGTATCAATATATGAAGCCTGGGACAAGCTCAATGTTCTTTTCTGGCGATCCCGTAAAACCTTGATCCCAAGAACATGCCCAACTTGCCCTAAGTCTTTCATATCGAATTGCTTGGACAACCATCCCTTTATGTCCGATAACATCTTCACATTGTTGCCAATTAGAAGAATGTCATCTACATAAAGCACGAGAAACGCCACGCTGTTTCCGTCACTTCTCCGGTATACACACGACTCGTCCATGCTTTGAATGAATCCATAAGACTGGATAACCTCATCAAACCGCATGTTCCAAGATCTAGAAGCTTGCTTCAATCCATAAATGGATCGGTTTAGCTTACACACTAGATGCTCTTGGCCTTTCTTGATGAAACCTTCTGGCTGTCTCATGTAAATGGTCTCGTCAAGATTCCCATTCAAGAATGCTGTCTTGACGTCCATTTGCCACACCTCATAATCCATATGAGCTGCTATAGACAAAAGAATCCGGATTGACTTTAGCATAGCTACCGGCGAAAAGGTTTCCTCATAATCGATCCCTTCTTTCTGAGTATACCCTTTCGCAACAAGCCTAGCCTTGAAGGTTTCCACCTTCCCGTCAGACCCTCTTTTTCTCTTGTACACCCACTTGCAACCAATGGCTTTTACACCTTTGGGCGGTGCTACAAGATTCCAGACCTGATTTGAATCCATTGATTCAATCTCAGATTTCATCGCTTTTTGCCAAGACTGAGCATCTTGATCTTTAAGCGCCTCGCCGTAGGTCCAGGGATCGGCTTCATGTTCTCCAGGTAACAAGTCCGAAGACTCTCCTATAAACATGAACCTATCGGGTTGTCGAACAACCCTCCCACTACGACGACGCTCCGGTGTAACCTCAGTAACTACAGGTGCAGACTGTGGTGGCGTATCACCCGGTTCGGTTGGTTCTAAGCCTTGATCGTCCCCTCTCAGTTCGTCTAGTATTATCTCACTCTTGGGCTTGTGGTCCATTATATAATCCTCTTCCAAGAACCGAGCGTTGGTGCTAACAACGATCTTCTGGTCCTGAGGACTATAAAATAGACCACCTTTCGTTCCTCTAGGATATCCTATAAACAACCGAATATCTGAACGAGATTCCAATTTATCAGCCCCATGCTTCAGCACATGTGCTGGACAACCCCAGATCCGAATGTGTTTCAAGTTCGGCTTTCGCCCGGTCCACAATTCCGAGGGTGTCTTAGGGACTGATTTAGAAGGAACTAAGTTCAGGATATACGCCGCTGTTTCCAAGGCATATCCCCAGAACGAAACTGGTAGGTCTGAGTAACTCATCATAGATCTTACCATTTCCATAAGAGTCCTATTCCTTCTTTCTGCTACACCATTCTGCTGGGGCGTGTATGGTGCAGTCATCTGGGAGTCAATCCCATTCTCTAATAAGTACTAGATGTGTTAAAAGACTCTACTCGTTGCATCGTGGAATAATCAGGATTCAGTATATATAAGTTGCCTATCAATGTACCAGAGCAGATATAATCACCATTCTTTTTGACAATAACAGAACTATCAAAAGAAACTGAATATCCATTCAAAACCAACTTAGAAACCGAAACAAGGTTCTTTCTAAAGTTCGGTACATAAAGACAATTATTCAATACTAAAACTTTATTATTAAAAGATAAAAGAACATCTCCCACTGCAACCGCCGCCACTTTCGTAGCGTTGCCCATGTAGATGGTGATCTCTCCCTCTCTAAGCCGCCGGGTTTCCTGGAACCCCTGCAAAGAATTGCAGACATGATCAGTGGCTCCCGTATCCACACACCAGGTACCGGTGGATAACACCGCTAAACATGTTTCAGTGACTAAGGAAAAGTTCATACCTCCTTGTCTGAGAGGACAATTAGACTTCCAATGTCCAGACTGCTTGCAACGGAAACACTTGCCCTTGGGCTTGTTCACTCCATTCCGTGGTCCACCATTGCTGGGTCCACTGGGTTTCCGTCCTTGCTTCTTCTTCCTCTTAGTCCCCGGAGGGCCAGGAAGTTTCACAGCCACAAGTTGCCAGAGACTTCTTAAAGATTCCCTCTGCCGCCTGTAGTTCAGTCAGGAGTTCCGCCAACGTATATAACCTCTTGTTCATGTTATAGTTCAGGCGGAACTGCTCAAAACTCTTAGGCAGAGACTGGAGCACTATATCGATCTGGGTTCCCCCATCGATAGATCCTCCCATAATCTCTATCTCATTCAGATAGCCTATCATCCTAAGAACGTGATCCCTCACGGGCGTTCCTTCAGACATAGTGGCCGTCATGAGTTGCCTCATGGCATCTTGCCTGGCTGCCCTATCCTGACTACCAAACATCTCCTTGAGGTTAAGCATCATATCATAGGCAGTGGTCATGGCTTCATGCTGATGTTGCAGCACATTTGACATAGAAGCCAAAATGTAGCACCGCGCCATCTGATTAGCCTTGACCCACTTCCGATGAGCTTCCTTTTCCTCAGGAGTGGAGGTGTCAATAGGTTCATCAGGACAATCCTCATGGAGTACATATTTGTACTCCTCAGCAGTCAGGACAATGTCCAAGTTTCGTTTCCAGTCAATATAGTTCGGACCAGTGAGTTTGTTTTCTTTTAGTATCATGGACAGCGGGTTGAGTGCCATATCTATAAAAGAGACAAATCAAACTGTCAAATTTAATTCGATATTAACTCCCTTAATTAATATCATTAAATTTACCAATCAATCCTAAAATCCCATCAGACTAGCATGCCACGTTCATGTGGACGTATACTAGTCCAAACGATTTTATAACTGGACTTTTACTTCGGTCGTACATCATTACAGCAGTGACTCCGATGGGGAGGATACTGTAAAGCGTACCTAAGTGTATACCATTTCTCAGTACTAAGTTAACCGCTCGGAAACTACACGCCCACCGCAAGCCACGTTAGTGTGGACGTTTACGTTGACATGCGGTCCCTTTACGATTTCCTATAACTGTCGAGCCTCAATTAACCCAAAGTTCCGTTTCCGTCTAGTAAGCCACGATAGTGTGGACGTTTACTAAACAAACAACTTTGTTAATTGAATTCCATTTAATAAATTTCACAATTTCGTTAATCAAAGCTTGATATCTCGTAAGTGAAACTCGAAGTTTCTAACCAGCGATCAATCATGCAATTGAGCCCTATCTCTCACAAAGTGAGGGAGCCAACCAGACAATCGATCTAGTCATCAAATGACTCGAATGTCTCTAATCTGTGTCATCGACATAACCAAGCGCTTTGGCTCCATTCCACTCCCCGGGGTGAGAATGAGTCGAGTTGAAATTAGTCTTTGAAAGACAGATTAGGCATTGCTTTGAAAAACTTAATTGTTCAATTTTAAAATTGGAATTTCATTCGAATTTCGATCAAAGTGATTTCCGTGTATCGACTTTATCCGATAGGGAGGATGACACTAAAGCCAACTCGTAAGTCAATACACATCACTCTCGAAACAGAGAATGGAGACCGCGGGATTGTTTCCAATCCCTCTCCCACTTAGTATTTTACGATTTAGGGATATACAAGCATGCATAAATTTAAAGCATAATAAAACACGTAAATCACATAAGAAAGCAATTAACGTGGCCCGATTATTATGGCCTTAAAATCTTGAATGCACGTCTCTTGGAACTCGAACTCGTTGCTCGTCTCGACTTCGATTCTCGTTCCTCCGGGCTTCGATCTCGTCTCGATCCAATAGCAGAAATTAATTACAAAATTATTCTACTAAGTCCGGTATCGATCCTATACATTTTGATCGACCCTATACAAGTCCCGGATGCAACGAAAAAAATAAATAAACCTAACGACTCAACCCGTCGTTTTTATCTATTACAAACAAGCAACTTTCCAAAAAATAAAACGATCTCGACAATCCCGAGAGTTTAATCAAAACCACACACACATATAGCACAAAATACCAAAAATAAATTGGCCATAATAATCGGGTGATCCTGCAAAACAATTCTCGCAAACAATACAAAGAACGTATAAACCGGCTCTGATACCAATTGTTGGAAATCGACTACCCGTGACATGTCCGTTCGACTACTCGAACATCCGGACAAGCCCAGTCGACATCCAGTGTGCCCACTGTGTTCACGACGAAGCCCTTGACCCGTATTGCACCCAGCCATCGCACCCGAGGCACGATCGCGCAAAACGAGAGGCTTCTGGCCTCTCTGTCGCCCGACACCAGAAGGTGTCGTCCGACAAGCCCGTCCACTGTCGTCCGACACCGGAAGGTGTCGTCCGACATGCCTGTCGGCCGACAGTCAAACCTGTCGTCCGACACCCGTCGCGAACAGCGGCGGGTTTCGCCCGTTCTGGCTGTTCCGATGCGATTTTCTCGATCCGACTGCCATGCCGGAGGTCAGAAACCTCCCAGCAGTCCGAGAACATCACATCCAAGCCACGGAACCCGATCTTACATTCAAAATATGATCAACGAGAAATTAGATCGAATTAAATTGCGGAATAGAGAATTCGATCTCATACCTTCTCGGTCGATTGTTGAGACCTTAGATGCTTCTAACGTATGCCTCAGATCCTTTGACTCCAACCGTTGTGTGGGCAACGATCCGTTGGGTCTCCTTTCCTGCTTTCACCTTTTACTACCAGCGTTATATTTTCTATTCTCTGATGAGAGAAAAATAATTGCGCTACACTGATTTATTTTTGCAGAGAAAAACTTAATTGCGCTAACGCAATAATGTTTTCTCAGAAAAATAAAAAGCTGCGGAATGTAGGTTTAGGATAGGCAAGGTAGGATATTTATAGAGTTACGTTAGGGACCTTAGGATAAATTAATTAAGGGCTAAATTGAAATATTAATTAACTTGGAATACGTAAAAGCAATTCCTTAATTAATCGATTTCAATTTTAATTATTATTAACTCCACTATAAAATAATAATTGAATTCCCGAAATTAATTTTAATATTATTTCAACAATAATAATTCCGCCGAAATTACATATACGACTTTCCCCGTGTTTAAGATATCGAACGTCCACAAATTTATTTAATTACTAATAATTAAATTAATTCGTTTCTTATTATCCGAGACTAGTACCACTCATCCTTATTATCATGTGGAACAAATCCACCTGCAGGGTTTACATGATAAACTTTATGAGCTCATCTCGGGGACGTAATCAACCCAATAAACGGGACACGGTTTCCTGTCTATAATCTATAGCATGCCGTGTGTACAATTTCGATTCCCAATTTACCGAGTATCTCGACTAATCAAATAGTCTCACTCATTGGCAAGTTAAAGAACCGAGAATTGGACATACGCACCTATAATTATATAGGGATTAAGAATTCGTATATCCGTAATTCTGAGGTCTAGTTCGATTACGTCGATTAGTATAAATCGAACGCCCTCCCGTGGTCCTGCTCAATACACCAAGTGTACAAGTGTAACATAATAGTCAAGACCAACTATTACCCAGTCACACTACGACGTACCGATGGATTGTCCCTGTCCATCTAAGTCGTGAGCTTCTGTTCGATAATATACGAGTAACCGACAGTATGATCTTCCGCGTGTCTCCTCACGCCATACTGTCTACAACGTATATATCTAGAACTATTGCATTCAAGTACAAGGTAGACAAAAATGCCGACAGTTTGATTAATAGATAATGAAAAACACAGATAAGGAGTTCCATATTGTCATTAAACTAGACATTTAGAATATAACTCCATCAACACAGACTCGGATTTCCAATCTGATAAGGATCAGCGAAAGTCTACATCAGGCTATGTGTTCACATTGGGAGGTGGAGCAGTCTCATGGAAGAGTGTTAAGCAGAAATGCATTTCGGACTCTACCATGGAAGCCGAATATGTAGCAGCCTCTGAGGCAGCTTAAGAATCGGTGTGGCTCCGGAACTTCCTTATGGACTTGGATGTGGTTCCTAAAATGCCTAGAGCTATCACAATTTATTGTGACAATAGCGGTGCAGTGGCAAATGCAAAGGAACCACGAGCCCACAATGCGAGTAAACACATAGATCGCAAGTACCACCTGATTAGAGACATCGTCAGGAGAGGCGATGCGGTTGTCACCAAGATTGCATCAGCGGATAACCTGGCTGACCCCTTTACGAAGGCACTTCCAGCGGAAGCGTTCAAGAGACACGTGAAGGGGATGGGTATCGGATGTATGGTAGAGGGCAACTAGAGATTTAGTATAAGTGGGAGATTGATGGAGTTATATTCTAAATGTCTAGTTTAGTGACAATATGGAACTCCTTATCTGTGTTTTTACATTATCTAATAATCAAACTGTCGGCATTTTTTGTCTATCTTATACTTGAATGCAATAGTCCTAGATATATACGTTGTAGACAGTATGGCGTGAGGAGACACGCGGAAGATCATACTGTCGGTTACTCGTATATTATCGAACAGAAGCTCACGACTTAGATGGACAGGGACAATCCATCGGTACGTCGTAGTGTGACTGGGTAATAGTTGGTCTTGACTATTATGTTACACTTGTACACTTGGTGTATTGAGCAGGACCACGGGAGGGCGTTCGATTTATACTAATCGACGTAATCGAACTAGACCTCAGAATTACGGATATACGAATTCCTAATCCCTATATAATTATAGGTGCGTGTGTCCAATTCTCGGTTCTTTAACTTACCAATGAGTGAGACTAATTGATTAGTCGAGATACTCGGTAAATTGGGAATCGGAATTGTACACACGGCATGCTATAGATTATAGACAGGAAACCGTGTCCCGTTTATCGGGTTGATGACGTTCCCGAGATGAGCTCATAAAGTTTATCATGTAAACCCTGCAGGTGGATTTGTTCCACATGATAATAAGGATGAGTGGTACTAGTCTCGGATAATAAGAAACGAATTAATTTAATTATTAGTAATTAAATAAATTCGTGAACGTTCGATATCTTAAACACGGGGAAAGTCGTATATGTAATTTCGGCGGAATTATTATTGTTGAAATAATATTAAAATTAATTTCGGGAATTCAATTATTATTTTTTAGTGGAGTGAATAATAATTAAAATTGAAATCAATTAATTAAGGAATTGCGTTTACGTATTCCAAGTTAATTAATATTTCAATTTAGCCCTTAATTAATTTACCTAAGGTCCCTAACGTAACTCTATATAAATCCCCCCCCCCCTTGCCCTCTCTTAACCTACAGAACGCCGCAACATTTAATTTTGCTGTGAAAAATAATTGCGCTAGCGCAAATATATTTTTCTCTGTAAAATTAATAAGGTTAACGCAATAATTTTTCTCTAAGAGAGAAAAATAAATCTGACGCTGGTTGAGAAGAGAGAGCATAGACGGGAGAACTCCAGCGGATCGTTGCCCACACAACGGTTGGAGACGGGATCAGAGGCATACGTTAGAAGCTCTAAGGTCTCAACAATTCGACCGCTAAGGTATGAGATCGGATCTTTAATTCCGCACTTAATTCGATCTCAATTTATCTCGTTGATCATACTTTGAACGTAGATCGGGTTCCGGGGTTGTGGGTTGTGTTCCTCGACTACTGGGGGTTCTAGGACCTCCGGAACGGTAGTCGGATGAGGAAAAACGACCCGGAAACGAGCCCGGAACAGCAACGTCGCGTTGCTGTTCGCAGAGAAACGGCGACCGCCGTTTCCAAACGGCGCCCGCCGTTTTGGCGTTTTTCTGGCAGCCTGCTCGGTTCGCGCGGTTGTCCTTCGGGGCAATGGCTGGGCGTGAATCGGGGCACGGGCTAGAAAAGCGAACGAAGTAGCGACACCGGAGGTCGACTGGGAGTGTTCGGATGTTCGAGCGATCGAACGAACGCATCCCGGGTAGTCGATTTCCAACAGAATCCTATTCCAAGTAGGACTTGGAATATTCTAGAAGACTTCCATAATAGAATAAGGAAATAAATAATATTAATTAATTCTTTTCCTATCTCCATGAGAGTTCCCAAACTTAGGAATACTCAAAATAGGAAAACCGAATTAATTAGGAAAGTGAATCTAGGTAGGAGTAGCACGAGATCACGAGGACCCCGCGCCCCCCCACCTTGATCGCCGGCCGGCAAGGAGCACCGCCGCCACCTCAGCCCACGCGCCACCACCACCGGTGGCCGGCGTGGCCGAGGGTTCCCGCGGGCAGCCCCCTTCGCCCCTTCGATCATCATCATCATGGGATCGATCCCATCGATCCCGAGCCCTAGTTCTCCCTCTCATCATCTCCTTCGTCACATGAGTTCTCCGGCGGTCGTCTCGGCATCGATCCAACGTAAATAAATTACAAGAAATAAATTTACAATTCCGGTATCGATTCTATACATGAAATCGACCCTATACACTTTTCGGAAAACATAGAACAACAATAATAAATCTAAATTCGGTCAACCCCCGAATTTTTACTATTACAAGCATTCATCCACACAAAACGAATCTCGACATGTCCGAGAGTTTAATAATCATGGTAAAATTAAATAACAATTAATTAAACAATTAATCAATTAATTAACCATGATAGTCGGAATCCCTGCAAGGTAGAACGATGATTGAACACATACATGAACACGAAACCAAACGCTCTGATACCAATTGTTGGAAATCGATATCCCGGGCCATTAAAATTTGCGGAAAATAATAACCCGACCGAAATCCTCGATCGCCAGAGACCCGAACGCGAACCACCGCACGAGCCGGAGCTCAACCGAGCACCACCACGGTCCCGCCCGTGGTGCCCAGCCGAGCCCCCGCACGGGGCTCGCGATCATCTCCATGATGATCGCTGGGATCGCTCGTAGCGATCCCTGGGCTGCTGCGAGCAGCCCCGCAGCGGGTACACGGACCCGCTGCCCTAGCGCACGGGATCACCCCGTGCGAGCCGCTACGGGCGAACCCGTAGCTTGCACGGGGTCGCTGCGAGTCACCCCGCAGCTGACCCGCGATCGATCGCACCCCTCGGCTCCAGCCGAGGGTTCCCGTAGCCGCGCCTCCCGGCGGTCCGAACCCTAGGGTTCGACCGCCACCTTCGATCCTCGCCGGGGATCTCGAATCCCCGTCCCCGAGGTTCGTCGTTTTCCCGGATCGTGCGTTCATGTATGTATCACAATCAATTCACATAAAATCATATAAGGGAGTATATGATTTTACCTTTCGATTCGTTGTGCGGAGAAACGAAATCAAGATGATGACCTTACGATCTTCCTACGTATTCCTTGCACTAGCTTGAACGTCGGGTGGGCGACGATCTTCCAAGCTTATGGATCCTCTTCAACTCTCTTGAATATCAAGTATGATAATCTTGTCTTATTGTTATGAGAAAGTGAAGACCATGTAGTGCTTTTATAGGCTACGTAGGGGATCTAAAGGAGGTGGAATATTGGGCTTCCAATATTAATGATTAAATTGAGCTAAGCCCAAATCTATTAATCTCCCATTAATATTAATTAATTTATTTTCCACTATATAAATTAATTGCACTCCCAATATTAAACCATATTATATCAAATAATATTTCTCCAGTAGTATTATTTATTCCGTGTATTTAAGATTTAAATATCCATGAATAAAATTAATTTATTGCTAATTAATTTATTCATCTCTTGAATCCGAGACTAGTACCATTCAACCTTAATTATTGTGCGGAATGAATCCACTCATGAGGTTTACACAATAATTCCTTATGAACTCATCTCGGGGATATTATCAACCCTTCCGGGATACACTTTCCCGTCAAGTATTCAAGGCATGCCATATATAAAATATAGTGACCCAACTTAACCGGTAATTAACCCAATAATTAAATCGGTTAATTCCTTTGGAAAATCAAAGTCACATATATTAAATATACACACCCGCAATAGTATCGGGGATTAAGAATTAAATACTCTGAGACTTGAATCGATTATCGCCGGAAATCCTAATCGATAAATCTCAAGCGATCCGCCCAATACACCAAGTGTACAAGTGTGATAAAATAATTAAGATAAATTATTTTCTCTCTCACACAACGACTATACCGATGGATTGGTCCGTGTCCATCTAGGTCGTGAGCAACTGTTTGATTAAATACGAGTAACCGATAGTATGATCTTCTGTGTGTCCATACACACCATACTAACTACAACGTATAAAATTCAGGACTATGATTTGCATATATTTAATTAACAATAATTAAACGCAACCAATTGTTTATTAATTTAATAGATTAAATGCTATGACCGGGAGTTTACCGTTACTTAAATCTAGACATTAAGTACACAACTCCAACAGTAAGATGTCCAGGAGAAGTACAATGTTCTTTCCCAGAGATCCAAGATCTCAAGAACATGTCCAACTTCTTCCTATATCTTTCATATTGATTTATCTAGACAACCTCATTTTATGTCTTGACAACATCTTTACATTGTTACCAATGATTAGAATGTTCTCTACATAAAACCCGAGAAACACCACCTTGTTCCATCACGTTTCCAATACACACGATTCGTCCATGCTTTGATGAATCCATAAAATGGACTATCTCATCAATTTGCAACTACCACGAACTCAATGCTTTGTTTCAATCCATAAATGGATCAACTAAGCTTGTACTCTAAATGATCTTGCCTCTTAGCAATAATCCATATTGCTTTCCAAGAAGGCACATTTAGATCTAGTACTGCCTTCATGTAGATCCAGGGATCGATTTCATGTATACTAGGTCCAGAGTCCGAAAACTCTCCTAGTCTTATGAATATCTCTGGTTGACCCACAACCTCCCACTACAATGGCATTCCGGTGTATAAACAGTAATAACAGTAGGTGCAGTTAGTGGTGTACTGCTACTCGGTTCGGCTGGTTCTCAGTCCTTATCGTTCTCTCTCATTTCAAAGTATCACGTCACTTTGGGCTTGTGGTTCATCATATAGTCTTTCTCTAAGAACTGGGCGTTAGAACTTATAACGTCCTTCTGGTTCATAGTACTATTGAACACACATCTTTTGTTCTTCTAGGATATTCTACAACCGCATTTGAATGCGCCGTTGTTTTCCAGACATATCCATAGAACATAGGTAGTTCCGAATAACTCATCTTTTACTATCTCTATAAGAGTTCCATTTCTTATTTACGACACACCATTTCTACACAACAGTGTATGGTGTAGTCATTTGGGATCAAATCCCAATCTCTGATCAGTATGACATGCATTCCTCAGACATGTACTTGCCTCCGCGATCAAATCGCAGGCTACAAATGGATATACCTTGATGGTTCTCCACAAATGCTTAGTGTCCATTGACTTGTCAAAACACTTGCTTTTGTGGCACATCAGGTATTCTAATCCATTTCTCGAGTAATCATCAAATGAAGTACTCGTACCTTATTGTCTGAGTAGACATAGGTCTGCATACATCAGAGTCAATCACTTCTTATACTTGTCCGGATCTTATATCTTATATCCATAAAGGATTGCTTAGTCATGTTATCTTCCAAATTAGATTCATATGTCGGAAGGTCCATTCCTTCAACTTAATTGATCAAACTATCAATTTTCGACCTTTGAACTTCTTATTTGAATATGACTTAGCATAAGAATCCACAAGTATAAATGATTTAATAAAGAAATCTCATATTAGTAAAACGAGTTATGTACTACGGTTCGTTGCAGCGTGGTGGACTCAGGATTTATCATTTATATATTGCTAGCTAATGTACCAGAATAGATAATATCTTTATTTCTTCTTATAACCATCAAATGATTAAAAGAAATAAAATATCTATTCATTAGAAATCCAGAACAAAGTTCTTTCTAAATGAAAGGTACATAAAAGCAATAACTCAAAATGAAATCCTATAAAAAAAATGTCCTCCACTGCAACTGCTGCCTCCTCTGCAGCATTGCCCATGTAGACTACGATTTCTTCTTTTCTAAGTCGTCGGGTTTCCTGGAACCCTTGCATTTAAAATGCACATACCGTCAGTGGTTCCATATCTACACACCAGGTTCCGGTAGATAATACCACTGACTATGTTTTACGACTAAAGAAAATTTCGTACTTTCTTTGAGAGGATAATCAAACTTCCAGTACCCAGACTGTTTGCATCGAGAACACTTGCCTCTTGGCTTTCTCGTCCCATCTCGTGGTCCAAGAAACTTAAGACCACTGGGTTTCTTTGCTTGCTTTTCCTTTCCCCCGATTTTACCCTTAGGTTCGAAACCTATGGCATTGGCTACAAGAGCTTGCGATTTCCGGCTCAACTCGTCTAAAAGGTCCATCATTTCAAAAAAACGTGTTTAAGCGTTTCCTTGAATCGAATGGCCTTTATGAGTATCCTCATCGCCTCTTGTCTAGCCGCCCATGTCATGTCTAAACACCTCAACAGTTAAGACATTTGTAGGCTCGGGAGGACAAAGCTCACTGAGTACAAACTTGTACTCTTTAACAGTCTGGACAATGTCTAGATCTCTATTCCAATCATTACATTTAGGGACCAATGAGTTTAAAATCCTTACGTATCACAGAAAGTGGGTTCAAAGCCTTTCCTAATCTATGAGCACATATAATAACAAACAATCGATTTAATATCCGATATTATCTCCCTCAAATAATATCATTAAACCAATAATCACATCTAAAATCCCATCAGATATGGCAAGCCACGATAGTGTGGACGTTTACCTACCCAAATGATTTAGCAATTAGATTTGCTTCGGTCGTACATCATCATTAGCGTTACTTCGATGGGAAGAATACTAAGAAGCGTACCTAAGTGTAAACCATTACTCAGTATCTAAGAAGATTGTTTGGGATACGCATATTCACCGCAAGCCACGATAGTGTGGACGTTTACGTTAACATACGCTCCTTTACTCCCTTCTATAACTGTCTACATCAATCGTTTCAAAATCCCATTCAATGTAGCAAGCCACGATAGTGTGGACGTTTACTACACCAAAAGATTTTTACAATTGACTCCCAATTACTTGAATCATTCCATCTTGTAAATCAAGACGCGGAGAATCATAAGTGAAACTCGAAGTTTCTAAACAGTGATTCACCATGCGAACAACCCTATCTCTCATAAAATGAGGGAGCCGAGCAGACAATCGATCCATTTCAAGAAATGGTACGAAGGTCTCTAATTTGTGTCATCCACATGACCAAGTGGCTTTGGCTCCATTCCACTCCCCAGGGTGAGAATGAGTCGACTTGAAATCAGTTTCAGAAAGACAAATTAGGCATTGTTTGATAAACTTAATCAATGTTACTCGTAAAAGGAATTACAAGAATTCTCCTCCAATGACTTGTCTATACGAACTTCGAAAGCTCATAAAAGTCACCAAGAGAACAGCAATGGAGACCATGACATTGTTTCCAATCCCTCTCCCACTTAGCTTTTTATAACAAAGGGATACGCTATCTAATGCATAATTAAATACACATAAGCATGCATACATTAAATAAACCACATAGAATATTATCACATAATCAAAATAATACTAGAATATTATTTTCCGACTATTATGGCTTTATTGCATCCCCGTATGCGTCTTCTAGTCTTCAGTCTTCGTTCTTGAATGCTCCATGTGACGGGAATATTAATTCCAATATTTAAATCTATTTATTTTTAATAAATCCAAAAGTTACTTAATTCGAAAATTAAGTCAATCGAATAAATCAAAAATAAAATTAAATATTATTAATATTTTTATTTATTTTTATTTTCCTTTCTAATTCCATTAAATCTCTAGAATCCTATCCAAGACCCACTTGGAATATTCTAGAAGATTTCCATAATGAAATAAGGAAATAAAATAATCTAGGACTCCTAATCCTTCCAAATTAATTCCTTTCATTTTCTATTAAAAATTCCATAAACGAATAATTTTAAATAAGGAAAAATTAATTAAGGACTCTTAAAACTTCCAAATTAATTATTTTCCTAATCCATTAAAAATTCCATAAAGGAATAATTAAATAGGAAAAATAAATTAATTATAAATTTATTCCTTTTCCTAATCCATGAAAACTCCCAATAATGAGAATAATCAATAAGGAAAAATAAATTTATTCTAAATTTATTATTTTCCTATTCCATGAGAATTCCCAAAAATAGGAATACTCAAAATAGGAAAATCGAATAATTTAGGAAAGTAATTCTCGGTTAGGAGTAGCACGGAGTGGGGATCTCCGCACCACCCCCAACCGATCGACCACCACCGAGGAGGAGCACCGCCGCCCAGCTGGCCGGCCAGCCACCACCAACCGGCGGCAGCCCACGGCCAAGGGGGATCGAGCCTCCTCTCCATGCGATCGATCTCACGGGATCGATCATGGGGTTGATCGATCCCCGGTCCTCCCTCTCATCGTCTCCTCCGTCACAATTTTCCGGTCGTCGTTTCGTCCTCGATCCAACGTAAAATAAATTACAAATTTATTACTGCGCTATCCGGTATCGATTCTCTACATGAAAACAATCTCAAACAATTTCCAGAAAAATAAGAACAAACATTCACCACACAAGAACGAATCTCGACATCACCGAGAGTTTAATAATCAAGAGCAATATTATGGACATTAATTAACATAATTAAATCTAGCCATAATAATCGGAAACCCTGCAATAGAACAATATATCAAAAAATACCATGAACTAAAACCAAGGCTCTGATACCAATTGTTGGAAATCAATATCCTGGAATTAATAAATTTAAATAAATAAATTATCTAATTAATTCCGACCGAAATCTTTCGGAGATCGAATATCCAGAGTTGTCAAAGTTGCGGAACAACAACTCCAATCGACTCCCGGTTGCCGGAACATCCCGCCACGAACCACCACGAAGCCGGACTCAACCAAACCCTAACCACGGGGATAGCCCGAGCTGTTCGGTCGAGCCCTCGCGAGGGTTCGCGGCTGTCCTTGGCAGCCGCCAAACGCTGCCCTTGGCAGCCCCCTTGGCACGCCCCAGCTGCCCCACGGTGATCGCACGCCCAGCCACGGCGAACCGTGGCTAGAGATCACCGCCAGCCGCCGCCGCGCGAGCGGCGGTCCAGCCGCGCGAGCGGCGTCGCTCCGCCTGAGCGGAACTCGTGCCGCGCGAGCGGGGCTGCTCCAGCAGCCCGCTGGAGTCTCGTGCGATGCGTACGGGGCTGCTCGCAGCACCCCGCTGATCATGCACGGGGAGGGTGTTGGAAATCGATATCCCGGAATTAATAAATTTAAATAAATAAATTATCTAATTAATTCCGACCGAAATCCTTCGAATATTCGGATTGTCTAAATTGCGGAACCGACAATCCAATCGAATAAACCCTTCGCCGGAATCTACGCGAGCACATCACGCGGTCCGGGATACGACCGAACGCACGCCGCGTCCGAAGACGCGCGCACGGCCAGCCGCACCCCCGCGAGGAGGGCTCACGATCGCATGTAGCGATCGCGGGGTGCGATCGATCGGGGCTGTTCCGGCAACCCCCCAGCAGCAAGTCCGGCGACTTGCTGCTCGCCGTGGAGGGGCGACTCAACCGTGAGTTGCTGCGGGCGCGCCAGCCGCCCGCCCGGCGATCGTGCCCTAGGGCAGCGATCGCCCCCTCGGCTTCGACCGAGGGCTCCTCATGCACGTCCCCGGCGTCCAGCCGGGGCGTTTTGTGGTTCGATCCCCACGGGGATCCACGAGCTGCCGCGGTCCGCTGGTTCGACCACCACTGCTCGGCTCGTTCCTCGTTTCCGGGGTTCGTCCTTGGATCTTGGTTCATGATATTCTCACGATAAATAAACGATAAAATCATAAAGAGGGTTTTACGATTTACCTCGTTCTCGTTTTCGGAAAAACGTAGAACTCAATTTGATGACCTTGAGCTTGCACTAGCCCGGACGTCGTGTGGGCGACGATCTACCGAACTCCATGGATCTCCTTCACGAACTCTCTAGACTAATCAAGTATGATTATCTTGTCTTGTCAAATTGTGAAGACCATGTAGTGCTTTTATAGGCTACGTAGGGGATCTTAAGGAGGTGGAATATTGGGCTTCCAATAATAGTGATTAAATTGAGCCCAAGCCCAAATATATTAATCCTTACTATTATTAATTAATTCTATTTTCCACTATATAAAATTAATTGCACTCCCAATATTAAACCATATTATATCAAATAATATTTCTCCGGTAGTATTATTTATTCCGTGTATTTAAGATATAAATATCCATGAATAAAATTAATTTATTGCTAATTAATTTATTCATCTCTTATATCCGAGACTAGTACCATTCAACCTTAATTATTATGCGGAACGAATCCACCTGCAGGGTTTACATAATAATTCCTTATGAACTCATCTCGGGGATATTATCAACCCTTCCGGGATACACTTTCCCGTCAAGTATTCACGGCATGTCATATATAAAATATAGTGACCCAACTTAACCGGTAATTAACCCAATAATTAAATCGGTTAATTCCTTTGGTAAATCAAAGTCACTTATATTAAATATACACACCCGCAATAGTATCGGGGATTAAGAATAAAATACACTGAGACTCGAATCGATTATCGCCGGCAATCCTAATCGATGAATCTCAACGATCCGCTCAATACACCAAGTGTACAAGTGTGATAAAATAATTAAGATAAATTATTTTCTCTCTCACACAATGACTATACCGATGGATTGGTCCGTGTCCATCTAGGTCGTGAGCAACTGTTCGATTAAATACGAGTAACCGATAGTATGATCTTCTGTGTGGGCCCGACACACCATACTAACTACAACGTATATAATCCAGGACTATAATTTGCATATATTTAATTATAAATAATTAAACGCAAATAATTGTTTATTTAATTAAATAGATTAGTGGCAATGGATCGTGAGTTTCCGTTACTTAAATCTAAACATTAAGTACACAACTCCAACAATCTCTCACTTGTACTAAGGTCTAGTCATTTCCTCCAAACTCCCGACTCCCATACTCATCACGTGCTTAAGTTGTACTTCCAAGAAGTACTATGTGAATGAGCACTCTAGGTTTCCGCTCTGAAGTTATCTTGGTGACTACAGCGACGTCTCCCTCGACGATGACTCGTATCAGGTGGTACTTGCACTATGTGTTATCTTACACTTATGGACTAGTGATTTCTTACCATTTGCCATTGCACCGCTATTTACATAGCCTTTGGCAAATTAAGAATCACATCTAAGTCCCAGAGATTATCCCGGAGTTATACCAAAACTTCCGCTGCCTCTGAGGCCGCTATTTGGTTACCTATGGGAGAGTCCGAAAAGCATCGTGCTTATCACTCTTCCATGTTAAAACTCCTTCTCCTTCAATAGTGAAACACATAGCCTGATATCGACTTACACCGGTCCTCATTTGATTAGAAATCTAAGAGAATGTAATCCAAAGGAAATGCTCGTCTGCTTCGTAGTCTAGAACAGTACTTCGAAAGTACTTTTACGGCAGTCGAATATTCCTTTCCAGGATTACCTTGATATCCTCCCACTATGCTCACCGCATAGCCGATATCAGGTTCTCGTTTTTCAACATTGCATTTATTAAGCTTTCCACACTCAAAGTGTAGGAAACCGCTTTTATTGCTTCTATCTCCTTTTGTGTTCCAAAACACATATCCTTAGATAGATGCATTCCGTCTCTGAAAGGTAACAAACCTTTCTCGGAATCTTGCATGTTAAAACGAACCATAATCATATATATGTAAGATGTCCAGGAGAAGTACAATGTTCTTTTCTTAAGATCCTAGATCTTAAGAACATGCTCTAACTTCTTCTTAATCTCATATATCGATTTTTCTAGACAACCATCATTTTATGTCTGACAACATCTTTACATTGTTGCCAATGATAAGAGTGTCATCTACATAAAACCTCCGAGAAACACCACCTTGTTTTCCATCACGTTTCCAATACACACAATTCGTCTATGCTTTTGATGAATCCATAAAATGGACTATCTCATCAATTTGCAAGTACCACGAACTCAATGCTTTGTTTCAATCCATAAATGGATCAACTAAGCTTGTACTCTAAATGATCTCGCCTCTTAGCAATAATCCCTATTGCTCTCCAAGAAGGCACATTTAGATCTAGTACGGCCTTCATGTAGATCTAGGGATCGATTTCATGTATACTAGGTCCAGAGTCCGAAGACTCTCCTAGTCTTATGAATATCTCCGGTTGTCCCACAACCTCCCACTACAATGGAATTCCGGTGTATAAACAGTGATAATAGTAGGTGCAGTTAGTGGTGTACCGCTACTCGGTGCGGCTGGTTCTAAGTCTTAATCTTTCTCTCTCATTTCAAAGTATTACGTCACCTTGGGCTTGTGGTTCATTATATATAGTCTTTCTCTAAGAACCGGGCGTTAGAACTTATAACGTCCTTCTGGTTCATAGTACTATTGAACACACATCTTTTGTTCTTCTGGGATATTCTACAACCGCATTTGAATGCGCCGTTGTTTCCAGACATATCCATAGAACATAGGTAGTTCCGTATAACTCATGATTTTACTATTTCTATAAGAGTTCCATTTCTTGTTTACGACACACCATTTCTACACAACAGTGTATGGTGTAGTCATTTGGGATCAAATCCCAACCTCTGATCAGTATGCTATGCATTGCTCAGACAGGTACTTGCCTCCGCGATTAAATCGCAGGCTACAAATGGATATACCTTGACGGTTCTCCACAATTGCTTAGTGTCCATTGACTTATCAAAACACTTGCTTTTGTGGCACATCAGGTATTCTAATCCATTTCTCGAGTAATCATAAAATGAAGTACTCGTACCTTATTGTATGAGTAGGCATAGGTCTGCATACATCAGAGTCAATCAATTCTTATACTTGTCCGGATCTTACATCTTATATCCATAAAGGATTGCTTAGTCATATTATCTTCCAAATTAGATTCTTAGGTCGGAAGGTCCACTCCCTCAACTTAATTGATCAAATATCAATTTTCGACCTTTGAACTTCTTATTTGAATAAACATGACTCAGCATAAGAATCCACAAGTATAATTGATAAAGAAATCTCTTATTAGTAAAACGAGTTTCATACTACGGTTCGTTGCATCGTGGTGGACTCAGGATTCATCATTTATATATTGCTAGTCAATGTACCAAAATAGATAATATCATTATTTCTTCTTATAACCATCAAATGATTAAAAGAAATAAAATATCCATTTATTAGAAATCTAGAACAAAGTTCTTTCTAATATGAAAGGTACATAAGAGCAATAACTCAAAATGAAATCCTATAAAATGTCCTCCACTGCAACTGCTGCCTCCTCTACAGCATTGCCCATGTAGACTACGATTTCTTCTTTTCCAAGTCGTTAGGTTTCCTGGAACCTTTGCATTTAAAATGCACATACCGTCAGTGGTTCCATATCTACACACCAGGTTCCGGTAGATAATATCACTGACTATGTTTTACGACTAAAGAAAATTTCGTACTTTCTTTGAGAGGATAATCAGACTTCCAGTACCCAGACTGTTTGCATCGAGAACTCTTGCCTCATGGCTTTCTCGTCCCATCTCGTGGTCCAAGAAACCTAGGACCACTGGGTTTCTTTGCTTGCTTTTCCTTTCCCCCGATTTTTCCCTTAGGTTCGAAACCTTTGGCATTGGCTACAAGAGCTTGCGATTTCCGTCTCAACTCGTCTAAAAGGTCAATCATCTCAAAAACGTGTTTAAGCGTTTCCTCGAAGCGACTGGCCTTTATGAGTATCCTCATCGCTTCTTGTCTAGCCGCATATGTCAATAGGCTCGGGAGGACAAAGCTTACTGAGTACAACCTTGTACTCTTCAACAGTTTGGGTAATGTCTAGATCTCTATTCCAATCATTACATTTAGGGACCAGTGAGTTTAAAATTCCTTACGTATCACATAAAGTGGGTTCAAAGCCATTTCCTAATCTATGAGCACATATAATAACAAACAATCGATTTAATCTCCGATATTATCTCCCTCAAATAATATCATTAAACCACTAATCACCTCTAAAATCCCATCAGATAAGGCAAGCCACGTTCGTGTGGACGTTTACCTATCCAAATGATTTAGCAATTAGATTTCCTTCGGTCGTACATCAATTATAGCGTTACTTCGTTGGGAAGAATACTATAAAGCGTACCTAAGTGTAAACCATTACTCAGTATCTAAGAAGATTGTTTGGGACACGTATATTCACCGCAAGCCACGTTCGTGTGGACGTTTACGTTAACATGCGCTCTTTTACTCCCTTCTATAACTGTCTACATCAATCGTTCCAAAGTCCCATTCAATGTAGCAAGCCACGTTCGTGTGGACGTTTACTACACCAAAAGACTTTTACAATTGACTCCCAATTACTTGAATCATTTAATCTTGTAGATCAAGACGCGGAGAATCATAAGTGAAACTCGAAGTTTCTAACCAGTGATTCACCATGCGAACGACCCTATCTCTCATAGAATGAGGGAGCCGAGCAGACAATCGATCCACCTTCAAAAGATGGTACGACTGCCTCTAATTTGTGTCCTCGACATGACCAAGTGGCTTTGGCTCCATTCCACTCCCCGGGGTGAGAATGAGTCGACTTGAAATCAGTTTTGGAAAGACAAATTAGGCATTGTTTGATAAACTTAATCAATGTTTCTCGTAAAAGGAATTACAAGAATTCTCCTCCAATGACTTGTCTATACGAACTTCAAAAGTCCATAAAAGTCACCAAGAGAACAGCAATGGAGACCATGGATATGTTTCCATGCCCTCTCCCACTTAGCTTTTTATAACAGAGGGATACGCTATCTAATGCATAATCAAATACACATAAGCATGCATACATGAAATAAAGCACATAGAATATTATCACATAATCAAAATAATACTAGAATATTATTTTCCGACTATTATGGCTTTATCGCATCTCCGTACGCATCTTCTAGTCTTTAGTCTTCGTTCTTGAATGCTCCATGTGACGGGAATATTAATTCCAATATTTAAATCTATTTATTTTTAATAAATCCAAAAGTTACTTAATTCGAAAATTAAGTCAATCGAATAAATCAAAAATAAAATTAAATATTATTAATATTTTTATTTATTTATTTTCCTATCTAATTCTATTAAATCTCTAGAATAATCTATCCAAGACCCACTTGGAATATTCTAGAAGACATCTATAATAGAATAAGGAAATAAAATAAATTTATTTTATTTTCCCTTTCTACTTCATTAAATCTCTAGAATAATCTATCCAAGACTCACTTGGAATATTCTAGATGATTTCCATAATGAAATAAGGAAATAAAATAATTTAGGACTCCTAGTCCTTCCAAATTAATTTCTTTCCTAATCCATTAAAAATTCCATAAAGGAATAATTAAATAAGGAAAAATTAATTTAGGACTCCTAAACTTTCCAAAATTAATTAATTTCCATGTCCATGAAAATTCCCATAAAATAGGAATAATCAAATAGGAAATAAATTAATTTAATAATTAATTATTTTCCTTTCTAATTCCATTAAATCTCTAGAATCCTATTCCAAGTAGAACTTAGAATATTCTAGAAGATTTCCATAATAGAATAAGGAAATAAATTAATTCCAATTAATTCTTTTCCTATTTCCATGAGAATTCCCAAAAATAGGAATACTCAAAATAGGAAAACCGAATCAATTTAGGAAAGTTGGATCTTGGTAGGAATAGCATGGGTTGGGGATCCCCACGCTATCCCCACCATCGACCGCCACTACCACCGCCGGCCAAGGCTCACGCGCCACCACCCTTGGTGGCCGGCGTGGCCGAGAGCCCTAGGGCAGCCCGGGCGATCGATCCTCATGGGATCGATCCCCGGTCCTCCCTCTCTTCGTCTCCTCCGTCACACTTTTCCGGCGGTCGTTTCGTCATCGATCCAACGTAAATAAATTACAAATTTATTACTACGCTATCCGGTATCGATTCTCTACGTGAAAACGACCTCAAACAATTTCCGGAAAAATTAAGAACAAGCATTCACCACACAAGAACAAATATTGACAACACCGAGAGTTTAATAATCAAGAATATTATTATGACATTAATTAATAAAATTAAATCTAGCCATAATAATCGGAAACCCTGCAAGGTAGAACAATTTATCGAAAAATACCATGAACTAAAACCAACGCTCTGATACCAATTGTTGGAAATCGATATCCCGGAATTAATAAATTTAAATAAATAAATTATCTAATTAATTCCGACCGAAATCCTTCGAATATCCGGATTGTCTAAATTGCGGAACCGACAATCCAATCGAATAAACCCTTCGCCGGAATCTACGCGAGCACATCACGCGGTCCGGGATACGACCGAACGCACGCCGCGTCTGAAGACGCGCGCACGGCCAGCCGCACCCCCGCGAGGAGGGCTCACGATCGCATGTAGCGATCGCGGGGTGCGATCGATCGGGGCTGTTCCGGCAACCCCCCAGCAGCAACTCCGGCGACTTGCTGCTCGCCGTGGAGGGGCGACTCAACCGTGAGTTGCTGCGGGCGCGCCAGCCGCCCGCCCGGCGATCGTGCCCTAGGGCAGCGATCGCCCCCTCGGCTTCGGCCGAGGGCTCCTCATGCACGTCCCCGGCGTCCAGCCGGGGCGTTTTGTGGTTCGATCCCCACGGGGATCCACGAGCTGCCGCGGTCCGCTGGTTCGACCACCACCGCTCGGCTCGTTCCTCGTTTCCGGGGTTCGTCCTTGGATCTTGGTTCATGATATTCTCACGATAAATAAACGATAAAATCATAAAGAGGGTTTTACGATTTACCTCGTTCTCGTTGTTCGGAAAAACGTAGAACTCAATTTGATGACCTTGAGATCTTCCCACGTATTCCTTGCACTAGCCCGGACGTCGTGTGGGCGACGATCTACCGAACTCCATGGATCTCCTTCACGAACTCTCTAGACTAATCAAGTATGATTATCTTGTCTTGTCAAATTGTGAAGACCATGTAGTGCTTTTATAGGCTACGTAGGGGATCTTAGAGAGGTGGAATATTGGGCTTCCAATAATAGTGATTAAATTGAGCCCAAGCCCAAATCTATTAATCCTTACTATTATTAATTAATTCTATTTTCCACTATATAAAATTAATTGCACTCCCAATATTAAACCATATTATATCAAATAATATTTCTCCGGTAGTATTATTTATTCCGTGTATTTAAGATATAAATATCCATGAATAAAATTAATTTATTGCTAATTAATTTATTCATCTCTTATATCCGATACTAGTACCATTCAACCTTAATTATTATGCGGAACGAATCCACCTGCAGGGTTTACATAATAATTCCTTATGAACTCATCTCGGGGATATTATCAACCCTTCCGAGATACACTTTCCCGTCAAGTATTCACGGCATGTCATATATAAAATATAGTGACCCAACTTAACCGGTAATTAACCCAATAATTAAATCGGTTAATTCCTTTGGTAAATCAAAGTCACTTATATTAAATATACACACCCGCAATAGTATCGGGGATTAAGAATAAAATAAACTGAGACTCGAATCGATTATCGCCGTCAATCCTAATCGATGAATCTCAACGATCCGCTCAATACACCAAGTGTACAAGTGTGATAAAATAATTAAGATAAATTATTTTCTCTCTCACACAACGACTATACCGATGGATTGATCCGTGTCCATCTAGGTCGTGAGCAACTGTTCGATTAAATACGAGTAACCGATAGTATGATCTTCTGTGTGGGCCCGACACACCATACTAACTACAACGTATAGAATCCAGGACTATAATTTGCATATATTTAATTATAAATAATTAAACGCAAATAATTGTTTATTTAATTAAATAGATTAGTGGCAATGGATCGTGAGTTTCGGTTACTTAAATCTAGACATTAAGTACACAACTCCAACAGAGGGCTCGGACAGCCCGCGAATCCGCTACGGAAAAACCGTAGTTCGTGGCCGAGCCCGTGCGATCGAGCCCTCGGCATCCAGCCGAGGCTCATGCCTCTCCCGTCCCGTCCAGCCGAGTCGTCAAGCCGCCGGCGGTCCGGTGGTCCTCCACCACCGCCCGGTTCGACCTCGTCTTGGGTTACGTTCTTGGATCTTGGTTCAAGATATTTTTACGATAATTAAACGATAAAATCATAAAGAGGGTTTTACGATTTACCTCGTTCTCGTTGTTCGGAAAAACGAAGAACTCAATTTGAAGACCTTGAGATCTTCCCACGTATTCCTTGCACTAGCTCGAACGTCGTGTGGTCGACGATCTTCCGAACTCCATGGATCTCCCTCTCTACTTTCTCTCTCTAGAATTGTGATCTTCAAGTTATGAGAATAGAGAAGACCATGTAGTGCTTTTATAGGCTACGTAGGGGATCTTAAGGAGGTGGAATATTGGGCTTCCAATATTAATGATTAAATTGAGCCCAAGCCCAAATCTATTAATCTCATTAATATTAATTTATTTATTTTCCACTATATAAATTAATTGCACTCCCAATATTAAACCATATTATATCAAATAATATTTCTCCGGTAGTATTATTTATTCCGTGCGTTTAAGATAGAAATGTCCATGAATAAAATTAATTTATTGCTAATTAATTTATTCATCTCTTGTAACCGAGACTAGTACCATTCATCCTTAATTATTATGCGGAACAAATCCACCTGCAGGGTTTACATAATAATTCCTTATGAACTCATCTCGGGGACATTATCAACCCTTATCGGGACACACTTTCCCGTCAAGTATTCACGGCATGTCATATATAAAATATAGCGACCCAACTTAACCGGTAATTGACCCAATAATTAAACTGGCCAATTCCTTTGGAAAATCAAAGTCACTTATATTAAATATACACACCCGCAATAGTATCGGGGATTAAGAATAAAATACACTGAGATTTAAATCGATTATCCAAGGCAATCCTAATCGATAAATCTCAAGCGATCCGCCCAATACACCATGTGTACAAGTGTGCTAAAATAATCAAGACAGATTATTTTCTCTCTCACACAACGACTATACTGATGGATTGGTCCGTGTCCATCTTGTTGGAAATCGATATCCCGGGGTATCAAAAATTGCGGAACCGATAACCCCGATCGAAATCACATCGTCGGAAACACGCGAACCACCAAACGAAGTCGGGCTCGACCCGAGCATCGCCGCGGGATGAACCCGCGGCCGAAACCCTAGCCGAGCCCTCGCCGGGGCTCGCGATCGTGCGCCGATCGCTGGGGCTGCTCCGGCAGCCCCGGGCGGTGAGTCCGGCGACTCACCGCCATCGCCGGAGGTGGGGGGAGCCACCAGCCGCGGCGCCAGCCCGCGGCAGTCCCCCCGGCGATCGAGCTAGGGCTCGATCGTCCCAGCCCCGGCGTCCAGCCGGGGCTTCTCCTTCGATGCGCGCCGGCGGTCGAAGCCCTAGGGCTCGACCGCCCCCCCTCGGCTCCTAGCCGAGGGTTCGTTCGATACTTCGCCGGGGATCTCGAATCCCCATCCACGAAGATCGTCGTTCTCCCGGATCGTGCGTTCATGTATATATTACAATTAAATATCACATAAAATCACACAAGGGTTTTATGATATTACCTTCGATTCGTTGTGCGGAGAAACAAAATCAAGTTGAAGACCTTACGACCTTCCTACGTATTCCTTGCACTAGCTTGAACGTCGGGTGGGCGACGATCCTCCAAGATTATGGATCTCCTTCACAAACTCTCTAGAATATCAAGTATGATAATCTTATTGTGTCTTTAATTGTGAAGACCATGTAGTGCTTTTATAGGCTACGTAGGGGATCTAAAGGAGGTGGAATATTGGGCTTCCAATATTGATGATTAAATTGAGCCCAAGCCCAAATCTATTAATCCCATCAATATTAATTAATTTATTTTCCACTATATAAATTAATTGCACTCCCAATATTAAACCATAATATATCAAATAATATTTCTCTGGTAGTATTATTTATTCCGTGTATTTAAGATTTAAATATCCATGAATAAAATTAATTTATTGCTAATTAATTTATTCATCTCTTATATCCGAGACTAGTACCATTCAACCTTAATTATTATGCGGAACAAATCCACTCATGAGGTTTACATAATAATTCCTTATGAACTCATCTCGGGGATATTATCAACCCTTCCGGGATACACTTTCCCGTCAAGTATTCACGGCATGTCGTATATAAAATATAGTAACCCAACTTAGCCGGTAATTAACCCAATAATTAAATCGGTTAATTCCTTTGGTAAATCAAAGTTACTTATATTAAATATACACACCCGCAATAGTTTCGGGGATTAAGAATAAAATACTCTGAGACTTGAATCAATTATCAACGGCAATCCTAATTGATAAGTCTCAAGCGATCCGCCCAATACACCAAGTGTACAAGTGTGATAAAATAATTAAGACAAATTATTTTCTCTCTCACACAACGACTATACCGATGGATTGGTCCGTGTCCATCTAGGTCGTGAGCAACTGTTTGATTAAATACGAGTAACCGATAGTATGATCTTCTGTGTGGGCCCGCACACCATACTAACTACAACGTATAGAATCCAGGACTATATTTTGCATATATTTAATTATCAATAGTTAAATGCAAACGATTGTTTATTAATTAAATAGATTAAATGCTATGACCGGGAGTTACCGTTACTTAAATCTAGACATTAAGTACACAACTCCAACAATCTCCCACTTGTACTAAGGTCTAGTCATTTCCTCCGAACTCCCGACTCCCATACTCATCACGTGCTTAAGTTGTACTTCCAAGAAGTACCATGTGAATGAGCACTCTAGGTTGCCGCTCTGAAGTTATCTTGGTGACTACAGCGTCGTCTCCCTCGACGATGACTCGTATCAGGTGGTACTTGCTCTATGTGTTATCATCACTTTTGACTTATGACTTCTTCCAGTTTACCGTGCACCGCTATCCAATAGCCTTTGGTAAACTAAGAGTCATATCCAAGTCAAGAGGTTATTCCGGAACCTAACCAAAACTTCCGCTGCCTCTGAGGCTGCTATTCGGTTATGAGAGAGTCTGAGAAGCATCCTACTTATCACTCTTTCATTTCAAGGTTCCACCTCTTTCTAAAAGTGAACACATAGCCTGATATCGACTTACACTGGTCCTTCTCTGATTTGAGATCTGAGAACATGTAATCTAAGAAGATCTCTTTTTGCTTAGTAATCTAGTACTTCCAAAGTACTTTTACAGCATTCGAATATCTCTTGTCCAGATTACTTTGATATCTCCCACTACGCTAACCGCATAGTTGATATCAGGTTCTTGTTTTACAACATTGCATCTATAAAGCTTTCCACACTCGAAGTGTAGGAAACTGCTTTGTCTGTATCTATCTCCTTCACGTGTTCGAAACACATACCCTTAGATAGATGTATGTTCTGTATCTGAAAGGCAATAACCTTTCTCAGAATTATGCATGTTTAAAACAAACCATAATCGTATAAGATATCTAGGAGAAGTACAATGTTCTTATCCTTAGATCGAAAGATCTCAAGAACATGCTCCAACTTCTACTCAATCTTATATCCCGATTCATTTAGACAACCATCATTTTATGTCTGATGACATTCTCTCATTGTTGCCAATGATGAAATGCTGTCTACATAAAATTCCTAGAATCACCACCTTGTTTCCATTACGTCTCCAATACACCTTTCGTCAATGCCTTTTAATGAATCCATCAGATGGACTATCTCATCAATTCGCAAGTTCCACGATTTACAGCCTTGCATCAATTCCATAAATGGATTGAGTTGTACTCTAAATGATCTTGCCTCTTAACAATAAACCTTTATTGTTTTTCTAGGCACATTTAGATCCAGTACTTTCCTTGTGCAGAGCTAGGGATCGATTTCATCTTTACTAGATCCAGAGTTGGAAACTCTTCTAGTCTTATGAAAATCTCTGGTCGTTTAACAACCTCCCACTGCAATGGCATTTCGGTGTATAAACAGTAATAACAGTAGGTGCAGTTAGTGGTGTACTCCTACTCGGTTTGGCTGGTTCTAAGTCTTTGTCCTTTTCTCATTCCAAGGTATTACGTCAGTTAGAGCTTTTGTCGTTCATCTAATAGTCTTCCTCTAAGAACCGGGCGTTAGAGCTTATAACGTCCTTCTGGTTCATAGTACTATAGAACACAATATTTTGTTCATCTAGGATATCTTACAACCACATTCAATGTGCTGTTGTTTCCAGGAATATCCATAGAACATAGGTAGTTCCGAACAACTTGTTATTTTACTATTAGAATCCCATTTCTTATTACTGACACACCATTTCTACACGTAAGTGTATGGTGTAGTCATTTGAGACTTAATCCCAATCTTTGATTATGCTATGTGTTATTTATAGGTGGTAGCCTCCGCGACTAAGTCGCGGGCTTCCAATGAATATACTTTGAAGGTTCCCCATAATTGCTTTGTGACTAAAACACTTTGCTTTTATGGCACATCAAGCATTCTAATCCATCTTTGAGTATTCTTAAAAGAACTACTCTCACCTTACACATATGACTGCATATATCATTGATCATTCTAAATACTTGTCCGAACTCTACCCTTTACCGAAAGGTATGCTTAGTTGTATTATCTTCCAAACTCAATTCTTAGGTCGGAAGGTCCATTCCTTCAAATATAATTGATCAAATCAATTTCGACCTTTTGAATATTATTTGAATAAATACTACTAAGTATAAGAATTCACAAGTATAATGATTTAACAAGAAATATATCTAACAAGTAAAACAAGTTATAGAACGGTTTGTTACATCGTGGTAGACTAAGGATTCATATTATTGCTATCTAATGTACCAGAATAGATAATACCATTTTTTCTTATCAAAAATAATCAACATGATTAAAGAAATAAAATATCCATTCATAAATAATAGAAATCCAGAACAAAAGTTCTTTCTAAATTTAAAGGGTACATAAAGCAATAAACTTGAAATGAAATCCTATAACTACTCAAAAGCAGATAAAATGTCTTCCACCGCAACAGTTGTCTCCTCTACAGCTTTGCCCATGTAGACTCGAACTCTTCTTCTCTAAGTCGCCGGGTTTTCTGGAACCCCTGCATTTGAAAATGCACATACCGTTAGTGGTTCCATATCTACACACCAGAATTCTGGTAGATAATACCGCTGACTATGTTTTTACGACTAAAGAAAAATTCGTACTTTTGAGAGGACATTCAGACTTCCAGTGTCCAGACTTATTGCATCGGAAGCACTTGCCTCTTGGCTTGGCAGTCCCCACTCGTGGTCCATTCCTCTTGGCACCACTGGGTTTCCAGGCTTGCTTCCTTTTCTTGCCCCTACCTCCAACAGGCTTCAAGCCTTTGGACTTGGTAGATACAAGCGATTGAGACTTGCCCTTCTTGTAGATCCCCTCTGCCGCCTTCAGTTCAGTCAGGAGTTGCACAAGAGTATAAGATAGTTTACCCATATTATAACTCATGCGAAACTGCTCAAAACTAGGGGTCAGAGACTGGAGTATGATGTCGACTTGTGTCTCACCATCAATTTGAGCTCCTAGGATCTCAAGTTCATTCAACAAACTCATCATCTTAAGAACGTGCTCCCTTACGGGCGTTCCTTCAGACAGAGTAGTTGTCATAAGGACTCTCATGGCTTCTTGCCTTGCCGCACGATCTTGCTCTCCAAACATTTCCTTGAGGTTAGACAACATATCATAGGCAGTGTCCATCGACTCATGTTGGGTTTGGAGTACATTTGACATGGAAGCCAAAATATAACACCTAGCCATTTCATCAGCCTTTTTCCACTTCCTATATGCCTCTTTTTCCTCATTAGTTGAGGCATCCAAGGGCTCAGCAGGGCACACATCATGGAGTACAAATTTGTACTCTTCAGAAGTCAGGACAATGTCCAAATTTCTCCTCCAATCAATATAATTGGGGCCAGTGAGTTTATTCTCCTTGAGTATCACAGAAAGTGGATTCATAGTTATTCTCTAAACCTATAAGCACATTTAAACAAACAATCAATTTAATATCCGATATTATCTCCCTCAAATAATATCATTAAATTACTAATTACATCTAAAATCCCATCAGATATGGTAAGCCACGATAGTGTGGACGTTTACCTATCCAAATGATTTCGTAATTAGATTTGCTTCGGTCGTACATCACTATAGCGTTACTTCGATGGGAAGAATACTATAGAGCGTACCTAAGTGTAAACCATTACTCAGCACTAAGAAGATTGTTTGAGACTCGTATGTCACCGCAAGCCACGATAGTGTGGACGTTTACGTTAACACACGATCCTTCACTTTCTTCTATAACTGTCTACATCAATTGATCCAAAATCCCATTCAGTATAGCAAGCCACGATAGTGTGGACGTTTACTACACCAAAAGACTTTTACAATTGACATCCAATTACTCGAACCATTCGATTTCGTAAATCAAGACGCGGAGAACCATAAGTGAAACTCGAAGTTTCTAACCAGTGATTCACCATGCGAACAACCCTATCTCTCATTAGATGAGGGAGCCGAGCAGACAATCGATCCACCTTCAAAAGGATGGTACGAATGTCTCTAATTTGTGTCATCCACATGACCAAGTGGCTTTGGCTCCATTCCACTCCCCGGGGTGAGAATGAGTCGACTTGATGTCAGTTTCAGAAAGACAAATTAGGCATTGTTTGATAGACTTAATCAATGTTTCTCGTAAAAGGAATTACAAGAATTCTCCTCCAATGACATATCCATATGAACTTCGAAAGCTCATAAATGTCACCAAGAGAACAGTAATGGAGACCATGGGAATGTTTCCATCCCCTCTCCCACTTAGCTTTTTATAACAAAGGGATACGCTATCTAGTGCATAAAGTAAACACATATAGCATGCATACAAGCAATAAAGCACATAGTATCACATAGTCAAAATAATACTAGAAAATTATTTTCCGACTATCATGGCTTTATTCCATCTCCGTATGCTTCTTCTAGTCTTCAGTCTTCGTTCTTGAATGCTCCATGTGACGAGAATATTAATCCCAATATTTAAATCTATTTATTTTTAATAAATCCAAAAGATACTTAATTCGAAAATTAAGTCAATCGAATAAATCAAAAATTAAATTAAATATTACTAATATTTTTATTTATTTATTTTTCCTTTCTAATTCTATTAAATCTTTAGAATCCTATCCAAGTAAGACTTGGAACATTCTAGAAGATTTCTATAATAGAATAAGGAAATAAAATAAATTAGGACTCTTCTACTTTCCAAAATTAATTAATTTCCATGTCCATGAAAATTCCCATAAAATAGGAATAATCAATTAGGAAATAAAATTAATTTATTAATTAATTATTTTCCTTTTCAATTCTATTAAATCTCTATAATCCTATGCAAGTAAAACTTGAATATTCTAGAGTACTTCTATAATAGAATAAGGAAATAAATTAATATTAATTAATTCTTTTCCTATTTCCATGAGAGTTCCCAAACTTAGGAATACTCAAAATAGGAAAACCGAATCAATTAGGAAAGTGAATCTTGGTAGGAGTAGCATGGGTTGGGGATCCCCATACCACCCCCACCGTCGACCACCACCACCGGAGGACCGCCGCCGCCCAGCCCGGCCGACCAGCCGCCACCGTGACCGGCGGCAGCCCTAGCCGAGGGCGATCGGCCCCCTCCTCACGGTCGATCGCTCGGGATCGATCAAGGGGTTTGATCGATCCCCGGTCCTTCGTCCTCTTCGTCTTCTTCGTCACATGCGTTCTCCGGCGGTCGTCTCGGCATCGATCCAAGGTAAATAAATTACAAGAATTAAATTTACAATTCCGGTATCGATTCTATACATGAAATCGACCCTATACAATTTCCGGAAAATATAGAACAATAATAATAAATCTAAATTCGGTCAACCCCCGAATTTTTACTATTACAAGCATTCATCCACACAAAACGAATCTCGACATGTCCGAGAGTTTAATAAACGAATAATCATGGTAAAATAATTAACGAATAATTAAACCATGATAGTCGGATCCCTGCAAGGTAGAACGATAATTGAACATATACATGAACACGAGACCAAACGCTCTGATACCAATTGTTGGAAATCGATATCCCGGGGTATCAAAAATTGCGGAACCGATAACCCCGACCGAAATCCCATCGCCGGAAACACGCGAACCACTAAACGGAGCCGGGCTCGACCCGAGCATCGCCGCATGATGAACCCGCGGCCGAAACCCTAGTCGAGCCCCCGCCAAGGCTCGCGATCGTGCGCCGATCGCTGGGGCTGCTCCGGCAGCCCCGGGCGGTGAGTCCGACGACTCACCGCCATCGCCGGAGGTGGGGGGAGCCACCAGCCCGCGGCGCCAGCCCGCGGCAGTCCCCCCGGCGATCGAGCTAGGGCTCGATCGCCCCAGCCCCGGCGTCCAGCCGGGGCTTCTCCTTCGATGCGCGCCAGCGGTCGAAGCCCTAGGGCTCGACCGCCCCCCCTCGGCTCCCAGCCGAGGGTTCGTTCGATACTTCGCCGGGGATCTCGAATCCCCGTCCACGAAGATCGTCGTTCTCCCGGATCGTGCGTTCATGTATATATTACAATTAAATATCACATAAAATCACACAAGGGTTTTATGATATTACCTTCGATTCGTTGTGCGGAGAAACGAAATCAAGTTGAAGACCTTACGACCTTCCTACGTATTCCTTGCACTAGCTTGAACGTCGGGTGGGCGACGATCCTCCAAGCTTATGGATCTCCTTCACAAACTCTCTAGAATATCAAGTATGATAATCTTATGGTGTCTTTAATTGTGAAGACCATGTAGTGCTTTTATAGGCTACGTAGGGGATCTAAATGAGGTGGAATATTGGGCTTCCAATATTGATGATTAAATTGAGCCCAAGCCCAAATCTATTAATCCCATCAATATTAATTAATTTATTTTCCACTATATAAATTAATTGCACTCCCAATATTAAACCATATTATATCAAATAATATGTCTCCGGTAGTATTATTTATTCCGTGTATTTAAGATTTAAATATCCATGAATAAAATTAATTTATTGCTAATTAATTTATTCATCTCTTATATCCGAGACTAGTACCATTCAACCTTAATTATTATGCGGAACAAATCCACTCATGAGGTTTACATAATAATTCCTTATGAACTCATCTCGGGGATATTATCAACCCTTCCGGGATACACTTTCCCGTCAAGTATTCACGGCATGTCGTATATAAAATATAGTAACCCAACTTAGCCGGTAATTAACCCAATAATTAAATCGGTTAATTCCTTTGGTAAATCAAAGTTACTTATATTAAATATACACACCCGCAATAGTTTCGGGGATTAAGAATAAAATACTCTGAGACTTGAATCAATTATCAACGGCAATCCTAATTGAAAAGTCTCAAGCGATCCGCCCAATACACCAAGTGTACAAGTGTGATAAAATAATTAAGACAAATTATTTTCTCTCTCACACAACGACTATACCGATGGATTGGTCCGTGTCCATCTAGGTCGTGAGCAACTGTTTGATTAAATACGAGTAACCGATAGTATGATCTTCTGTGTGGGCCCGCACACCATACTAACTACAACGTATAGAATCCAGGACTATATTTTGCATATATTTAATTATCAATAGTTAAATGCAAACGATTGTTTATTAATTAAATAGATTAAATGCTATGACCGGGAGTTACCGTTACTTAAATCTAGACATTAAGTACACAACTCCAACACATCTAGGTCGTGAGCAACTGTTTGATTAAATACGAGTAACCGATAGTATGATCTTCTGTGTGGGCCCGCACACCATACTAACTACAACGTATATAATCTAGGACTATAATTTGCATATATTTAATTATAAATAATTAAACGCAAATAATTGTTTATTTAATTAAATAGATTAATGACAATGGATCGGGAGTTTCCGTTACTTAAATCTAGACATTAAGTACACAACTCCAACATGACTTGTGTAGATTGATTTTTCTACATGGATGTCAAAAATTCTTGAAGTCAATGGTAAAGTTGACTTGACAGTTTCCTGGTTTGAATTACCTTGGTGGTGATTCTGAATTGGAGTGTTGTTTGTGGTGTATGGAATGTGCAGTGAAGTCACATTTCTATATAAAAACTTATTGGTGGTGGTTTGAAGTCATTTGGTTCAGAATTGATGAAGTTGAGTACTTGAGTTTTTCAACTAAAATCAGTTTTGAGTGACTTAGTCGCATTTGGGGTTTTCTGAAGCTGTGGTGAATCTTATGATGAGTTCTTGGTATGGATTTGAAGCTGAGGATATAAGGATCATTTTGAGACTGATGTGAGAGTCTGAATCCAGCTGTGGAGTGCAGGATTTGGATTTGAAGTTGGTCCAGAAATCGGTTTGAGGTCAATTATGTACTGGAATTTGATTTTGGTATTTTTGGTATGATCTGCAGTATTTGTGTGTTATAGAGATTGCCGGGAGTTGATTTGTTGTGTAAGGTGGAGATTTGTTGAAATGTACACGAAAAATCATCTCCGGAGGCAAAATCGACAAAATGCACTGCAGGGGCAAAACTGTAATTTTGCTCAGAATTCAAATTTCGCGTATGATGAAACGACGCCGTTTCATGATGAACTAGCTGCTGGTGCAGCGGTCTAGGGCGCTCGATTTCTCACTGGATTCTTAACCAAAACACATGATTCTTGAGGCGTCGTGATCCTTGCCAGCTCATCTACAAGACGCACATGGAATCGGGTGGATTGATCGCACGGTCGCGATTTGCGAGTCTGTTACAGACGTGCGGTTTAGATGACCATTTCGATTTTGTGCATTTCTGATTTTAGCATAAAATCACTCGTGTTTGTGATCGATATGTAAGTAGTAAGCTAGAGTGAACATTGTTGTACTCTCGTTTTGCTTCGTATAATCCCAGAACCACCCTCCCCTCCACCGTGCACGTAGATCGTCTTCCCGGCGATCGAAGCACGTAAAATTTCTGTGTTCTTTCGATTTTGCAGCGTGAGTGTGTTCTATATACTTGATTCGAACTTCGTGAGTGGTGAGAGTTGAGTTTGAAGCTCGCGATTGAGTTTTGGTGTTTAGTGTTCGATTGTTCGGTTTTGAGGTTGAGTTCGATTCTCGCCGAAGCTCGAGCTTGTTTCCGGCGTGATTCTCAACATATATATATCACAATGAAGATTATGTTTATATGTAATGAATATAATTGTTTAACATAATGATGATTTATACCATAGCATTGACTTACAGAAAATTCAGAAATATCATCTTAAAAAATCAAATCAAAGTATTTATCAATTTCCATCAAGGTGGAAAATGGATTAAAAACTAATACAAACAATGAACAAAATTTACTAACTCAACGAACATCAAAAACATTATAAATCTTAACATATACAATTATTATCATATGAATTTTACATTATAAATCTTAACATATACAATTATTATCATATGAATTTTAGATTGTCTGCATGAAGTAAAGTTAAGAAGAATCCCTATGAAAAGACATTGAATCGTATGTATAATCGCCAAATAATTGACTAATTTTAATAAAAAATATTACATGTAATCAATGGTTTATTATTTTTAGGGGCATTCGCAAATACTAAGTATCTACAATAAATTTTGGTTATGTTGTTTTGCACATATTTTAATAAAAATAAAAATATTCCATTTTGCCTATATTTATTGATTATTTACATTAAATTATTCACTCAAACATGTTTCTTTTTTTTTTTTTTCAATTTCCTTGCAACTTCCGTGTTCTTCAATTCTTTCATCTCCCTTCTAAATTTTTTGTTTTATTTAATTTATCAATTGAAAAAGAAAAACTTTGGTATTCAAATTCAAATTTTTATTTTGGAGCCAAACTATTGAAAAGAGATTCACGAAAAAAATTTGTCGAATGTAGCCATTTGCAAAAAAAATTGGTTTGCAGACAAACACATAAAAAAGAGAGAGAAGAGACCAATATGAGCTAAACATCAATTATACTAGAGATAACCCTAATTACTTGAATTTAAACACAAAAATTTGAGAATATTTTTCCAAGAATCAAATAATTTTTTTTTTTAAGATTACAAATTTATCATATTCTCTATAGTGAATTATAAGAAGAAATTAAATCGCATTCTCAAAATATAAAATTACGTAAATCATTTGAAAATTCAATAAAACAAAAAAAATTAAAAAAATAATAAATCTCACCAATTCGGATGAATCTTATATCTTTCCAATGCAGTAAGAAAATTAAAGAATGCTGCATGGATAAAATAGAAGAGGAATTCCATCGATTGTCCAGTAGTTATTGGGAAAATCTTAAATTATTGGTAATGATAATGCGAGAATAAATAAAGTTATATGGGGTAAAAGAAAGCAGAACGACAATTGAAATGAAAAAAAGTAAAAAAATCAAAACGACATGTATAAAAAATGAGAGGGAGTAGTAATTTATATAGTTACACGATACTCCCACCATCCTTTAAAACAATGCATAGTTCCTTTGTTAATTACAAAAGAACTATTTACTGTTTTAAGGGATAGAGGTAGTAGTATTTATTAAGTTATCTATATATTATGTCATTTTTTTTTCATAATTTTGAAAACCAAATTATCTTTTATTCTAAAAATTATTAAGCGTAATATTAGAACATAATTTTTTAAATAAAGATGAAAAAAAAAACATAGAAAGTAAAGAAAAAAAATTAAAAACACATATTTTTTTAACATTTTATAATAAGAGTGAATGCACTATTCTTATTGTACAACTAATTTTAAGTTATAAAATCATAACAATATGAAAAAAAAATACAAGAGTACATTTGTCATTTTCATAGTACCATAAGTTATTAGAAAATAGGATATTGATACATGGATTTTATATCATGCATCTTATTACATGAGATTATTACTCAAATTAAAAGTAACTTGATGAAAAAATAGGAACACCTACAGGTTTTTTATTTAAAATTTAAAATTTAATGTAATATATATAATTACACCAAATTAAATTATTTTTAAAATAAAAAATTATATTTATTTTTATCATTTATTGAATTAAATAATACACTTAATATAATACATTTGTCAAAAAAATGTTTTATACATGAAAAACTAATTTATTTAAAATTATTTATATATTTATCTTAAATACATTAAAATTACACAATGCAATTAATAATTTCACATAATTGTTATTTTCTTTTATTTAATATTTATAAATAAATAAATTTAAGCACTTTTGCTCATAGAAAAAAATCAATTAGAAATAGTTATTTTGTTTTATTCATTTTTGTTGGATTGGTTTTCGTATTTTTTAATTAAATTAGAAATTTAAAATAGTGCAATAAGTTTAACTAAGTTTTTTTCTCTCGATAACACTACTACTAGAGTTATTTATTGTATTAATGTGTAACATGTACACACTATCACACGATAAATGATTTTTAGATGAGATAATCG
The DNA here is from genome assembly GCA_954870475.1 of Euphrasia confusa. NCBI lineage: Eukaryota > Viridiplantae > Streptophyta > Magnoliopsida > Lamiales > Orobanchaceae > Euphrasia > Euphrasia confusa. The sequence continues at coordinate 11,334,582 of OX940958.1, forward strand.
AGTTTGACATGATTTTTAGATGAGATAATCGAGTTTGACCTGTATGAAATAATCAATCGATTTCAATCGTACTTATATCGAAGAGAACTTATATCATTTATTGATCCAGGTGAACGCAAGAGAAGTCCATATGGATGGAGGAACTAACCTCGGTGTTCAGAGTAAAGAGTTCGTAAGCTCCAAGAGTTTAACAACTTGTTGGTGCACCGAATTCGTATTAGATTATAATTGACATAAGAATACTCGACTTTATAAATAAATTTGTATTACAATTTTAATAAGAATATTAAACGAAATAAAAAAAAATTAAAATTAATATTTAATATTCGAATGAACATGAATACTAGAATACGATTACGAATACAAATCCAAAATTAAAATATTGATTCATTGATTTGTTTACGAAAAGCATTTATTTCTTTTTAAATAAATATTAGTACTATTTTTTACTTTTTTTATTAGTTTGTACAATTACTTAACAAAACTTTGAAAAATCCAAATATTAATTAAGAAACCGTTGACTAAAAAATATTAATTAAGTGAAAATATTATTTTAATTATTTTTTTTGTAAATTTCAAAGAAAAATTGTACGTGTGAAAAAAAATGAGATTTTTTTTTTGTAGGTGACGAGTTTGATAAGTTAGAAATATAGAGATAATAATAATTTGTGATGATCCTCACCATAATATTATGTTCTTTCATTAAATTTAAAGGCTCTTATTAAACATTTGAATCTAATGGTTTTGATTAAATTGAATGTATGATACCTAAAATGCACTCTAGAGCCCCCAAAAGATATGAACCCTCAACATTGATTAGGAATCGATTGATTAGAACATTTTCATCATTATTTTTACTAAAAATATCTTTTTAATATATATATTTAGTGTTAGTTAAAAAATTTACTAAATTGGATAGTATAATATCTTTTGCTAGCATATAAAAAATTGTTTTTTTACATAAATGAACCAACTTACCTTTATTTTTCACTTTAAATACACACTATTTTAACCCCATAATCCTAATTTTTCATTTCAAAAATTCTGCCGCTCTCCTACCAAATCTCTCTCTTCTCAAATTTCTCTCTCTTCTCAATTATTTTCTCTTTCAACGACCCGCCGACGACATCATCGCGACGAACATCTTCTGCGACACAACGGAGATCTCCGCGCGCCGCCGATCTGTATGGCCTCCATTCAAATGGGGATGGGGATGAGCGTGCTCTTCAAGGCGTTTTTGGTGTTCGTGTTCAAGAACATCTGCCTCATACTGGCTGTACCGATTTTCTGAAGTGTTCGACAAACACAAGGTATATTTTTTATTCGAACGTCTCTTGTCGAAAATTCCTTGTCGATTTTATTTTTTTGTCAATTTGTTGGTATATGTCCTTCGATCCTACGTGTGCAATAGATAAAGTCATAAGGTCGTCTTTGGATGTTAAATGATTATTCGATAATATTAATTGTTGGGAACAATATAATATTGATCGATAATCATACCTACAGGGTCACACACGGACTCGTAGATGATGAACAATGCTTGTTAATTATATTGATTTAGAATCAATATTTACGTGAATTTATATGCATGCATGGGATGCATTGCATGGCTTGCATGGATGCATGTCACATAGTGTGACATGGCATGCCACACAAGCAAGTGGGGCCATATTTCATGTCATGTGGCATGTATATGTGGCAATGCCTCTTCACCTCCCCATTACACCCTTTATGGTGCATATTGATGCTCATAAGTGTGGGGATTACATAGGGATCACTTATGGTGAAGTAAAGAGGTTATTGGTGATTAAATAAATGATGAAAACATGTGTTTTCATATACAACTTGATCAGCCACGAAATTCACAACAAAAAGGGAGAAAGGAGAGAGTGTTCTTGGAGAACCGACTCAAGCAAGCAAAGTGTTCGTCATCCGGGTTCGTGTGCAACACGTAGAGGCCGGGCCATTTGTGCGGCTTCAACATCCGGGCGATCTAGACAATAAGAGTGACGAGGTCATTCTCAAGGAGAGCATCTAGTGGCTGATCCATGAAGGTGGTTCAATCAACTCAACACCACCTTCATCAACATCAACGAGGACCGCTACACCGGTTGTAAGTGTTCTCGTTAATCCATATATATTATATATATTGGATGTATATATATATAAATATGTGTGCACTAGATCTTGTTATTCGTGTTTACTCGTTTTACACGCTTCCGCACACACGACCGAGGTAATCATGCGATTGGATCGACATCGAAAACCTTCAATTGGTATCAGAGCCTAGGGCTCGTGCACACTTTTGTGTTGGATACAATATGTTTAAAATCAACATAATTGGCTTAATTTTTTTATGTGATTATGTGATTATGTGTTTAGATATAAGGCCGGCCACCGTTAGTGGTCGGGTGAATGAAATTGTCGTTTTTTACGTACGATTGGCCATAGTTTTGGAGGGCTGCGTCCCTTGGAATCTTTTGTAATAGATAGGTTTTTTCTATTCAAAAATGTATTGTTCAATGTGTAAGCAATGGATTGAATCCATGGATCGACATTGGATATCGGCTCTCCGGCGAAAACGAGAAGAAACGAAGCAAAACGAAGCGAAATGGGCGAAAACCGGGCTGCAGGAGCAAAACGGTGGGCGCTGTTTGTGCTCCGGCGGGCGCCGTTTTGGAAACGGCGACCGCCGAAAGACTGTTTTTAGGTCAGCCCCGATTCTGTACCCTTTTGGCGGGCGCCGTTTTGGAAACAGCGACCGCCGGTGGTGTTCGGCGACCGCCGTTTGTGAAACGGCGGGCGCCGTTCGTGGTTTTTGGGGTACGGACTAAGGTTGACCTAAATCGGCGGGCGCGGAACTGAAACGGCGGGCGCGGACCAGTCCAGAAGATGTTCAAGGCCTATTTTGTTGCTTTTAATCTTTTCGTTTGAGAGTTGTGAGGTTCTAGGGGCCTTTCGATTACGTATTTAATTGCTTTGCTAGTTATAGGATGTTTTATGTTATAAATGTTCAACTTACATATAAACACCTATGCATGCAAGTTCCCAAAATAATGAGTATAATGTCTTGTCCAAAAACATCACACTCATGAATCCCTCGATCATAAGTTGGTAGGTCCGCCTCAGCGGGGTACTACTTGTTATCTTGGGATAAGTGAGAGTAAAGGTTAGACCTTTACACGTGAGTTTGGTTTTCTCATCGATAGATCCACTGCAGGCGTGGCTATCGAGACATGAGATGAGAATGGGATTCTCATCGACCGAGAGTGATATTAGGTATCATTGACATGGGTATGTCTACCTATCTTGAAATACTTAAGTGCGGACTCAGTCGGCTTAAAGATTTGCAAGATGAGGATCTCGAGATCGTTTTGTTCTAAGGGACAATGATATTGGATATCAATTGAACAAAATGAAATAAATAAGTACAATTGTTAGACAACCTTATTTGTTTACCGCTTTGTGGATGTTTACATACTTTAGTTATCTTACTTTTATAGTTTATCATGTCAAATATCAACTCAATTCAAGTTTGGTTCAATTCTTGATTATGAAAAATTGAACAAATTTTCTTGATTCACAACGTAATTTGAGGATGGTCCTCAAATACGAAAACAAGGAAAATGTGTTAGATAACCACATCCTAAGATATCATTGAACAACTCAATAGCATGTTCGGGGAATATGCTAAGATTGAGCAGTTCTGAATGACCAGGGTCATCGCTTCATCTAGGCTGAATAAGAGAAACCTATAGGGACCACATGTGCAGCAAATGATTGGATTATTTGCTTTAAGTGATCTCCTAATTTTTTTTAAGATGATGAGTCGTGAATTAAAAAGGGACCCTGAGTGGGATATTATTATAAGGGATGAGGTATTCAAAAGAGCATGGGCAAGAAGGCTATTAGGGTTCCTAGGGAATCTGAATGCATCTACTGCAAAAGGTGTTGGACACTAATTGCAAATATGTAGAAGATCATATTTTATTCAATTTCAAAACAAATGCCTAATTTGTCTTTCATATAATGGATTCTAAAGTTAGGATTATTTTCACCTCGGGTAGTGATCTAATCCAAAACACTAAGTTCATTAATGACACAAATTAGAGACTTTCGAGCCATGGGATGTCGTGATTCGATTGTTTGGTTGGCTCCCTCATATTTTATGAGAGATAGGGCTTCAATTGCATGATAATATCGCTGGTTAGAAAACTTCGACTTTTCACTTACGATTTATCAAGTTTTGATATTGGGATAATTTTGAACGAGATTTCGAATAAAAATCAATTATTGGGAATAATTGAACTTGCCCAAAGTTCAAAGAAGATGTGAAGAACGGGGTTGCTTCATCTTCAGGTATTAATGTTATAGACATTAGATTTCGCAAATTTTACTTCTTGGGTATTGGATGACATTTGTGGTTCTCACAATTGTAAGTGAAGGAACTACACAGAAGTAGGAGTTTGGAAAGTAGAAATGTCGATCTACGGGCTGGAAAAGGAGCGAAGGTCGCTGCACTAGCCGTATGATCATATGATGTTGTTATGCCTTAGGGCCTTGTTTTAAGTATTATAACTATGTATTTTTCGTAGCTTAAATAAACAATGATTATTGGTTCAGTATTGGATACTGATGGATTAGTTTTTCACTATTTAAATAGTTTGATAACTATTTTAATTGTGAACTATTCTTTGTTTTGGTACGATTATTACATTATTTATTTATACTTTAAACTCAACAAATCATATATAACATTAACACCAAAGGCCGAATCGAATAAGTCTCAATGAGACATAACTGTAACATTGTTGATTAGATCAAAATCTAAACATGCAATGAATCTTTTTTAGAAGGCATTCTAGAATCATTTGACTTGGAGTCATTTGATACATGTGAATGATGTTTGATGGACAAAGATAACAATGTCATCTTTCTTGGAGAAAGGAGAACATGTGAGTGATTAATTAGGGATGATCCATACTGATGTATGTGGAACCTATCAGTTCACAAGCACATGAAGGTTATGTTTTGGAAAAGAGAAAACAAACTATATTAGATATAGTTCGACCATTCGATGAGAGGTCTAAATGAACTACTGGTCTCTTTTTGGGACACACAATTCTTGACTTCAACTTATACACTGAATAGGACGCTGTCAAAAGCTGTTGATAAGACACCATACGAGGTATGGAAAGGGAGGGTCCCTAAATTGTTTTCATCAAAATTTGAGGTTCTAAAAGCTTCTCTGACGAGATTTATCTCTATAGAGCTTGAACTCAAATGGGATAAAAGTTTCTTTATGGTATCCATAAGAAACTCGAGGGTAAAACTTCTACGATCTATCTCAGAACAATATTTTGTTGCTCGAGATAGTGATTTTCTTGAAAAGAGTTATCTTTCCTAGAAATTCAGTGGGAGCTCGGTTGTCTTGAACGAGGTTCAAGTGAAACAACCAATGATGAATACTCAAGACTGGGTTGAGAGTATTCTTATGGTTTTGGAAGCCATACCAGCCCTCGTAGGTCCGAAAGGCATAAATCTATCTCTATTATTCAAATACTTAGATATTGTGACCAATGAGAGATATGAATTCATGCTTTTGGAAAGCGGTGAACCTTTGACTTAATTCCAAGCTATGACGAGTCCAGTTACTGAAAATTGGCATGGTGCCATGAAATCTAAGATGATATCAATATCTGATAATCAAGTTTGGAACTTGATATATTTGCATCACGAGGTTAGACCCAATGAATGCTAATAGATCTTTAAGATCTAAACAGACAGATGGAAAACCTAGGGTTTTCAAAGCAAGGTTGATGGTAAAAATTTTATTCACGAGTTGGATTATGGAAAAACTTTCACCAGTTGCTTTGATTAAATCATTCGGATTATCTTAGCCATTGCTACTCATCTTGATAATGAGTTATGGTAATATTGGATGTTAAAACTAACTTCTTGAATTGGATTCTAGAAGAGAATGTGTTTTGACACAGCCAAATAGTTTTATCGATCCTAATAAGGCTGAGAAATTATGCAATCTTATAATTCCATTTATGGAATAAAGCAAAGCATATCGGAGTAGCAATCTTCAGTTCAATGAATCCATACTGGGTTTTGGATTTCAGAGGAACTCGGAAGAGTCTTATTTTACAAGAAGAATAGTGGGAGTTACGTTGTATACATTGTGTTGTATGTCGATGACATACTCCTTATTGGAAACAATTTTTCTATGCTTAATTCTATTAAGAATGGCTTGGAAATTGTTTTTCAATAAAGGATCTTGGAGAAGCACAGTACATATTGGGCATCAAGATCTGTCGGAACAGATCGAAAAGGATGTTTGGGCTTAGTAAAGCGACCTATATTGATAAGGTGCTTGATAAGTTCAGAATGAAAGACGCCAGAAAGGGTCTCATTCCAATAACTAATGGCACATCTCTTAGCAAGATGCAATGTCCTACGGGACCTGATGAGCAAAAGAAGATGGAAAACATTCCTTATGCTTCGGCAATAGGATCTATAATGTACGCCATGATATGTACACGACTGGACGTATCGTATGCTTTGAGCACGACAATTCGGTTTCAAGGAAACCCAGGTGAGGCGCATTAGACTGCGGCCGATGGACTAAAGAATATTTAGTTGTCTTTGGAAGACAAAAGGAGTTGATATTAACAAGCTGTTTGAATGCTAACTTCAAAACAGACTAAGATAATTTCCGATTTTAATCTGGTTATATCTTTTGTTTGGTTAGAGGTGAAATTTGCTGGAATAGTTCCATGCAATGCAATATAGATGATTAAACTATAGAAGCTGAGTACAGTATTGCATTGGATGCAGTAATGTTGGCAGTTAAGATTTGAAAGTTCTTGAATGAACTAGGTGGCGTAGCTAGCTCAGCCCATCCGATAGTTCTCTATTTATAGTGGAGTTATCGCGCAAGCCAATGAGCTAGGAAGCACCACAAGTCTAAAACTGGTGCTCAGGAAGTTCCACATTATCTGGGAGATAGTTTTGTGGAGACATCGAGATAATAAAGTTGCAACTTTTGGTAAGGTTGCAAACCCGCTTTCTAAACCTCTCCATCAGTTTAAGGTTGAGGCTTTCACGACTGCAATAGAGATCAGACATCTTAGAGATGGGTTGTGATTTCTATTACTGTATTAGATACTTTTGGAGATTTGGTAAACATTCACTCATATGTATAATACATATTTCTTCATATAAATATTGTTTAATTTATATGAATTGTCCAAATGATTAAGTGATATCAATTGGGTTATGAGGTCGACTTACCGCATAATGAAGTCCCAATGGTTGAACTGATATACTTGAATCATATAGTTGTTCCTGGTTCGTATAATCGAGTACGGACAAACCGATAATACAATGAACTAGATTGTAATGTGTACTATAGCTCCGCTTCATGGGATAGTGATGTGGGACATCAAGTACAATTACATAGATATTAGCTGGGAGCTAATGATCGAACAAACCCGACTGGAATAGTATTTAAGATTTCGAGTCATAATACTATTTCATTGACTTTCGAGCAATTTCCTCTGACCTGAGTAGTCCAGAGTGACTCCATTGTGAAATGGTATACTTTGATACAAGTAAACGCCTTTCGTAAAAGGAGGTTATAAAACTTGTTATTGGGTATATCAGGAAGCAAGTGGGAGAGCTTGGATTGACAAGATGGGATTGTCCTCCATTTTATTATGGATCATATGTCTTACCGGCCACTTGGAGAGTCGAGACTGTGGAAAAGCGTGGCCACGTACAGATTCGTATCATAATGATAAATCTGATTTTACAGTATGTCTCATAGTCCAAGAAAGGTTTGAACCGATTGAGGATGAATCGAGTCTTGCCTCAAGTTCAAACTTAGACATAAAGTGACAACAGGAAATTGGAAGCACACTGGCTCTGAAGGCCAAGTGGGAGATTGTTGGTATATGTCCTTCGATCCTACGTGTGCAATCGATAAAGTCATAAGGTCGTCTTTGGATGTTAAATGATTATTCGATAATATTAATTGTTGGGAACAATATAATATTGATCGATAATCATACCTACAGGGTCACACACGGACTCGTAGATGATGAACAATGCTTGTTAATTATATTGATTTATAATCAATATTTACGTGAATTTATATGCATGCATGGGATGCATTGCATGGCTTGCATGGATGCATGTCACATAGTGTGACATGGCATGCCACACAAGCAAGTGGGGGCCATATTTCATGTCATGTGGCATGTATATGTGGCAATGCCTTTTCACCTCCCCATTACACCCTTTATGGTGCATATTGATGCTCATAAGTGTGGGGGTTACATAGGGATCACTTATGGTGAAGTAAAGAGGTTATTGGTGATTAAATAAATGATGAAAACATGTGTTTTCATATACAACTTGATCAGCCACGAAATTCACAACAAAAAGGGAGAAAGGAGAGAGTGTTCTTGGAGAACCGACTCAAGCAAGCAAAGTGTTCGTCATCCGGGTTCGTGTGCAACACGTAGAGGCCGGGCCATTTGTGCGGCTTCAACATCCGGGCGATCTAGACAATAAGAGTGACGAGGTCATTCTCAAGGAGAGCATCTAGTGGCTGATCCATGAAGGTGGTTCAATCAACTCAACACCACCTTCATCAACATCAACGAGGACCGCTACACCGGTTGTAAGTGTTCTCGTTAATCCATATATATTATATATATTGGATGTATATATATATATAAATATGTGTCTATACATAAATATGTGTGCACTAGATCTTGTTATTCGTGTTTACTCGTTTTACACGCTTCCGCACACACGACCGAGGTAATCATGCGATTGGATCGACATCGAAAACCTTCACAATTTTTTTTGTTACGTTTCAGATCTGAGTGAATGTTTGTACGTTGAATGTTTCTTTTGTCAAAAATCTTATTTGTCGAATGTTATAAGTTTTTCTGAAGTTTTTTTCTTGTCGAGAATGTTTTTGTCTAATGTGGTGAGGTTTCTTGTCGAATGTTTGTCGAAAGTTTTTTGTGTGCCTACAGTAAAAATTGAGATTAAAAAAATGAATACAAAAACAAGTTTACTAAGAAAAAATGAATACAAATAAGCAAGAGTTTTTTGTGTGCATATAGTAAAAATTGATATTTAAAAAATAACAAAAAAATTTTAATAGAAAAATGAATACAAAGAAGCTTTCGCCGTGTCGAATTTGCGATTCGCCATGTCGAATGTGAGATTTGCCTTTTCGAAAATTACTTACACAATTCGCCACAATAGAAAGGCATTTTAGATAGTTTATCACTTATTCACTTTTATGTGTTGAAAAACATATTTTTAGATAGAAAAATTAAAGTACACTTAATAAGATATCCATACATCTTTTTTACACTATGAGATAAACAAATCGTTTTTTACACAGAAAAGCGGTGAACAACATAATTTGCCCTTCCACTGTGGCGAATTGTATAAGTAATTTTAGACATGGCGAATCTCACATTTGCCAAGCGAATCTCACATTCGACATGGTGAATCCCACATTCGACACGACGAATTCTTATTTGCATTCATTTTTTTACTTAACTTTTTTTTTCTTTGCATTCATTTTTTTTTTAAATCGACAAATAATATTCAATACATCCGAACATGTGAATCAACAAGACGAATTATTATTTATATTCATTTTTTTACTTAACTTTTTTTTGTTGCATTCATTTTAAAAAAAAAATCGTCAAATAATATTCAATACATCTGAACACGCGAATCTCAACATATGTGAATCGACATAAATTTCATACACAAAACATCTCAAAAATGAAACAGTGAATACTAAATAAAAAATAAGAAAAAAACTATTCAAAAAATAAAAATTCGACAAAAATATAAATTATTTTACAAGAAATATTCTAAAAAAATAGATACGACACAAAAAAAGACAAAAAAAAAACTCGACAAGAGAAAAGGAGTCCTGCCGAGGGCCACCACCCATAGAAGTTTGTTCCGTTCCAGCCAATTTTTTTTAAAGAGAACAGATATAAGTACTCTCCATATGAGTGAACAAATATGGTCGTCGCTCCTAACACCGAAAAACATGGGTCATCTCCATCGTTGGGAGATGACGATCTCACCGCTGTCATGACTACGAAAGGAACAAAACGGCAGATCAGATCCAGAACACGAGGAGGCCGAGGAGCTCTTGTAGGTGGTGCGGGACCCGTCGATCGGAGAGGAGGAGCGCAAAGGACTGGGCGAAGAGGTCAATCTGGTCGAGCACATGGTGTGGTAGAATATCCATTGCTGATTTCCGAGGAGGAATTTGGAGATGGGATCGAAGGTGAGGTGGCTGTTGAATGTGGAGTCAAATAGGAGTTGTTTGGGACAAGAACGAGTTGAATCGAACAAGAAACGGGGTCAAACGGGCATCCGGAAGTGTAGATGCCCGTGCTGGTGGGAAAACCCGCGCTGGCGGGCAGCCACCCTACCACTCCCAGAACCCGCGCTGGCGGAAAAACCCGCGCTGGCGGCACCTGTAGGGCCAGCGGGTTTTAGGCTCTTTTTGGGCGGATTTTTTGACTTCTTCCCCAAGTTTTGGATATTTATCTCTCTCCTATATATATGTAATCCTAATACTAATTAGGGTTAACACCTATTAACGCTAGAATCAATTAGTATAGAGATTACAAAGCTTGTAATTGGGATCTATATTTTTCTAGTGAAAACTACTGCAGCGGCAAAGTGGACGTAGCCCTCGTTAACGGGTGAACCACTATAATCTCGTGTCTCTTTTAATTTCCGTATTTTCGTTCTTTGTGTTCGTGTGCTTTTCAGGAGGGGAATTCGGACGCGAATTTCCCAACAACTGGTATCAAAGCGCTAGGGTTTTAGCGATCGGGGAAAAGCGATGACGGACACCACCACCTCGTTCGGGGTTACGAAATTTGACGGGAACAACTATGGACACTGGAAGATGCAGATCGAGGACTACCTTTATGGGAAAAAGCTCGGAATTCCTTTGAAGGGTAGACCGGAGAAGATCAAGGATGACGAGGAATGGGAAAGCCTCGACAGACAGGTGTTGGGATTGATACGTTTATCTCTAGCTTCAAACGTATCATTCAACGTGCGCTCGATTACCACTACCAAGGATTTGATGGCTGCCCTATCAAACATGTACGAGCAACCCTCAGCGAACAACAAGGTGTATCTCATGAAGCAGTTGTTCAACCTGAAGATGTCGGACAATGCAAACGCAGCCAACCACATAAACGTGCTGAATTCCATCTTGGACAAGTTGAAGGGAGTCGGGGTGAACTTCGATGATGAAATTTACGCTTTGATCCTACTTGCGTCTCTACCGGATAGTTGGGAGCCCATGCGGGCAGCTGTTAGCAACTCTATGGGGAAGGAGAATCCGCAGTTCTCCGAAGTTAGAGATCAAATCCTAGCCGAGGAAATCCGGAGAAAGGATTTCAAGGGAAAGTCTTCTAGTTCGGCCTTGAGTGTGGAGAACCGGGGGAGAAACTCGGGCAGGAACGCTAACAGGAATAGAGGGAGATCCAAGTCTAGGAATGGAAGAGATAGCTCGAGGTCCGAGGATAATGAGTGCTGGAGTTGTGGTAAGACGGGGCACTTCAAAAGGGATTATCGCTCTCGGGGGAAGAACGACTACAAGAAGAAGGGAACCGCCAACGCGGTGACACAAGAGGATGACGACGATGGGGACGTCCTTCTCTTATCGGTCGACTCACCGATAGATTCCTAGGTGCTGCACTCAGGGGCTTCTATCCATACTACTGCACAGCGGGAGGTAATGCTTAATTATGTCTCGGGTGACTATGGAAAGGTTTTTCTTGCAGATGACGAGCCACTCGATATAGTCGGGATGGGAGATATCAACCTGAAGCTGTCTAATTGGCAAACCTGGAAGATTACCAAGGTCAGACACGTGCCGGGGTTGATGAGGAACCTAATTTCGGTGGGCCAGCTTGACAATGATGGCTACCGGACGTCATTTGGAGATGGGTCGTGAAAGGTTTTGAGGAACGCCATGACCATTGCTCGAGGTCATAAGACGGGCACACTTTATTTGACGACGAGCATGAGGGATTCGGTTGGTGTTGTTGATAGCACCCAGAAGACCGAACTGTGGCATTGCAGGCTAGGGCACATGAGTGAGAAGGGGATGAAGATCATGGCAAAGAACGGGCTGCTGCCCGAACTCAAGGCGATTGAGTCTCACGTGTGCGAGGGCTGCATTCTTGGAAAGCAGAAACGAGTGAGTTTTTCCAAAGGTGGAAGGGAGCCCAAGGCGGAGAAGCTGGAACTAGTACACACGGATGTTTGGGGTCCAGCTCCCGTCGCCTCACTCGGAGGATCACTCTACTATGTTACCTTCATCGATGACTCCACAAGAAAGGTATGGGTGTACTTCATGAAAAATAAGAGTGACGTGTTCTCTGTTTTCAGGAAATGGAAAGCCGAGGTTGAGAATGAAACAAATCTCAAGGTGAAGTGTTTGAGGTCCGACAACGGTGGTGAGTACGTTGACGCCGACTTCAAACAATTTTGTGTCGAGAGTGGGATCAAGATGGTGAAGACTATTCCGGGGACCCCACAACAGAACGGAATAGCGGAGCGAATGAACAGGACGCTAAATGAGAAGGCCCGAAGTATGCGGTTACATTCGGGGATGCCTAAGATGTTTTGGGCATATGCCATCGACATGGCAGCTCATTTAATCAATAGAGCACCGTCGGTTCCTTTGGAAAATCGGATTCCTGAGGAGGTTTGGAGTGGGAAGAAGCTGAATGTGTCCTACTTGAGGGTGTTCGGGTGTCTGGCGTATGTCCATATCGACGAAGCTGCTCGTAGCAAGCTTGATCCTAAATCCAAGAAGTGTTTCTTCATTGGATATGGCGGCACGGAGTTCGGATACCGATTTTGGGATGCCGAAAATTATAAGGTGATCTGAAGCAAGAATGTGATCTTCAACGAGGCAATCTTGTACAAGGGTAAAGACGAAAATGTTGAAGAAATCATTGATCCCGTGAAAGACACGGAGGAGGTTCCGTTGGAGGTCGTGGAGACCGAGGAGATAGAAGAGAGCAACACGAGCAGCGAGGATGAGCAAGATGAGAATGCTCATCCCAACATCGATCCAGTTACACTGAAGCCGTGGAGGTCGACTAGGGTAAGAAGACCTCCCCATAAATTTTCACCTTCTCTTAACTATATCTTACTGACTGATAGGGGTGAGCCGGAGAGCTACACCGAGGCTACACAAGCGAGGGATTCGATCAAGTGGGAGTCTGCCATGAAAGAAGAAATGAGCTCTTTGATGTCGAATCAGACTTGGGAACTAGCCGAGCTTCCGAAGGAGAAGAAGGCCTTGCACATTAAATGGGTCTTCCGGGCAAAGGAAGAACACGATGGAAGCGTTCGGTACAAAGCAAGATTAGTGGTGAAAGTTTTCCAGCAGAAGGAAGGGATCGACTACACGGAGATCTTCGCTCCGGTAGTCAAGATGGTAACCATCCGGGTGGTGCTTAGTTTGGTGGCAAAGGAGAATTTACATCTTCAGCAAATGGATGTAAAGACCGCATTTCTTCACGGGGACCTGGATGAAGAAATCTACATGAAGCAACCGGAGGGTTTCGAAGTCCGAGGCAAGGAGAAGCGGGTGTGTAAGCTTCAGAAGAGCTTGTATGGGTTGAAGCAAGCTCCGAGGCAGTGGTACAAGAAGTTCGACATGTTCATGAAGCGAGTCGAGTTCACGCGGTGCGAGGCGGACCACTGCTACTATTTCAAGAGCCTTGGAAGAGGTACCTACATAATATTGCTCCTTTATGTAGATGATATGCTGATAGTCGGGGCGAGCTTGGTAGAGATCGACAAGCTCAAGAAAAGTCTATCGAGGGAGTTCTCTATGAAGGATTTGGGTGCTGCCAAACAAATCCTGGGGATGAGAATCACAAGGAGCAAGGAGGGTCTTGAGTTGTCTCAAGAGGAGCACCTGAAGAAGGTATTGGCGAGGTTTAACATGGAGGATGCGAAACCTGTTAGCACTCCTTTGGCTAGTCACTTCCGTTTGTCAAAGGAGGACTCGCCGGTGAGCGAGAAGGAACTAGAGCATATGGATAAGGTCCCTTACGCCTCTGCGATTGGGAGCCTTATGTATGCCATGGTGTGCACAAGGCCTGACATTGCCCATGCAGTGGGAGTGGTCAGCCGGTTTATGAGTAATCCGGGGAAGCAACATTGGGAAGCCGTCAAGTGGATCTTTCGATACTTGAGAGGGACTACCGACTTTGCTTTGAGGTTCCGAAAATCAGATATGGGGTTACTCGGGTTCGTGGACGCAGATAACGGAGGTGATGTGGATAGTAGGAAGAGCACTACTGGGTACGTGTACACTTTTGGGGGTACCGCGATAAGCTGGGTGTCGAGGTTGCAGAAGATCGTAGCACTATCTAGTTGCGAGGCGGAGTACGTCGCTGTGACGGAAGCCGCGAAGGAGATGATGTGGCTACAGGCATTCCTGCTAGAGTTGAGGCAAGATCACTCGGGAAGTATCTTGTATTCCGACAGTCAGAGCGCCATTCACTTGGCGAAGAATCCGGTGTACCATGCTCGAACGAAGCATATCCAGCTGAGATATCACTTCATTCGATCGGCCTTGGAGGAAGGCGTCTTGGTGTTGGAGAAGATTCTTGGGAGTAAGAATCCAGCCGACATGTTTACGAAGGTGGTACCGTGCGACAAGTTGAGGTTGTGTTCAACCTCGGTTGGTCTTCTGAGATGAGGACCAGGGACGCCGCTGCAGTGGGAGGTAATGGATGAGATTTGCCTCCAAGTGGGAGATTGTTGAGATGTGGAGTCAAATAGGAGTTGTTTGGGACAAGAACGAGTTGAATCGAACAAGAAACGGGGTCAAACGGGCATCCGGAAGTGTAGATGCCCGTGCTGGTGGGAAAACCCGCGCTGGCGGGCAGCCACCCTACCACTCCCAGAACCCGCGCTGGCGGCAAAACCCGCGCTGGCGGCACCTGTAGGGCCAGCGGGTTTTAGGCCCTTTTTGGGCGGATTTTTTGACTTTTTCCCCAAGTTTGGGATATTTATCTCTCTCCTATATATATGTAATCCTAATACTAATTAGGGTTAACACCTATTAACGCTAGAATCAATTAGTATAGAGATTACAAAGCTTGTAATTGGGATCTATATTTTTCTAGTGAAAACTACTGCAGCGGCAGAGTGGACGTAGCCCTCGTTAACGGGGGAACCACTATAATCTCGTGTCTCTTTTAATTTCCGTATTTTCGTTCTTTGTGTTCGTGTGCTTTTCAGGAGGGGAATTCGGACGCGAATTTCCCAACAGTGGCGACTGTAGAAGTGGGAGGCGAGGGAAGAAAAGAATTTAGGATTTGATGTGGTATGAGTGAGATTTTTTAACTTTTATACATAAGGTGAAGACAAAATAATATTTTTAGGTAAAAAAAACTTTTTTTGTAAAAGGGTGTGTTGAAAAGTTGTTTTACTATCTACTACTAGTATTGTGTATTTTTAAACATTAACACTTTTTTTTAAGTGGTAGGGTAAAAAAACTGTTTCGCTATCAACTTTAGTCTATCCACTTTAGTGTTTTTTAATTTTTCTCTCTTACATTTATACGGAACATTTGATGGGATGCCCCTTTGGGCTCATGTATTTTATTGACTGTGATTAAGTCGTTTTTGTTACCCAATAAAATACCGAACTAGTTGTCGAAACAACTCGCCCGAGTCGATCTCATGAGGAACACTACGATCGGCGGTAAAAGCGTTTATTTGTTTGCAACGGGAGAAGCGAAAAGAAATAGCATAATGCTTACTTTGTTTTGGTTTTTGTTTAACTCTAAAATTATCTAGAGTACTGAAAGACGTAAAACTAGTAAAAGCGAGAAAGATTATGTCTTAGAATCAAATGGGAAAAATCTAGGGTTCGGGAATCACGATAATCTTGATCGAGTTTAAGTTTAATTTCGTAAAATAGTACTAACACGTCCGTCTCCGGTTGGTATTAATTCAATAACAAAATTTAATTTCAAACTCTAGTCGGAAAGATCGATCATCCCTAGCCCTAGGTAAAGAGTTTAGCTATTCATGATATTAAGCGAAGAACGATTAAGTTTTTGAAAAGTAAAATTCATAAAAGGATTTTCGGAAAATAAAAATAATCGAACAAGGAATCAAGCAAGGAATTGACAAGCACGAAAATTAAAAACACGAAAACTTACTAGATCAATACTCAAATCCAAACCAAAGCACCCGTCGGCGGATTCTCCGACTTTTACCGAATTCGATTACAATCCAAAGCGATGAAGAAAAACGTCAATCCAAATCTAAGTTATGAGTTTCAAAAACCTCTCAAAAGTGCGGCCAAAATATTCTGAAGTGTGGCAAAACCTAGGTTTCAAAAACAATAAGTAGTCTAGAAATCGGCGGTCAAAACGCGAGTCAACGGCTGGAAAGAACACCAAGCAATCGCTTGAGACTCAGGCGATCGCTTGAGACTCAGGCGATCGCCTGAGCAAGGTCGCGAGCGACCGCTCAGAGAATGGGCGATCGCCTGCACAATATTTCTTCCACCTGTTACTGGGGTGCAGGCGATCGCTGGGGCATCAGCCGGTCGCCTGGTGGCTGTCGCGGGCGATCGCCAGGGGCTTCAGCGGGCGCCTGGTCCTGCTTGGCAGCTCTCTTCTCGACTTCACTCCGACGAGCTCGATTCTTCGATCTTTTCTACATAATCTCTCTCGAGGGCCTGCATACTTAACAAAACATCACACATACCACAACCACGAGGAATACATAAATAAACGACTCAAAACACATCAACTTACGCACAAAAGAACAAAGAAAAACAACACAAATACGAATACGTCAGACTGCCCCTTTATTTAAATAATAAGAAAAGAAAATGAAAACAAATAAAAGTTATTGTTGTAGGCATGGAAAAGTCGTAAAGGCCCCTCTTTTATCTTCATTAAAATATTTCAGTACAAAGGAAAAAATACAATTTATCCTCTTCTTCGTACACGCAAAACATAAACCCAACAAAGCTTTCTCCCGTTTTTTGTTCCTGTCGAAATCAAGCAAGAGCTATGCGAAGACGACAGTAAAACATAAACCCTAACCCACAATGCAAGCGGCCAATGTGCTAACCTAAATCCCCTACAAACCTAAATCCCCTACAATAGAGCTACGCAAAGGCTGAACCAAACCCTAGCCCCCAACTCCGTCGGCTAAATCCCCCAACTCTGGCGGCCGGATGTGTAAATCCCACAACTACGGCGGCCGAATCCCCTAAATCAAGAAGAAAATTTCACGTGCAAATAAATCCACAATCCGTCCATTTGATGTAAATGGTTAGTTTGATTTTTTTCAATTTTGTGTTGGATTTTATTTTGGTTTTGCGGAGGGTTTCGTTTGAGGGAATTAATTTTAAGGGTTTTGAATTTGGTGTTGAATTTAGTTTTGGTTTTTCAGTTTTGTATTGATTTTGGTGGCGACGGGATTGCTGCAGGACTTAAAGAATGAGCTTGCAGCTTACTTGGGGTCGAAATTGGATCAAGAAGGAGAAGAGAAAAACTCAGATAGTAAAACGAGCCGAGTTAATATAGAGGTGGCACTTTCGGCAGCTAAGAAAAAAACTCGATGAAGTGAAGCTCAATCTCGAGAGGCCGACTAACTAGGTTAGTGTCTTGGAACATGCAGGAGAAAACAGAGTTGGGCACGTTTGAGGTTTGTAAGCTTGTTTGATAATATATATTGTTCACTTTTGAATATTTGGTCGATGAATACTATTGAACCAAGAATAAATTTCTGAGCTTCGTTCCAATGTTTTGAGAACTGATCTTTGGTCGATGTATGCAAATTAGGAGAATAGACTAATAAATATAAAAGACCAACATATATAAAAATTCATTTTCCTTTCAAAGTTAATAATCCAATTTGAAATAAAGAAACAATAAGGATAACAGAGAAAATGAGGTCCAGTTCTGGATGCATATCTACTTTTTCAGAGAAATCTCAGGTGGGTTGCAGATGAGAACAAATCGTTGAAGGCTATATCTGTACAATATCATAAACTGGGAGATGCATTGATGTCATTTGATTTCCCAAAAACAGTGGCATTGAGTGAGTTAAACGATTGCGTCCGTTGGCTTGCGGAGTCATTTTATATGTCTAAAGAACAATTAATAAAGTTATAATCTAAGATAAACAAAACTAAAGAAGTTGTGAAGTGCTGATATTTCATTCTTTTGCAGTGATGTTTTTTGGCGTGATTTTGTATATATGTGTATAATCGAGTTTTTGGTGTTAAAATGCAGGAGAAACGAATAAAACGAGACGACGAGCCGAGCTGGAAAGTGCAGCAACTTCGAGCATTAAACTGTTTTCGCTCCTTCGGAATCTGAGATCGTGGCATACATGGATGTAAAGATCGTGAAGTCTACTTTCCGATGAATTTTGAATCGAGACGATCGGAGTTCGGACGAAGAAAATATGAATAGAATCGAGAAGTTGCGCACGAGAGTTCTAATGAAGAAAATATGAAGAAAACCGAGAATCGAAAATATGAAAAGAATCGAGAATCGGAGTTCGGACGAAGAAAATATGAAGAGAATCGAGATTCTGAGTTCCGATGAATTTTGAATCGAATCGAGACGATCGGACTCCGTACTTGTTTGTAGCAACATTGTTTTTTATTTATTTTTTTGTGTTGAAAGAACAAATAATTAGAATTAAGCTAAAGGTAAAGCAATTTGAATTGTTGAAAGTAATATGAATTGTTGGAAGTGAATGACTTGTTACGTTGTTTTTTTATTTTTCTGTGTTGAAAGAACAAATGTAATTAGAATTAGAATTAGAATTAAGCTAAGATAAATGAATTTGAATTGTTGAAAGTAATATGAATTGGTGGAAGTGAATGAAAATGAAAATGAGGGGGATGGAACAAAAATGAAAATGAGTGGGGGAATGAAGTAAAAAATTTAAACAGCTTTAAATAAATTTCAAAAAATTTAAGATTTCAAAAAGACATACCTAAGCATTAATATAATATACCTTGTGTAATTTTGAACCATTTCATTTGAAGACAACCAATGGAGTATACAAGTATGCAACCACTCATTTAAATATATCACATACAATACATAGATTTTCCATACACTTAAAAGAACTAAATCTCATATACCTATTCATAAAATTTAATTTTATGTAAAATAATTTTATATTATTAATTAAAATATAATTTAATATAAATTAACTTTATATTGGTAATTATAATTTCATATAAATTAACTTTAAATTAGTAATTAAAATTTAATTTCATGAAAATTAACTTTATATTACTAATATTTAAAATGTATTTCCATGTAAATTAACTTTATATTAGCAATTAAAATGTAATTTCATGAAAATTAACTTTACATTGGTATTTAAAATTTATTTTCATGTAAATTAACTTTATATTAGTAATTAAAATATAATTTTTATGTAAATTAACTTTATTTTATTAGTAATTAAAATTTATTTTCATTTAAATTTTATTATATTAGTAATTGAAATGTAATTTTCATGAAAATTAACTTTATATTACTAGTATTGAAAATATACTTCCATGTAAATTACTTTATATTAGTAATTAAAATGTAATTTCATAAAAATTAACTTTACATTGGTATATTTTAAAATGTACTTTCAGTAAATTAACTTTTTATTAATAATTAAAATGTAATTTTATGTAAATTAATTTTATATTATTAGTAATTAAAATAAAATTTCATTTAAATTAATTTTATATTAGTACGTAATTAAAATATAATTCATCTCAATTCAATTTTATTAATAATTAAAATATAAAAATCGTTTTTGGATGAAATTAAATTCCAGTAGCAAAAGTCGAAGAACACTTGATGATGATGCCTAGCTCATCAAATTAACACATTGGGGTTTAGGGGTTTGAAATTCCACTGGCTCGTTTGAGCATGTAGAAGAAGAAAAAAGGGTTCGCGTTGTTTTAGATGAAGTCGGAATTATTCGATTCGGCACAATGGACTATGGGTACGCACCACCACTATTCCAAAACTCTAACTCGCCGGTCGTCCCCGTTCCAACGGCGCCGCCACGCCTCCTCCTTCCACTTCCCCTTCCCCCGACGGCGCTAGCGAGAGCATCCGTTGCCCTCGCTGCGACTCCTCCAACACCAAGTTCAGCTACTACAACAACTAAAACCTCACACAGCCCAGCCACGCCTGCAAGACCGTCGCAGCAAAATTTCTGAATAAACGATTCGGATAAATTGGGTTTGATCGAATGAAATAATGAGGAAATTGGGTAAGGTTCGGGTTTTGTTTGGGTTGGGTAGTATTTGAAAATGGGTTAGAGTTATGTTTGTATTGGGTTTCATTTGAATATGGGTCAAGGGTGTTAATGTAATTGCACGTTTGTTTTAATTAGTAAATAAAGAAAGGAGTATATGATAAAGAAAAATTGTGAGAAGGTTAGTTCATTAATAAACACCTTTGACTAGGGTGTACTTCGTCAAAGCAGCCCATTTATACATATGATAAAACAACTTTAATTTATTTTTTAGAGAAAAAATAGAGTACAATATATACTATTGATCTAAAATAGTGTAAACTCATTATTTTATATTTTGTATGACTATAATTCTTAAGCCCGTGCGATGCATCGGGATATTTCCTAGAGGGTGTCCTGTTATTTAAATTTATAATAATAAATTTTACAAAAATGTTCGTAATGTTAAATTTCTAAGTTAATAAAGATAATTGTTAGTTCATTGTAAATTAGTTTAAAGTACTATTATAGAATAAATTATTGTTGCAATTGTTCTTAAATTGCAAATTATTAAAAATAATAAAACTTCAAGAAGAAAACAATCAAATAAATAAAAGTTGTTACATTTCATTGCAAATTTCTAAATACTTCTTTGTAAACTACGTTAGTGGTCTTATTTGTCAGGTTTAATTTCCCTTCTCGTTGCAACATAACAATTTCAATCATGCTCTCGTAGTGACTCTTGAAACTGTCACATACAACTGTTCATGTGTAAAAACCGATCGTCTCAAAAGAATTCCCTATTTTGTTAAAGACCGTCCATGGCTCTTGTTAATGCTCATAGCATACGAAATCATAATAGGAAATTGTCTACGTTGAAAGCGAAATGACAATTTAAAATTTGAGGGAGTAAGTGACAACCTTGGAATGTAAACAATCTCGTCTTTGTGTTCGCTCCCCTAATACCTTCGCTTCAATAACATATGTTCTCAATTTTGTTATTACCAATCGTGTACCATTACATAATCCAGCCGTATGATCGATATTTCGTAACAACATAATTAGTACCGGTATATTTTCTGAAGAGTTAACCGTTATTTGTAATTTAATATAAGATTTTTTTAACATATAATTTTATAATTTGAATAGATTTGATAAAAAAAATTATATACTCGAATTCTATTTGATATATAAAATTAAATATTATTATTAATAAATATATTGTTTCAAAGTTTCTTTTCATTCAATTTTTTACTCGAAACTCAACCTGCATTTTAATACACCTCAATATCTACTAAAAGGCAAGAATTTTTCTCGTTTAAAGTCAATGACTGAAAAGAACAAAAATAAAAATAAAATGTAATACAGTTGTATCGCACATTTTTGAATACCTAATTCTAAATCACATTAGTGGTCCTATTCGTGAGGTTCCCATTGTCTTCACAACATAACAATTTCAATTCTGCTCTGTTACATACTTTTGAAACTGCAACATACAATTTTTCGTGTATAAATACCAGTAGTCTCAACAGAATCCCCACTTTTGATAAAGATTGACCTTGACTTTTGCGATATCATAACAGAGAATTGTCTACGTTTAAAGCGAAATGATAATTTTGAATCAGATGGAATAAGTGACAACCTTGAAATGTAAATAATATCATCTTTGTTTTCGCTTGCGAAAACATTTACCTCAATAACGTAAGTTTCAAGCTTTATTATTAACAATTGAGTACCATTACAGTAATGGGCAATAATCAATATTTTGTAACAATATGATTGACACTCCGACCTTAAAAAAATGAAAAATAAATATTATTCATAGTTAAATACCTGAAATAAAATTATAACAAATAATTAAATCCTTATGAGATGCATATTTAAATGAGTCATAGTTATAAACATTTAAATAAAATAAATGAACTACATTATTTAATGGGGCGGAGGCATTTAAAGGCCAAAGTATAAGAGTATACAAGTTCTGAAGCCCCGTCCATAAAAATGTAAGTTAAGTAGGCCAATTTGAATGAAAAGACTTAAGTGCCCTCAAAAGTTATCTTTTCTCACAAAACAACAAATCGAATATTAAAAATTAATAAAAAGAATATCAGAAAAATAAAGTTGCCCCACAAAATCAATTTTCGACTTTTGAAATTCACACGCACGACGAGCGCCGCCACGGTGAAACATCAGCCCCGACCGTTATCGAATCAACTATTCAACTCCGTCTCCGGCGATCATCATTATGGCAAGCAGTGACAACATGGACACCCTAGACAATCGCGCTCAACCTCCGGTAAGTCCATAACCCTAGCTTTCCAACTTTCGATTATTCGAGCTTTGATGCTTGTAAATCATTCGATTTGTAATTTGATACCGGTATATTCATTCAAGATATGGTTTTTGTTTCCGACATTTTAAAATGGTTAATGGTTTATTGCTCTCTGCAATTTTTTCGCATGCGGTTGTGTGTCAGTTCTGGTAGACGATGGTTCAACCGTGAGTTTTATCACCGTGTATTATCACGGTAGAGTTTAAGACGGTGATATATCTCACGGGTGACTTACACCGTTTGTACTTACGGTCTTGTACGAGCACGATCCACGACTGTGATTTATCTCACGGTGTAATGTTACCGCGTGTACTTACGGTCGTGTATGATCACGATTCACGACAGTGTTTTATTTGACGGTGTATGTGTACTTACAGTCTTGTACGTGCTCGATCCACGGTGTACATACACCGTGTGTAATGTACACCGTGGAAAAACACTGTTTTGTATGTTCACGGTGAATTTACACCGTGATATTCAATAGTTTTTTTCTTACGGTGTAATTCCGTCTTATGGTTATGCACGATCCCGGTGGTTGACATCACCGTGTGTATCTTCACCGTGATATTCAATAGTTTTTGTACACCGTGTAAAAACACCGTTTTGTATGTTCCCGGTGAATTTACACCGTGATATTCAATAGTTTTTTTCTTACGGTGTAATTCCGTCTTATGGTTATGCACGATCCCGGTGGTTGACATCACCGTGTGTATCTTCACCGTATACCCTTGATAACTGTTGTATATGCTCGTCGTGGATTTAACATCTCCGTGTACACTACACCCTTAGATGTTCACCGTGTACATTTCACCCTTTGACGTGCCACGGTGTTAAGTTAAACTCACCGTGAATCGTGAAATCTTCTCTAATTTGATTGATATTTTCAGGCTGGGTACGAATGGAAAAGACCAGTAGCTTTGCAGTCGATCACCCCAAGAATCAATTTGTATTACCGTTTCGACGTGATAAACTTGATAAAGCGTGTTATGGGTTCAATCGACGGCGGCGATGCAACATTGGCTGAATTCGCTCAGCATTCCTATATGAAGCATTTTCTGGAATTCGTAAAACCCAACGAAGGATTAGTTAAAGGACATGCTGCACACGCATCTCGTTATTTGCATCATTTCCTATGTAGAGAGTTGACTGGTCCGACAATACCGGTGATGGAACATTGGTTTTATGTCGGTGAGAAGATCGCGAAATTCACACCGGCTGCTTATGCCATGGTAACGGGACTCAATTTTGGGCACTACACAGGCTTTGATATTTTTGAGTCACGTGAGTTTCCTCCCGATAGCTTGTTTATTCGATTTTTCAAAGGAGATACAACCATTAGCTTATCGGAGCTACGCCAAAAGTTCGAGGATGTAAATCTCGGCAAAGAAGCGAAGGCGGAGGATTATATGAAAGTAGCCAAGCTCCTCATGTATTATTTCATATTGCTTTGCCGAGACCATAAGGTTAAAATCGATAAGTCGGCATGGTTGTTGGTCGAGGACCACGATTGTTGGGAGGAATTTCCCTGGGGCGCTTATTCCTATCAGAATTTATCCTACTACCTCAAAACGACGTCCATGCATGATGATGAATCTACTTACCATTTCTACGGGCCGGTTTGGGCTTTTCAGTTTTGGATGTACGAGTCCGTACCGTCGATCGGAGCATTATGCGCGAAACGTGCTCGGGTTACGAGAATTCCACGTTGCCTGATGTGGGACTCTACTGCATCGAAACAAGCTGCGTGCGATGTCACTAAATTCTTCAATGAGAAGGTACTTTATTGAATTTTCATTATTAAAAAGCACACGCGTTGAACTTTATTGTTGTTGTACGTTGATACAGAGTATATTTGTCTGTAGATGGAAGTTTTTGAATCGTTAATTCCTACACCGGAAGAGGCCAAATCATTATCTTATGTTACTGTAACTGAATCTATAGATGATTGTGAACTATTTTCTGTTGAATTTTGTCCACCTCGACGAAAAGGAGGTATTAAGAAGAAAGATCGAGCCAAGCCGTCTCACAAGCGTGCTGCACAAAAAGCTTCACGTGCTATAGAAAGGCTTATTTCCAAGCGACGTGTTTCCGGACCTGATCTGACTTCTGTGACGGACATTTGCTGTCGAAAAGCAGGTGTCTTCGGTCCTGAGGGGCCGGACAACGATGAGATCGATCGCCAGGTAGGTAGGATTTGGTCTGCCGAACTGAGGGCAGATATTGTTTCGTTCCTTGGTGATGATTCTGGCACTTGCTTTAAGGAAGCTGTTGCTCAAAAAGTCTTCGAACTCATGAAACGTTTCCATTCGCAATCTAGTGCGAACCAAAGCGGACTCGAATATGTGGAAACGTTGTTCAGAGAATGGATGAATTCCGGGTCTACCGACTTGATTTCGTGCAGTCGAGGCTCCATAGACCACAGAGTGGGTGCAGACTTGTTTGATAAAGGTCGTGATGTTAAAGGGAGTACAAACACAGTCTTATTGAGGTGCTAGATCTCTATATTATTTAGTTGAAGTGCAAAGGTCGTGATGTTAAAGGGAGTACAAACACAGTCTTATTGAGCACTCAATTTTGGGTAAGTTTTACAGTACTCTCATTTTGGACACCTTCGTTTTTACTAATAATATCTTTTTCCAGAATACTATAGATGCTGCATATAAGATTCATCGTGGCTCTATTGATGATTGGGTAGTGCCTGATTCTCTTCGAGAAGCAGTGGATGACACATATGGTCCGATGTCAATGGAGTCCAACCAGCCTACTCACGTAAGTATTGAAAAGCATACATGCTTCATTTTAACTAGTGTGAAACTGAATTCTAACTCGCAAACCTTAAACATGGCATGTAAAGCTCGTGGCGATTTGTAATGTCCACCATCATTGGGTCACCGTCCGAATATCCCCCGAAGATTGGACTATCGAGTTGTATGACTCATTAATTCATACTCAACTGGCGACGTATCCTGAATACGGATTTTCGGAAGGACGAATTGAGGCCGTTAATGGAGTTTTTACCTCTTGTGTTGAGGAGATCAGATTGCTGGGCAAAGAAGGGTCAACACCATGCGATTACGGAGGCCTTCGAGTTGAAAGTCATGCCGGATACCGAACAATTCGTCCAGGATGTTACTGATAAACACTCTTGTGGAGTTTACTGTACCATGCAGCTTGACCGTTTGTTAGTCGACCCTCTGATGCATCGTAACGAAAACATCGATGAAGTGTACATTGAGGAGGTCAGGAAACAGATATGCCTGAAGATTTTTTGGCTGAGCTTGAATGATGTTGCTGATCCATTTTGATTGACGTGTCAGTATAAACAGGTTGGTTGCTTTCACATTGTGATTCATTAATACTGGTTTGTAATTGCTGTTTTGTGAACGAATATTTGTACACGGTGCCTGAATGAATAAGTCCACGGTGTAATCACAGTACTGTGTTGTAGCCAATAGTAGACTCCTATGATTTACCGTGTCACGGTGGATCAATATTTGTACATGGTTCCACTGTGTATCTTGAACCGTGACACGTGCCAGCCGCAGTCCTCTTTCAACATAAGCAAACATTTGAATTCAAATTTGAATTCAAATCATCCAAAACAAATCAGTTAAAAACTTATCACAACAATATGTCTACACAATCGGTTAACTCCGTGAGTACTGGTCAACCAAGCCGATTGAAGTACCAAGATAAAGTTTGTGGTAAATGTCGGAAGAAACTTCAGATTCGTGTGGTGTCCTCGAAATCTGAGAATTATCAGAAATTGATGTATTATTGTCAAGATCATACATTCGATTCCTGGTGTAACCCGTCAAATGAGGGAGAGATACAACATGAACAAATGTCAAGAGCGGAAGAGAAAGCCACATAAGCTAAAATTAGGAAAGATCTGAAGAAGATGGAGACGTCATTGCACGACGTATCCATCCAGTTGAAGACTACTCTGTTTATTGTCTCCATAATTATGGTTCTTGTAATCATAATTATTGTTATGCTTAAGTGATTTTCAATGAACTTGTCATTGTGTTATTTTCGAAATATGAAATTTGAGGTCGTTTGCTTCATTCTCTCCATATACTACATTGTGAAAAATCTGTTGCAGGGCTAGAAATTAGTTTTCACGGTGTATACTATCGCGCACGGTGTGTACACGGTGAAATACACACGGTGGTAAGACCATGTGTACACCGTGAATCTTATATTGACCGTGAAAACAACGGTGCAATATTCCAGCGTATAATTTTGGAAACAAGGAAAAAGGAATACAGAGTAATTTTGGTGTACTAAATTAGGGGAATCCGAATTACAAAAGGCGCCGATTTACAAAAGAAAAACCTAACGCCGAAACCCTAAGATGTTTTACTCTTTTTCAGAGACGACGACGACGAAGGTACATCCTCGAATGCTCTCTTTCCTGGAGCAGGTCTCGGCAAGAATGACTTGAGTTCATCTCCATCCTCTTGAAATATCCGCACCAGAAACTCGTCTGGAAGTGGCCTATGCTCGAACAGGAGGGCCATGCCTTTCTTCAACTTGTGGATGTGTTTGAATTCAGTCCAATTATTGTAGAAATACGCCAAGCCATTTTTAAAGCCCATCAAGGTTGCCCACCTCTCACCGTGAACGTCGCGGAGGTAGAAGAGCGGAGGCTCTGTACTGTATCTCACACGCAAACGGTAGAAACGTTCGGGAAGTCGAAACCGTCTAGATTCAATATGTTCATCAGTCAGCACAACAATGAAAGCATCAGCTATCTGAGGGGTATCCATTATTGGTATGAGGATTAAGGACCAAGAAATATTCAGAGTTTAATAGAGGATTATTCAGAGTTTAATAGAGGATTAGGCCTGCATAAATCACTATAAATAATGTTTCTCGCTGGATTCCAAAAGGTCGCGTTTAACTAATTATTACAGAAAGTCGCGTGTAATTATAAATAATTGCGACGTGATAGGCGCCGTTTCGGATTTACGCATCCCACTTATTAAGGCCCATTTGTTAGTGGTAGTTGTATTATGTATGAGACCTAATAAAAAAACACATCATCGCCGTGTCTATAATAAAATCACCGTGACACACGAAAACAAATTTCTAATTAGACACCGTGAGAGTTCAGTATGGCACGGTGTCAAACAACTCCGCGATGACCACACGGTCTCTTTGTCACACGGTATCAATTTATACCGTGACAGTAGACCGTGCGGTTTTAAAATCAATGTTAAAATTTAACTAGTCGTGTATTTTCGTGGAGAACCTGATGAGACGGTGGCGGGACAACCGATGCACGGTCTATTAAGTATTGACAGTACTCAAAACTCAAAACAGTTTTTGCAGGCGCGAGTTAATTTTACCGATTTATATTTAAAATTCTAACTAAATTATCGAAAATAAAACCGAAGGGATGGAGGTTTCGCTAAATATCACGACCGTCACACGACATAACACTTACGGTGTTACACGGTCATTTCTAATATTCATCGTGAATTCGTGAAACTCCAAAAAAACGAGTTCTCATGGTTTGTACACAATTTGAATTCTTTATTAACGTTCACTGTGATATGTTTCAATCATTGAGACGTATGGTATATGATTTTAAACACGTATGATTCGATTTGGAGTATGCATGTCTCAAATTTAAGAGATGTCTAATTCATTTGTTACAAGTTACTCTCAAGTGTGATCATACATTGCACATGATATATCACATTCAATCGTTTCTTGCATAATTTTGGAGTTTTATCGATTTCATATAATCATCTAGATGGAAAATTAACTTTGTATTAGCATTTTAACCAAAATATTCACACAACCCGAGCAATAATCACCAAAAAAACGTCATTGTTCATACTTACACGGTGATGTTGTGATATATCACCGTATCGGGTTACCGTGCGGAGATCAGATCAATTTTTAAATTTGAAATATAACGAGAAAAGTACTGGTATAGTACTAGTTCCCAAGATGGTGGCGGGACAACCGATGCACTGTACTCAAAACAGCTTTTGCAGGCGCGAGTTAATTTTACCGATTTATATTTGAAATTCTAATTAAATTATCGAAAATAAAACTGAAGGGATGGAGTTTCGCAAGGTGTAAATACTAAATATCACGACCGTCGCACGACATAACACTTACGGTGTTACACGGTCATTTATAACATTCATCGTGAATTCGTGAAACACCAAAAAAACGAGTTCTCATGGTTTGTACACACTTTGAATTCTTTATTAACGTTCACTGTGATATGTTTCAATCATTGAGACGTATGGTATTTGATTTTAAACACGTATGATTCGATTTGGAGTATGCATGTCTCAAATTTAAGAGATGTCTAATTCATTTGTTACAAGTTACTCTCAAGTGTGATCATACATTGCACATGATATATCACATTCAATCGTTTCTTGCATAATTTTGGAGTTTTATCGATTTCATATAATCATCTAGATGGAAAATTAACTTTGGATTAGCATTTTAACCAAAATATTCACACAACCCGAGCAATAATCACCAAAAAAACGTCATTGTTCATACTTACACGGTGATGTTGTGATATATCACCGTATCGGGTTACCGTGCGGAGATCAGATCAATTTTAACGAGTATTGTACCAGTAGTACTAGTTTCCAAGATGGTGGTGGGACAACCGATGCACGGCGTAATATCACGGCCGCCACACGATGTACTACAAATATAACACGGATGGTGGTACACGGTCATTTATAAGATTCATCGTGACACACAAAAAACGAATTCACAGAAACCATTCAAATCCCAACAACCCCAAATAATCCAAAAAACACACAATCGCAGAATATCATACAAAAAAAAACCCATAATTAGTTGCAATACCTAAATATCACAATTTTTCAGCATGGTCACAGAACTTAACGTTAATCCCCCCGCACCGGACATGTCTGTATGTTATAGTCTGCACTCCGGCATACGCTACATTTTTTCTTTTGTCTTTTCTGTCGGATTGGTTCCACCGTGGGTTGAGAATTCTGATCATCTTCGAGCGTCTGGCTTTCGGTGGGTAAAACAACTTGGTCACATTTGCGCGCGTTGTGTGTGGTCGAATTACACTTACTACACTTCTGAGGCTGACTTCTTCTTCTGGGGGCATTACCCTCGACAGAAGACCGTGCACGGCTCATCCTCGGACGACCAGCCTGTCTCACCGCAACCGGAGGATGAATGACGTGATCAGTTATATACGCTGGAACGACCCACTCAGCAGGATGCGGAAGTCCTTTGATAGGAGTCGAATATGTCTCCATCAAATTGTGTTGTTTGTAATATCCACTGACGAAGTCATATATATGCAATCCTCTTTGTCTGAGAAATAGAAGTTGTGGTGGCAATGTGAAGTGATACGATCCTAACAAGTACGAACATATTGTCGAATTAATAAATTGAAAGTGTTTGTTTGATTAGTACGTACCTAACAGCGGCTGCAGCGTGACTTTTGTAATAGGTGGTGGCAAAATATCAAAATCGGGCATCGGGATCATCCAGTTGCTTAGTTTTCGCTGTAGTAGTAGATTATGTTCCATGACTGGTTCTTCGTGGATCGGTTGATGATCAGATGATAATTTACGGGATCCCACAATCCTCTCTTTTTTTTCGGATGTTGAAGCCAATCACTAAACTCTTGAATTAGGCTATCGTTTAACTCTTTATCACGTTTCGCTCGTTCATCATCTGATGTAAATACTTCCTCGTCATCGGGTTCAGTACAAGATGGTGGTTGAGGTGGAGTAATGCTTACATTCTCTTCTTCAGAATATGTACCTCCAACATTAGCATTCTTAGACCGATATTGTCTTCTCTCAGTCAAAAAGAGCACGTGATTGGTAACTTTTCCTTGCACGATGAATCGCAATAGATCTGTATCGTTCTGCAAACTAACCTTACTTCTCTGCGCGTCTAAGTAGAAAATCACGTAATCTCTGTCCTCTGGAGCATTCAAAACAGATCTAATTTGATTTATTAGATCAACATAACTGATTTCTGAACACGTAATGTGTATGGCCACGCTATCTCCGCCTACGTATGCTGACTGTTCCCAGTGACCACCATGTCGTAAAGAAACACGCTGCCACGACATCTGTGATATAAAATTACAGATAATTAAAACAAACAGCTATTGAAAACCTAACGACCTGCATGCATGCATGGTCTAATAAGTATGCACGATGTAAACGAGATGTTTTTTATCACACGGTGTTATTACGATTAAGTATCAAACGGTGAACGAAGACAACGTGCTACGGTGACACCACCGCTATAAATAACACGGTAAAATCTCCGTGGTAATAATACGGTGATTTCGTAAACACGTCGGGGTTAAGGAAAACCTATTACACCTTCAGTGAACCGTGCAACGTGCTCTCTATCTCACGGTGAACGACGACATTCGGTGAAAAACACCTCAGTGTGCTTTAAAACAATTAAACAAAATGCGAAACGTGCTACCTCGTTGTTTTCGTACCTTTGATGTGCTTCAGAGACTCGACAACGAACTTGTTTTGAGCTTGTTGTGTAAATGAACTAGCAATATTCGAGAGAAATGCAACACATCAACTGCCCAATGGGTTTTGAGTTTGGTTTCAGACCATTATTCTTTTTGACTCTAAAATTCTCATATTGATTTTAGCAGCAACACAGCAACTGCCCAATGGGTTGTTGAAGTGTCATTAACGTCGAGGTGAAATGCAATTATTATTTGTGGTTGTTGGACCTGCTGAAATGCAATTAATGTATAAGGTTCGAGGATGGAGAATGGGGATGCAGTGCTTTTGGACACGTTGAAACCCTAAATTTATTAATATATCACCTTTAACCGTGGACCGTGGTATGTAAACGGTATAAGATTTCCGTGCCTTTCTTCACGGTGACGGGTTATCTTGGATGGTCTCACGGTGTAATATAACTGTAGATGGTCTCACGGCGTAACGATTATCTTTCATGTTCTCACGGTGTCACCTACCGTGTTTTTATCACGGTGTCCGTTTATCGTCGATGGTGTCCATTTATCGTGATTTGTAAATTGTAACACGGCGTTTTATTATCGTGGATGGCTCAGGGTTTCCACTTTTCGTGTCTGGGTGCACGGTATTACAATCCACCGTGGAATATCCACGGCGTCACATTAGGTTTTAGGGTTTTCTGCCTTCCTAATACCGTTGCACGGTGTTAGAATCCACCGAGGGAACCCCACGACGACACAGTTCTAAGGTTTTACGTATTTATTTTCTTAATTAATTAATCGCAATGTGTTTAATGGGCGTGGTTGGGAGTTGATGAGTCGTTTCGAGCAACGATTGAAATCCGGCGGTTGGATGATTCAGAACAGAGATGCATTAATTCCCTGAATTGAATGGTCATATCAAATTAATGGATAGGGAGTGTTCGATGGGGTGATTTTCTATTAATTTAATTAATACGAGTAATTAATAAGCGTATGGCAGTTGAATCGTTTCGTGGAACGATTGAAATCCTGGTGGTTGGATGGATCAGAATATTACTCCTATAAATACGAACGAAAGAACTCTATTTTTCTATATCCATTAATTCTCCATTTCTCTGTTTTGTTCTGGTTTTTTTCATGGAGCAGTTATCACCACACTTTTTCGAATTTCACGGCAGTTGCATTACTGTATCGAGATACTCGAGTTTCCAAAATTAAAGCATCATTCCCCTGGGTCATCTTGCACGAGATACGCGAGGTTCCAAAACCTCCCCTAGTATTCATCTGTGTCTCCTTATGACTCCGGGGTGTCGGTGGTGATGATTCGGAGTGCATGTTAGCCTGAGCTCCTTGTCTACCTCCTTCGATTTACCAGTTCTGATCGAGGCTTAAAAACCTGTGCTGCAGATTCACTGGTGTGATGCTTTGTTATTTTTCTTGTTTTTTTAGCTTTTTGGTATACAGCTGACCGATTGTGTTTAGGGTTTAGAGTTTTGATCCATCAATTGTTCTCAAGTTTTATGGTTCTGCTTTTTAATCTTCTGTGTAATCGTTACTATAATGAATTATAAGATTTTAATTTATTTTATATTTCTGCATTTTCATATTCTCATTCAAATTTATCACACAGTCGCTTTTAATTATCGTGTATCATATCGTACCACGTTGTCCATTTATCGTGACTGGTTTCACGACTTAGGATTATTGTGTACTCTGACGGTATTCATTTATCGTGGATGGTCTCCCGGAGTCCACTAGTCGTGTATGTATCACGGTGTTCAATAATCGTGATTATTCTCACGATGTGTGACTATCGTGGATTTGCTCACGGAGTCCAGTTATCGTGTTTGTTGTCACGGAGTGCGACTTTCGTGGATGATCACACGGTGTCTACTTATCGTGCATGGTCTCACGGTGTACGATTATCGTGGTTGTTCTAACGGTGTCCATTTATCGTGTATGCTTTCACGGCGAGCAACTTTCGTGGATGTTCTCACGGTGTCTACTTATCGTGTATGGTATCACGGTGTACGATTATCGTGGATGTTCTCACGGTGTCCATTTATCGTTGATGGTCGCACGGTGTCTATTCATCGTGGATGAACTCACGGCGTACAATTATCGTGATTGGGCTCACGGTGTCTTATTATCGTGCATAGTCTATTGGAGTTTTATTATTAATTTTTAAAAGAGAAATTCTATTTTAAATTACATATTCAATTTATATTCATTTGTTAAACATCGAGGGTAGTGTAGACTTTTCCAAGCCAATTGCCTAATAAACTTCTACTTTTATGGACAGGGCCTCAGAACTTATTTATTTTATGAGGTGGTCCTGAATCCGGTATTCCCACTTATTTAATTCAACGAATCTATTATTTTAGATAATTAGTATTTAAATTTACAATGTTTTAATTGATATTTAGAAGCATATAATCTTTGTGAATTATAAAAATTTAATGATGGTATAGTTAATAAAATTATATTGTTGATTAATAATTGTTTTAGTTTTCTTTAAACTATATTCCTTTCTAAAAAAAATAGAGTACGATATATACTATTGATCTAAAATAGTGTAAACTCATTATTTTATATTTTTGTATGATAAGATTAATCAAGTTTGAAGCGTAAATTACATAATTTACATTAATATAGTCCGAGGGTCCGAACGTAATTTTAAGGGCGTGCATTATACAATATATATATATATATATATATATATATACTAGGGCTCAGGGTTCAGTCCAAAAGACCTATCTTCATCACCTCTTCCAAATAGCGATTTGATAGTATGAAAATGATGTCGCCGTCGTGCTTTTGAGTCCAACCTCCGCTGCCGTTTAATCATTCATCGTCTTCGTTACACGAATTCAATTTTATTTATTCCAACCCATCGCATGTTTTTCTGAATTTGAAAACCTTATCGATTATCATGTATTCTTCTCGAGGAAGCAACGGCTATGGCCAAGATCAACCTTACTCATCCCAGTCTTCGTACACCCCTCAGAGTGTACGTTTTCCTCGCTCTATTCATGTATGTATAAAATTGCAGATTCTGTGTTCGATTTAATTCGATTCGATTGTTGTTGCTTGGTGTAGTTGGGAGCCGCGGCCTTGTTGGGAGGAGGAGTTCATGGACGTCCTTCTGCTGCGGGGGCTGCGCCACCGCCCCAACATTATGGCGGGGAGTACAGTTCGGTATATGGTTCGGCCACACAGCAGCAGGTAAAACCTTTGCCCGAATTCTTGATCATTAGAATTTGTATCTTATCAAACATCCTCTTTTAGTGTTCTGGATATTACTATAATAATGGGTTATTGGGCGATTCTTGAATCTAATCGAGTTAAGTTGCCTGCATAATTCTAATTGCATTAGTTATATCTTCACAATAATATCAAGAATAATATTTGATGTGTGTTCTTGAATTGAAAAAAGAGCTCGTTTCCTATATAAATACTTACTCCTCTGGTTTGAGTGTTTGTTTCAGTAATGTTGATTACGTGTTATTTTTAATATATTGTTATCACTTATCATTTGCCTTTGAAGTTTGAAGTTCCTTGACCCCAGACACAATGTTATTTTTCTCTTGGTCTTAGATATTTTTCTCCTTAAATATATCGTCTGATTGTTTTTCCACGCTTCAGATTTCTCCTTTGGGTATGAAGGGCTCTGCAACAACTGCTTTTGAAGGCCGAAGTAATTATGGATCAGCCATGCCAGAATCACCTAAGTTCACAGCTAATGATTATGTCACTTCATCAAGTCGTGGCTACGGTCAGAAAGTTGATCAGTTATATCCAGACAGAACAGCTGAATATCCATCTGTTGAAAGGCGCCAATATGCTGATCGTGCATATCTAGGGAGAGATTTGCCTAGTGAAACAGCAAATAGATATGCAGAGTCAGTTTCATTTGCCCATGAACATCAGGTATTGAATGATGTGATATATTTCTAATTATGTTTTGTTGATCCTCTTTCCTGTATCTTTCTTCTTTACCTGTCAAATGAAAAATCTATCTTGTTTCAGTCCAAGCTATATGATCGTTTGGAACAAACAACGGTTCTTAGGCAAGAAGAAATCCGAAATGCTCACGCATTGCAATCTGCTTCTGTTGAAGGGG
Organism: Euphrasia confusa; assembly: GCA_954870475.1. Classification (NCBI taxonomy): domain Eukaryota; kingdom Viridiplantae; phylum Streptophyta; class Magnoliopsida; order Lamiales; family Orobanchaceae; genus Euphrasia; species Euphrasia confusa. Next base: position 11,369,864 of record OX940958.1, read on the forward strand.
GAGCTAGGTATGTCAGGCTAACTGCATTCTTTTTATAGCTCATGGCTATGTTAATTTAATAGTTTGCTTTTGCCAAATGGTTGGTGACAGCATGTCCGTATTCATATGTGCACCCATAATGAGCATATTTTCTTTTGCAACTGAATATGGAACTAGCATGAGCCTATTGTACTCTGTTGATTATCGATGCCATTAAAGGGTTCTAAGTTCTGATATTGGATTTGTGTGCACAGCAAATGTGTATGCACTTTCATGAAATCGAACTATATCTAGTAAACTAAGTACCAAAAATTTATGGCAGACAAGCTGGTTACCTTGCAGCACGAGCTGGAGTTCGTCATCCTGCGCAAGATCCTATTGCTTATGGTGGGAGGCTTGACCCTGAGTTGCACAATTTATCAATGCTAACTGGCTCATCATACAGTGGCAACCATAATTCATCGATTTTAGGAGCAGCTCCACATAGAAATCTCGATGACCTTATTTATGCTCAAAGTTCTACAATTCCTAGCTATGGAGTGAGCTTGCCTCCCGGAAGAGACTACGGAGTTGGGAAGGGGCTTCATGGAACCACACTTGAATCAGATTATCCTACAAGCATTTTAGGACGTTCTAATCATCTGTTAGTTGATGATCGGAAAGAGAATAGAGCTACATATAGCCGAGAAATGGAACGACGAGACAAAGAATTGGATTATTTGCGCGAGCGGGAGAGAGATAGAGAAAGGGAGAAAGATCGAATGCGCGAACGAGAACGTGAGAGAGATCGAGAAAGGCTACGCGAAAGAGAACGCGAAAAAGAACGTGAAAGGGAACGGGAGCGGAGGGAGAAAGACAGAGATCGAGAGCACAAACGCAAACTTGAATTGAAGCCTAACCCAACTCCTCCACGAGTCTCTAGGGATCGCCGAGCTTCATCTTCGGCTAAGGATATCAGATCTGTGCGGCGAGATTCTCCACGTCATTCTCCTGTTAGAGAGAAGAAAAGAGAGTATTCCTGCAAGGTAAAAACATCAGGATCAACACAGCCTTGCTGTTGCATGATATCCAGACACATACATTAAATCTTTATTGTTGGTTCCCTTTCTGTGACTTTAACACTGACACTGTCCCACTGTCCATTGGGAGTTAAAATCTGCATTGACGACTGTGATTGTTGGATGCCATTGCGATCTTGCTCTTTCTTAATGGATCTTGTATCCCCTTCCCCACATGCGCTTAATCTGCCTGTTCTCATTTATTTTGTCACTAGATTCTGACTCATTCTTTTGTGAATCTTCTTGATTCCTTCTTTTGTTCTTTCCCTCTCTTTATTTCTCATCATCTATTCCTTCTAACTTGAGATTATTCTACTGTTAAGTCTATTTTCCAGTTCATATTCTGCACTGTAGAACCGATTGATATCCATATTTTCATAATACAAAATATCTTGAGACATTTAGAGAGAATTAGTGGCTTGCAATCTTGAAGCCTTTGTTCATACTGCCTACTATTAACTAATCTACAATACATTGTGTGTGTGCCCCCCTTCTACTTCCTTTTATGTTATTGATGAAAGATCTGTATTTATATTTTTTTCTAATATCTACTCTACGTATAGCCATTGCCTTTTGAGATATAGTAGAAAGTTCTTGACATGTTAGAATCTAGGTGTAGAAATTATATCGACTGTCACCTCTTAATTTGTTGCATTTGTACTTGTAGGTCTTCTCATTCAGTTTTGTAGAATCTGAGAGGGATTATCTTTCATTGAATAAGCGATATTCACGGCTCTATGTTTCTCCAGAATGCTCAAAGGTTTGCCTTTTTCTGATAATATATTTTTCCAGCATCCGTTGCTATATGTGTTCTGACTTGGTTGGTTATAGGTAGTTGTATATTGGCCGAGGAAGAATCTACAACTTTCCTTGCACACTCCCATAAGGTAATCTTATTGTCTGTTGCAATCTGGCAGCTATTTGAGTTGTCATTTACATACTGCATAACTAACTATTTGATTTCAACCCAAAAATTCATCTTGCTTAGTTTCTTTGGACCTCAATTTTGATGGTTTAGAAATGTACATCCTTTGGGTCTTAATTATTTCTGTATGAAATAGTTTTGAGCATGGCATCGTTGGAGCTGATGCTGCGGAGAGGAAAGAATTGCATTCTTCACAGCTTGTTATGGATATGTCAAAAGCTGGAGGACAAAGTACAGTGTGGAACGCCAAGGTTTATTCTTAAATCGACTGTTTTTGATCTAGTGCATGTATTCATCATATTAAAGGTTGATTAACTGTGCACCTCTAAAATATTGGGCCTATAGTAATGCCATCTTGGACATTCAAAGCTTTCAAATTGATAAGCATACTTAGGTATACCTACTGTGAATAAAGAGTTTTGCGAACCCTGAATAAAGGGATTCCAGTTTTTATCTAAAAAATCACTTTTGATTATTCCCAAATGTCACTTCCTTCATCTAATGAAAATCTGAAAGTTGGTAGCGGATATTTTTTGTGTTAGACAAGTGTTATTGAGTAAGAAGTTTATTTTTGATATTCGCTTCCAAAAATTGTATCTTTTCCCATAACTGCCAGCTCGTCCTACATACTTGTATCGTTAAAATACGGGTGCTTCGTCTTCTAACCAAAAAATAATTTTCTAAGTGATGTTTTTCAAATACCAACTCTTTGATTTTTACCAACCTTTAGATTCTATTAGCAAACACTAACATCTTATGTTTTGAAATGTTTTTTGTGAGAGTATATCATATTACTTCAGTATACAAATTCTTTCCAAATACTCCCTAAACTAGTTTATAGAACTAGATTCGATTTTGACTGGAAATGTAGTCTTTTATATACGTTATAGAATGATAGCTTCAATTCTTGTCCAAGTGAACTACTGTATAATGGGACATTCCTTACAGTTGTAGTAACTGAATGGGGTTTTATTAGTGGCCCGTTCAAATACTACATAACTGGGTGTAGAAAAGGTTGTGTTTCTGGAAGCAATATGTTGAGCTCAATTGTGGCTATTGATAAAAGGATTGGGACTTGAAGTTGATGGTACCTATAATCCAATAGCTGATGCTTTCAAGAAGGGTTGATATTTTTCGCAATATAATGGAAAGTAGAAGTGATCGTACTCCGTTGTCGTTAAGAACCTATCTTTTTGTTTAAGTTGATATTCGTACAAGAGCATATGTGTTCATTACGTACAAGCTATATCATCAACCTTGGAAGGATCACTTGCAGACAAATCAATTTTAGATAAAAATCAATTGCTGCCATCAATTTAATTGAGCAACATCTACAAACATTTGAAGAACATATAGATTGTGGGACTCGAGTTTTTACGTAGAACCACCACTAAACTTGGGTTACGTGTAAGGAAACCTAAGAGAAGTCCTTTTTCTTGCTGCATTATATTTTTCTACGGAACATATTGCTAAATTTGATTAGGATTCTATCTGGTGGAATAAAAACGAGTTACATAGATATTTCTCAATGATGTTTTTGTAAAAACATATTATTCTAGTACCCATTAGCATCGATCAATTAGTCTTCTGTTGTCATTTTTTGTTCTTATAACTAACAATTGGAATATTTATTCTAGCATGATGGAACTAGAATTAATTTTCTTTGACCCATTGAATTAGAATACATTCTTAGTTATGTATTATAAGTTGACCAAAGATGGGTAGGTAGCTTGACATTTATCTTATTATTGAACCAAAAATGTTATTATTTATATGTTTTTTGGATTGTGAAAAAAATATTATCACGTCCACATATTATTGTTGGAGTAGTGTTTTGTAAGCATTGCTTTGCATACATCCATTTAGTCGAGACTTCTTATCAATATTGGGACTTTGGAGTAAGGTCATGGTCCCTAAGACCAAAGGTCACTAAAACATAATTAATGAAATAACTAGGCAGCAACACTACAGATATTGATAACTTCAGCTCATGAAACCTTAAGTTCTAACTTGATTTTTATTGTTTTGCTGGTCAGGTTATTTTGATGAGTGGACTTGGCCAAAATGCTCTGGACGATCTTTCATCCGAAAGAACCTACAATAACCGGATTCCACATTTTGGCAATTTGCTCCGATTTGCTGTTCTTAAAAGGAATAGCTCTCTAATGGCAATTGGAGGGCCATGGAACACAGTTGACGGTGAAGATCCTTCAGTTGATGAGTCCTCTTTAGTTCGAACAGCATTGAGGTTTGTTCCCTGGGCGATTTCTTTATATTTTTGGAATTAAGTTTCTTGATTTGAAGTATTTTTTGCAGGTATGCAAAAGATATAGCAAATCTTGATCTGAAGAACTGTCAACATTGGAATCGTTTTCTTGAGGTACTCAATGAAATTTCATTATCCTATGTGGTATTTTTAAATTTTCCCATCTTTAGTGTTGTCATATACTGTATACTTGATTTTTATTTCGCTGTACTAGAAATTGACACAATACAAAAGTTGGTACACATAACTCAAAAGAACAAGTGCATGTTTTTCTGCCCTTGTTGCTTGATAATATTATAATAATAAAACTAACGTCTTCTGCAGATTCATTATGATAGAGTTGGAAAAGATGGCCTCTTTAGCCACAAAGAGGTAACCGTGTTGTATGTTCCAGATCTGTCAGAGTGTCTTCCTTCGCTGGAGTCATGGCGAGAACAATGGTTTAACTACAAAAAGATGGTTTCTGAAAGTGAACGCATACAAGGCTTGAAAAAAGAGGTCCTCTATAATTGCTTATGTGGATTAAATGTCTGTTTGTATTAGCTGGATACTTGAATTTTTATGTACTGGGATAATCTTTTCACGCGGAGATTGCTGGGATTTAAGCTTATGTGCTCTCTCTGCTTCTATTAACTAGAGAAAGATTTATTTGACCTGTGAAGTACCTTGTCTAATTGAATCCAGGAATCCAATGAGGAGAAACTAAAAGTCCATGGACCTTACCTATAAACATAGAAGTATAATATACCCCGTGATTGTTGTAGCAATGCACATACAGTATTTGACTTCTTGAATATTGAAAAGAGTAGGTTTCTACTTGCATACCCTTTTGTCCGACCTCTAATTTGTTCTTGGTGTACTATACTGAAAATGAGCACATGGGTATATTAAAAACATTGGAATATTCTGTGGAGATTGGACTAGTTGATTTTATACTATTGTTTTTTATATTTGAGTTCGCACATCTGGCTCCTTTATAACTTCTTTGGTGGTTATTGATATATGCTTATGCATTGAAATTAGGTATCTGGAGACAAGAAAGAAGGCTCCAAAGGTAACCCATTTGAACTTTGAAACTGCATCATATAAGGTTTATATGTCTGCTGACTTGTGTGTTTTACAGATAAGAAGAAAGTTGAGAATTCGAAAGATAGCAAGGCAAAAACTGAAGTGCAAAGCAAGAAAGAAGTTTTATCTTCAGTTCAGTCTGGCGATGATAGTAAAACGGAGAATGATACTAGCAAACTAAATGGAAAGGCAACCATAGTGGCTGAAGAGGGGATGGAGAAAAATAAAGCTACCGAAAATAACACAGAGGAAGAGAAAATTGTTCTAGAGGGAGTTCAAGAAGGGAATCCTGATGCCCCGCCAGCTGTCTCCGTCAAAACTGGAAAGAAGAAAATTATAAAGAGGATTGTCAAGAGAAAAGTTACAAAGAAAAAAGATGGTACGGAAAATGCTACTACCGAGCAGAATGATAAAATAGTGAAATCAGGTGCTGAAGGTAGCAGCATTATTACAGAAGCTGTTGGGCAACCAGATTGCTCAAGTAATCCCTCAGCAGTGAAAACGTTCGTACGGAGAAGAGTTGTCAAAAAACTAGCGAATGCTGCTGCTGTCGAGAAAGATGAAAGCTCTGTTCTGGAGAGTAGTGCAGATAAAGAAAAGTTTCAGTCTGAAGATTCGAATGCAGTGGTAGTCAAAGAATGTAGCACCAAAACCACAGTAAAGAAAAAAATTATTAAGAAGGTTCCAAAGATGAAGGCCCCCTTGTCTAACAAGTTGGCTGAAGATGAACTGAAAGTAGAGAAGATAGATATTAAGGGGGATCAGAGCAAAGCTGTTGATAAAGAGACAGACGAAGTAAAAAAGGAAGAGGCTGAGTCAGACAAGAAAGAGCTATATGGGTCTGCAATGGAGACAGATACTGCAAACCAATCTCGAATTGATAATTATACGAAAGCAAAAGAAAATAAAGAGCTGAAGGATGAGAAAGAAGGAAAAAACCTTGCTGAAAGTGAGTCTAAAAGCAATACAAATAAAACAGCAAATGAGAAGAAAAGAAGAAATGAACCTCAAACAGCAAAAGAAAAGAAAAGAAGCGATGAACCTCAAGTAGCAAAGGAAAAGAAAAGAAGCGAAGAACCTCCAAAGCACCCTGGGTTGATTCTTCAAACAAAAGGGAACAAGAGTTCAAAGGTATGTTGAATAATATTATTATTGGGATCAAGTGTCCTTGTTGCTGTAAATTATATGTGGCTTGCTTAATTTGATGATGTCTTTGTTAGCAGCTCCAGTCTTTATCATTTTCGCTGGATTCACTCTTGGATTATAGTGACAAAGACATTGAAGAATCAACCTTTGAGGTATAATCACTCGTCTTAGTTTTCTCATATCCATTTGTTAAACTTTAATTGGTAGTCTTTCTAACAACTATTTTTCATGTACAATATTGCTAGGAGTAATGTTACTTCTTGATAAATGTTAGCTCACTTTCCCTTTTTGAATGTTTGAACTTGATGTAGCCCCTAATTTTCTGTAATATCTACCATTGCAGTTATCAGTATTTGCGGAATCCTTCTATGAGATGCTCCAGTATGAAATGGGTTGTCGTCTTTTGGCATTCCTTCAGGTTGGACTGAGGAATAATTCTTGAAAATTTGGTTTTGTTTCTTTGTTCTTTCCACTCTTCTCAGCCGCTTTTCTTTCCTTACGTAGATATTGCGGATTAAATTTATAGCAAAGCGAATCAAAGGGAAGAGACAGAGAATAGAAACTTCTCAGATAGAAAATGAGAACAGCTCGGCAAAAAAGAGATCCAAATCTGGCAACACTAATGAAGATTTGAAACAAACCAAACCTGAAACTAAACCGGACATCATTACTGAAGATATGATATCAACTAAAACTGAAAATACTAGCGATGCTCACCAAGATGACAACACTATCAAGGAAGAGACTAAATCCCCAGACCAAGTTGATATGTCTAAGATAGATGATGAAGTTGAAGAAGATCCCGAAGAGGATCCTGAAGAGGATCCCGAGGAAGATGAGCAAATGCTTGAGCTCAGCCCCCATCCTGACACACCCAAAGATGTAAGGATAATGCGTATTGAATTATGTGTCTAGTATTTTCTGTTTTGTATTCCTTAATTAATGATTAAACAGAACATACCTGCTTTTTGCTGAAGGCTGAAGGGGTCTGAATACATCAATACAATTGGATATCAAACTGAATTCATTCTAGAACTCTTTTTTACATTATTTGCTGTCGAGTCATGTCCTTTGAAATTTAAATTGATGTCAATGAATGACCCTCGCCCGTCCAGGAAAATATTGATGCAGGGAAGAATGCCAGTGATTCCGTTGGTCTAGATGTTTCTTTGACTGAGCAGAATGAAAAGCAGGAGGCAGCAAAACAAACTCCAGGGACCAACAGTATCGACCAAAGCAACAGGAATAAGTCACATAAGGTGGAATCAAATTCAAAAGAAGCCCCGCTTGTTGTTAACAAGGAACTATTGCAGGCTTTCAGATTTTTTGATCGCAACCGTGTTGGATACGTCAGGGTAAATAGCTCTAACATAATTTTTAACAATAAACATGGTGTTCCTAATTTTATGGGGATTTTCACCAAGCATTTTGATGTATTTTTCAGGTTGAAGACCTGAGGTTGATACTTCATAACTTGGGGAAATTCCTCTCGCACCGTGATGTTAAGGTTTGTTTTTATTGAAAGTGTGTAGCTAGGGCGAATCCCGATTCTTTGGTTCTGACAATTTTGTTTTGAACAGGAACTTGTGCAAAGTGCACTGTTGGAGAGCAATACTGGCAGGGATGATAGGATTCTATATGAGAAGCTGGTGAAGATGTCTGATATTAGGTAGTCATCTTTTTGCGGACTTTTACTTTTGCTTGGGAGTTTTTTGTTTAAACTCAAACTCAATGAAGGATGGATGTTTTCATCATATATTTGGTTGCTACATAGACATATATTCATTCCAAGCACTTCTAAATATTTCTTAGTGATTCACTGTTGTGCTCTTTTTTAATTGAATATAATTAAAAGAAAAAAGTCAATATCATGGTTGACTTTAAGCATGAACTTGTTTGAAATCATGCGTACTATTACATTATTTTTTCAAATTTTGAATGAAACCAAATATTTTTTAAAAGAGAAGGGGCCTAATCAAATAAATGAAATTGATTTATAACTAATTCTTCTTTTAACTTTAAAACTTTTTTTTTTTTTTTGAAATTGATTTAAGACTAATTCTTCGTTTAACAAACTTTTTTTTTTTTGAACTAATTAACGTTTCTTTATTGTAATAATTTAATAGTACAAATAAAGCTATAAAATCAAGAATTCCACACATTTTATATCTCTTCGATAGATAGCCATTTTTTAAATATATTTATTTATTGTTTAGGTATCTTTCAACAATATACAAAGTATATATAGTCAACGCCTGCTATCTCATTTTTAGACTTCTTCATACAATACAGACCAAAAAAATAATCGATCATATCCTAATCATGGCAGGCCAAAGTCTACCACTAAGAGGCCTAATTCTAAAATATAATACTACCTCTTATAAAGCTATCTCCATTAAACTCAAATTTTAACTCAAAGTAAATAAAACTTTAATTAATTTTATATAAAATATTTTTTTATAATATTACATATAAATTAAATTAAAAAATTAAAATATAAAATTAAATAATAAAATACCATATTAATAATTAAAAGCACACATATTATTATAACAAATAAAATATATAAATTATAAATTACATATTTTTTAAAAATGTTATAATTTATGTTTGTAACGTATATGTTTAATTTTATGTTTTATTTTGTATTATAATTTATAATATGTAAATTTTGCTTATTATTGATTTTTTTACTTAAATTTATATTTTAATCTATATCATGAATATTAATCACAAATTTAAAATTAAGCAATATAAAATAATAAGTTATATAAACTTAAGTACAAAAATACAATTTAAAAAAATTGTCAATTTTAGAAATATAGCTAAAATTAAAAAATAATTATAAATTTAAAAATCATACAATAATAATTTATATATACTTTTTAAGTTATACTTTAATAATTTATAAATTTGAAAAAAAAATACAATGTTTGAGTAGAGTGATTTAAAGACGGATTTGAGTTATATTAGTCACATTAATTGAGTTTAATTTTAAGTTTAAAATACCAATTATTGAAAGTGTATTTAATGGCAAATTGAACATTTGAGTTCAAATTTATCCCAGGAAATGGTATAAAATCAATAAACATAGAGGTAGTCCTACTGCAATCATAAGATATTTAAGAGATATATGCTTTGAGATAGGACACAACTTGAAAAACATGATATTTTTTTAATTTTTTTGACTGAAAATAAGAGGAAAAAATGTACTTTTAAGTGCACTCATTAAAACATAGTTTAAAAATTATATTTTAAAATAATATAATTATTTTCTTTTTAAAAATTATTGGGAAATTCGCGTCCGAATTCCCCTCCTGAAAAGCACATGAACAAACAAAGAACGAAAAATACGGAAATAAATGACACGAGAGAATTATAGTGGTTCACCCGTTAACGAGGGCTACGTCCACTTTGATGCCGCTGCAATAATTACTAGAACGATTATAGAACGTAATTACAAGACTCGTAATAGCTATAATCCCAATTCTAGAGCTGGAGGTGTTAACCCTATAATTCACGCATAAGGATTTAAATAGGAGAATAAAACTTGGAGGAGAAGAAAAATCCCGCTGGCAGAATTCCGCAAAACGGCGACCACCGTTTTGCTTTTGGCGCCCGCCGAATACTTTCGGCGACCGCCGGAGCCACTTTTGGCGCCCGCCAAAAGGCCCAATTTTGGGCAGATCGCTAACTCCGTTTTTCCTTGGTTTCGGCGCCCTCCGAAACCTTTCCGCGCCCGCCGTTGCCTGCCTGCGATCGCCGGAAGCCCTCCGGCGACCGCCGTTTCCTTGCTTCGACCCTTCTTGTCTTTCCGGCGTGAATTTGGCCTCCATACACAACAATCTCCCACTTGGAGCTAATTCACGACCCACCTATCGACTCTTCTCATTGCAGCGGCGTTCCCGGTCCTCATCCCAGAAGACCAACCGAGGTTGAACACAACCTCAACTTGTCGCACGGCACCACCTTCGTAAACATGTCGGCCGGATTCTTACTCCCAGGAATCTTCTCCAACACCAAGACGCCTTCCTCCAAGGCCGATCGAATGAAGTGATATCTCAGCTGGATATGCTTCGTTCGAGCATGGTACACCGGATTCTTCGCCAAGTGAATGGCGCTCTGACTGTCGGAATACAAGATACTCCCCGAGTGATCTTGCCTCAGCTCTAGCAGAAATGCCTGTAGCCACATCATTTCCTTCGCGGCTTCCGTCACAGCAACGTACTCCGCCTCACAACTCGATAGTGTTACTATCTTCTGCAACCTCGACACCTAGCTAATCGCGGTACCTCCGAAAGTGTACACGTACCCAGTAGTACTCTTCCTACTATCCACATCACCTCCGTTATCCGCGTCCACGAACCCGAGTAACCCCAAATCTGACTTTTGGAACCTCAAAACAAAACCGGAAGTCCCTCTCAAGTATCGAAAGATCCACTTGACGGCTTCCCAATGTTGCTTCTCCGAATTACTCATAAACCGGCTGACTACTCCCACTGCATGGGCAATGTCAGGCCTCATGTACACCATAGCATACATAAGGCTCCCAATCGCAGAGGCGTAAGGTACCTTATCCATATGCTCCATCTCCTTCTCGCTCGTCGGCGAGTCCTCCTTTGACAGACGGAAGTGACTAGCCAAAGGAGTGCTCACGAGTTTCGCATCCTCCATGTTAAACCGTGCTAGTACCTTCTTCAGGTACTCCTCTTGAGATAACTCAAGATCATCTTTGCTCCTCGTGATTCTCATTCCCAGGATTTGTTTGGCAGCACCCAAATCCTTCATAGAGAACTCTGACGACGACGCGTGTTTGTCGTGGAACAAACGCCGGTCAAAATAAATTTGTAAGTTTCCTAGACCTTTCACCAACACAAGTATTAGTGGCAAGTATAGGGTCGATCCCACGAGGAGTTTATTGTTACTTTCCCCCGGCTTTGCCCAAGGGGTTGTCACGTTTAAAAGGATTTTGTTTGTGTTCGCTGTGGACACAGCGGTTCCGTGATCTCCTTGCTACCTTGACTGAAATAAAACAAAAACAAAATAAAAATGAATTAAAAACATTTGGGCAAGTCGTTACCTTGATCACACTGGTCAAGTGTTTACTGTTCACTGGCACATATATCATTTTGCTAACAGCTTCATCTTCCGGTTATAGGCCCAAAATATTAACGTCCCTATGATGTCACGCACGCCAATACCCCTGACCCTCATTCGCTCTTATGTTTAAAGTCCTATTAGATCTCTCTCAATAGGTCTCCTGACATTGACCAATTCGACACTATGTGACCGCATGAGTCTAAGTTGATCAAGCCGCTTTCATCCTCCAAGCAAACCCAGAATGGCCAATATCATGCCTGGACAGACCCAAGTCATACGACCACATCTCCAGCAACATGTTGTACTTCGCGGACGCCCAGTCTCCCGGTCGCGTTGATCCACGTACTTGTGTGTTAGGCAAGTCGGGGTTCCCACTGGTCATTGTAGGATTGCCCAAGTCCCTAACATCCTCGATATACTACCCTGTTGAATCGGGAACAAAGCTAAGCTAGTTGCTGTCATCAAGAAGCCTCACAGTATTTTACACAGTAGCCTGATCAGGATCAGAACTTGACCAAACGATGTTAATTCAGCAATACATAATTAAAATAAAGAAAGAAAGCAAAAACGAAATTAAATAACTGAAACAAAAGAGAAATAAATTAAGAAAAACATAATATACAATTTCGCCCAAACGGGCTGCCCAAAAGGGCGGTGTTCCTCCTCACTCGACTCTCAAAACAAATACATATAATCTCTCATATATTTTGTGTTGTTTTGTGGAGTTCGGGTTGTGTGTTGTTGCGTTTGTTCCTCTCTTTTTCGTGGCTCTTTTTCGTCGCTCCTTGTGTTCTTCACGTCCTCATATATTTATAGATGATAGGAGTCTTGGGTAGCAAGTAAAAAATCGCTGATCTTGATTGGATAAGGATTCTCTTGAAGACTCCTAGATTTTCAGGATTCTGGACAGCTGCCTGCCCATGCTGACGTCTTGACAGACTCGTGTGTATATAGGACTCTGATATGATAGAGACGTGTTGGACAATGACTCTAAGGTTGGATGAGAGTCCTTCTTTGATACTTCTCTGAATCTGGTCGCCTTTGAGGACTCCATGATTCCCAGGACTCTTTCGTACACTACTTGCTCAACGTCCGTCTCTGATCAATTGTCGCTCTTGCCCAATTGCTTTATCTCTGATAGCCTTATTTACGAGGTAGCTGTTCATGCGCGGTACTTGGTCGTGCATCGGTCTTGCTCCACTTTCTGACTCTGTCCCAACTTGCTCAACGGGACCTGGATGTTCCAGTCAGACCAGCTTGCTCAACATGCACCCTTGACCACGAAGGTGATTTCCTTGCCTCTTTTACGCCTCGGTCTTTTCTTTACCTTGGTTAAGTCATGGATCACGTGTGAGACTTTGGAAGTTCCGAATCTCCGCAAAGTGCCTTCGCCCATAATGGTTGCTTGCCCAAGTAGGCCCAAGTGTTTGAGTCACTGTTGCTTTGATTCCTTGATTTTGGTCCAAGGGACTGGTTTCCTTCATGCATGCGGTGTATGCCCACAGTGGCTGCTTGCTCAACTGTCGGTGATCAGTCGAAAGTGAGTGTTTTGCCTACAGTGGGTGATCAGGCCAAAGTAGGTGTTATGCCCAAACCGCCAGCTTGTGCTGTCTTTTGCCCAATTGTCAAGACTTCTTCATCTTTCACGTAATTCACTCCTTTTATGCCCAATGTGTCGCCTGCTATGCCCTGCATCACTCTTACACCAAATGTGTCCTCCCAGACATAATAAAATAATAAAAGAAAAAATAAAGACTCGATTACTTGACTTAAAAGAACTAAAAATGAGCCAAAAAATATGGCTCATCACACACACACACTTTACTACGCTTGTCCTCAAGCGTGTGGTATGACTTGCCTGCTCAATTAGAAATCAAAGGGAGGTAGAGATAGAAAAAATAACAGAAGACTCAAGCATGCTTATCAAAATACAGAAGTTGATCAAGTGAAGAGACAGACAAAATCATAGTCAATGTAATGCATAAAAAACGGTCAAGAGTTTGCAACAGGATTTTGGGTGCTCTCTCAAGTGTTTCTCTCTCATATTGTATGGGTAGTGTTTCGCTCAATGCTGTTTTAAAAGAAGCTTTGTTTTGGGCTTGACCAAGTTCTATCCTGTGAATATTTTCAGTTGAGTTGGGCAATATCTTTAGGGCTTTCTGGGGTTGACTGTATAGGCTATCTTGGGCAATGCCCAGAATTGATCTCAGGTAGGGTTGCGTTTTACTTAGCAACTTTTTCCTCCTAATATTTTCTCATTATCTCACGGGCCTTAGCACACCCTTTTATTCATGGATCTTTTTTTTTTTTTTTTTTTTTCGCTTTTTTTTTTTTTTTTGAGAAGAAATTGCCCTAACCTGCTTCTTTTATGTAATTGAGCATATCTGCAGGTTGGCCAGGGCAGTGGGAGTTTTCCCCCAGGTGATCAAGAAATATAGGCTCGGCTCAAGGGGCTAACAAGTGTCTTCTTTTTATTCATAATACAGAACAAAATGCCTAAATCATTTACTACATCAACTCAATTTCAATTATCACAATGGTCAGAACATGGGCAAGCTTCAACATCACAAATTTTTAAACAGCTACTCTCAAGAAAGAAATATATCACACAAATGTAGGCTCAAATTCTCACAGCTTACCTAGATGCAATTCCATCGTCCCTAATATTTTTCATGCATAGACTATTAATTTTGAAAACTGTTCAAATTGACCAAGTATTTATCAAGCATGCGACTCGATCAGACTATGGGGTTGCTCTTGTCATTCCCCCACTCACACACTTTGCCTCTGGCAAAGTGTGCAAATAGTAATAAGATGGGCAAGCATCTCCCCAGACTCAATACTCCGACTCCAAACGATGTTGGCGCACCTTCCCACATACACACTTTGCCTTAGGCAAAGTGTGCAAATAAGGAGGTCGACCCCATCGACCAAGGTCTTCAGACTCAAATAAAAATATGTCAATGGGAGGAACGCATTCAAGAGGAGAGATCAGCAAGGTACCTTTGCCCAGTGTGGGCATTGTGTGCAGGCAATACCCCTGGTCTCATTCAAGGCCCTTCCCAAAATCTTTAATTGTTTGACCTCAGCTGGCTTGCCCATACGATTCTGTCTTTTCTGGTCATGGCACTTGCCCAAGGTCTCTATTCTTGCTCAACGCGCATCTTCCTCCTTCTGCTCAGGCTCCTTGCCCATGATCTGCAACACAAAACACACTACCTTTCGAGGAGAACACTGCTCAAGGCTTATTTATTGAATAAAACTAAAAAGGGAAAAGATACTACCAGGTTGCCTCCTGGCCAGCGCCTTAGTTAGCGTCATGGGCATGACGTTTGTTTTTGGGTTGCACGTGCTGTTTGCCTTGTTCTCTCTGTTCTGCCCTCAATTGTCCTGTATGGTCAAGCTAAAGAAAAACAAAAATCACAAGTCAAATAGCACGGAGAAAGTAACCGGAATTTAAACTCCCCGGCAACGGCGCCAATTTTGACGACGACGCGTGTTTGTCGTGGAACAAACGCCGGTCAAAATAAATTTGTAAGTTTCCTAGACCTTTCACCAACACAAGTATTAGTGGCAAGTATAGGGTCGATCCCACGAGGAGTTTATTGTTACTTTCCCCCGGCTTTGCCCAAGGGGTTGTCACGTTTAAAAGGATTTTGTTTGTGTTCGCTGTGGACACAGCGGTTCCGTGATCTCCTTGCTACCTTGACTGAAATAAAACAAAAACAAAATAAAAATGAATTAAAAACATTTGGGCAAGTCGTTACCTTGATCACACTGGTCAAGTGTTTACTGTTCACTGGCACATATATCATTTTGCTAACAGCTTCATCTTCCGGTTATAGGCCCAAAATATTAACGTCCCTATGATGTCACGCACGCCAATACCCCTGACCCTCATTCGCTCTTATGTTTAAAGTCCTATTAGATCTCTCTCAATAGGTCTCCTGACATTGACCAATTCGACACTATGTGACCGCATGAGTCTAAGTTGATCAAGCCGCTTTCATCCTCCAAGCAAACCCAGAATGGCCAATATCATGCCTGGACAGACCCAAGTCATACGACCACATCTCCAGCAACATGTTGTACTTCGCGGACGCCCAGTCTCCCGGTCGCGTTGATCCACGTACTTGTGTGTTAGGCAAGTCGGGGTTCCCACTGGTCATTGTAGGATTGCCCAAGTCCCTAACATCCTCGATATACTACCCTGTTGAATCGGGAACAAAGCTAAGCTAGTTGCTGTCATCAAGAAGCCTCACAGTATTTTACACAGTAGCCTGATCAGGATCAGAACTTGACCAAACGATGTTAATTCAGCAATACATAATTAAAATAAAGAAAGAAAGCAAAAACGAAATTAAATAACTGAAACAAAAGAGAAATAAATTAAGAAAAACATAATATACAATTTCGCCCAAACGGGCTGCCCAAAAGGGCGGTGTTCCTCCTCACTCGACTCTCAAAACAAATACATATAATCTCTCATATATTTTGTGTTGTTTTGTGGAGTTCGGGTTGTGTGTTGTTGCGTTTGTTCCTCTCTTTTTCGTGGCTCTTTTTCGTCGCTCCTTGTGTTCTTCACGTCCTCATATATTTATAGATGATAGGAGTCTTGGGTAGCAAGTAAAAAATCGCTGATCTTGATTGGATAAGGATTCTCTTGAAGACTCCTAGATTTTCAGGATTCTGGACAGCTGCCTGCCCATGCTGACGTCTTGACAGACTCGTGTGTATATAGGACTCTGATATGATAGAGACGTGTTGGACAATGACTCTAAGGTTGGATGAGAGTCCTTCTTTGATACTTCTCTGAATCTGGTCGCCTTTGAGGACTCCATGATTCCCAGGACTCTTTCGTACACTACTTGCTCAACGTCCGTCTCTGATCAATTGTCGCTCTTGCCCAATTGCTTTATCTCTGATAGCCTTATTTACGAGGTAGCTGTTCATGCGCGGTACTTGGTCGTGCATCGGTCTTGCTCCACTTTCTGACTCTGTCCCAACTTGCTCAACGGGACCTGGATGTTCCAGTCAGACCAGCTTGCTCAACATGCACCCTTGACCACGAAGGTGATTTCCTTGCCTCTTTTACGCCTCGGTCTTTTCTTTACCTTGGTTAAGTCATGGATCACGTGTGAGACTTTGGAAGTTCCGAATCTCCGCAAAGTGCCTTCGCCCATAATGGTTGCTTGCCCAAGTAGGCCCAAGTGTTTGAGTCACTGTTGCTTTGATTCCTTGATTTTGGTCCAAGGGACTGGTTTCCTTCATGCATGCGGTGTATGCCCACAGTGGCTGCTTGCTCAACTGTCGGTGATCAGTCGAAAGTGAGTGTTTTGCCTACAGTGGGTGATCAGGCCAAAGTAGGTGTTATGCCCAAACCGCCAGCTTGTGCTGTCTTTTGCCCAATTGTCAAGACTTCTTCATCTTTCACGTAATTCACTCCTTTTATGCCCAATGTGTCGCCTGCTATGCCCTGCATCACTCTTACACCAAATGTGTCCTCCCAGACATAATAAAATAATAAAAGAAAAAATAAAGACTCGATTACTTGACTTAAAAGAACTAAAAATGAGCCAAAAAATATGGCTCATCAAACTCCCTCGATAGACTCTTCTTAAGCTTGTCGATCTCCGCCAAGCTCGCCCCGACTATCAACATATCGTCTACATAAAGAAGCAAAATTATGTAGGTACCTCCGAGTTTCTTGAAATAGCAGCAGTGGTCCGCCTCGCACCGCGTGAATTCGACCCGCTTCATGAACATGTCGAACTTCTTGTACCACTGCCTAGGAGCTTGCTTCAACCCATACAAGCTCTTTTGAAGCTTACACACCAGCTTCTCCTTTCCTCGGACTTCGAAACCCTCCGGTTGCTTGATGTATATTTCTTCATCCAGATCCCCGTGAATAAATGCGGTCTTTACATCCATTTGCTGAATATGTAAGTTCTCCTTTGCCACCAAGCTAAGCACCACCCGGATGGTTACCATTTTGACTACCGGAGCAAAGATCTCCGTGTAGTCGATCCCTTCCTTCTGCTGGAAGCCTTTCACCACTAATCTTGCCTTGTACCGAACGCTTCCATCGTGTTCTTCCTTTGCCCGGAAGACCCATTTATTGTGCAAGGCCTTCTTCTCCTTCGGAAGCTCGGCTAGTTCCCAAGTCGGATTCGACATCAATGAGCTCATCTCCTCTTTCATGGCTGACTCCCACTTGATCGAATCCCTCGCTTGTATAGCCTCGGTGTAGCTCTCCGGCTCACCCCTATCAGTCAGCAAGATATAGTTAAGAGATGGTGAAAATTTATGAGGAGGTCTTCTTACCTTAGTCGACCTCCATGGCTTCGGTGTGACCGGATCGATGTTGGGAAGAGAATTTTCATCTTGCTCATCCTCGCTGCTCGTGTTGACCTCCTCGATTTTCTCGGTCTCCACGACCTTCACCGGAACCTCCTCCGTGTTACCCACGGGATCAATGCTTTCTTCAACAACCTCGTCTTTACCCTTGTACAAGACCGCCTCGTTGAAGATCACATCCTTGCTTCGGATCACCTTATGATTTTCGGCATCCCAAAATCGGTACCCGAACTCCGTGCTGCCATATCCAATGAAGAAGCACTTCTTGGATTTAGGATCAAGCTTGCTACGAGCAGCTTCGTCGATATGGACATACGCCAGACACCCGAACACCCTCAAGTAGGACAAATTCAACTTCTTCCCACTCCAAACCTCCTCAGGAATCCGATATTCCAAAGGAACCGACGGTGCTCTGTTGATCAAATGAGCTACCATGTCGATGGCATACGCCCAAAACATCTTGGGCATCCCCGAATGTAACTGCATACTCCGGGCCTTCTCATTTAGCGTCATGTTCATTCGCTCCGCTATTCCGTTTTGTTGTGGGGTCCCCGGAATAGTCTTCACCATCTTAATCCCACTCTCGACACAAAATTGTTTGAAGCCGGCGTCAACGTACTCACCACCGTTGTCGGAACTCAAACACTTCACCTTGAGATTTGTTTCATTCTCAACCTCGGCTTTCCATTTCCTGAAAACAAAGAACACGTCACTCTTATTTTTCATGAAGTACACCCATACCTTCCTTGTGGAGTCATCGATGAATGTAACATAGTAGAGTGATCCTCCGAGTGAGGCGACGGGAGCTGGTCCCCAAACATTAGTGTGTACTAGTTCCAGCTTCTCCGCCTTGGGCTCCCTTCCATCTTTTGAAAAACTCACTCGTTTCTGCTTTCCAAGAATGCAGCTCTCGCACACGTGAGACTCAATCGCCTTGAGTTCGGGCAGCAGCCCGTTCTTTGCCATGATCTTCATCCCCTTCTCACTCATGTGCCCCAGCCTGCAATGCCACAGTTCGGTCTTCTGGGTGCTATCAACGACACCAACCGAATCCCTCATGCTCGTCGTCAAGTAAAGTGTGCCCGTCTTATGACCTCGAGCGATGGTCATAGCGTTCCTCGAAACCTTCCACGACCCATCTCCAAATGACACTCGGTGACCATCACCATCAAGCTAGCTCACCGAAATCAAGTTCCTCATCAACCCCGGCACGTGTCTGAATTTGGTTATCTTCCAAGTTTGCCCGTTAGACAGCTTCAGGTTGACATCTCCCATACCGACTATATCGAGTGGCTCGTCATCTGCAAGAAAAACCTTTCCATAGTCACCCGAGACGTAATTCAACATTACCTCTCGCTGTGCAGTAGTATGGAAAGAAGCCCCTGAGTCCAGCACCCAGGAATCGATCGGTGAGTCGACCGATAAGAGAAGGACGTCCCCATCTTCGTCATCCTCTTGTGTTACCGCGTTGGCGGTTCCCTTCTTCTTGTTGTCGTTCTTTCCCCGAGAGCGACAATCCCTCTTGAAGTGCCCCGTCTTCCCACAATTCCAGCACTCGTTATCCTCGGATCTCGAGCTATCTCTCCTATTCCTAAACTTGGATCTCCCTCTGTTCCTGTTAGCATTCCTGCCCGAGTTTCTCCCCCGGTTCTCCACACTTAAGGTCGAACTAGGAGTCTTTCCCTTGAAATCCTTTCTCCGGATTTCCTCGGCAAGGATTTTATCTCTAACTTCGGAGAACTGCAGATTCTCATTCCCCATATAGTTGCTAACAGCTGCCCGCATGGGCTCCCAACTATCCGGTAGAGACACAAGTAGGAGCAAGGCGTAAATCTCATCATCAAAGTTTACCCCGACTCCCTTCAATTTGTCCAAGATGGAGTTCAACTCATTTATATGGTTGGTTGCGTTTGCATTGTCCGACATCTTCAGGTTGAACAAATGCTTCATGAGATACACCTTGTTGTTCGCTGAGGGTTGCTCGTACATGTTTGATAGGGCAGCCATCAAATCTTTGGTAGTGGAAATTGAGCGCACGTTGAATGACACGTTTGAAGCTAGGGATAAACGTATCAATCCCAACACCTGCCTGTCGAGGCTTTCCCATTCCTCGTCATCCTTGATCTTCTCCGGTCTACCCTTCAAAGAAATCTCTTTTTTTTTTTTTTTCTTCTTTGTATATATTTATCAAGCTTAACATGTTTGTTTGTTTGATCGTTCATTCTGCAGTTGGCTTTTGGAAAAGTGAACCAGTTAATTCATTTCGGGATATGGAATGCAACGAGAGGAAGCCCGTCGATCAGATTCTTCACTCCAAGAGGGATTGAGTCAGACTTGAAAAATGCAGCGAGGGAGTTTTTCCAAAGGGATGATGGATTGCAGGTTGACCTTGGCAAGAGGACGGTCTACCTATCCCGGATTATCAAGTGGTGAGTAATTAACCATATTTTAGAAAGAATTGATCGAAGCTCGTTAATGTTTAGTAATTAAAGGTCCGGTTCTTCAAAAATGTTGAATGCAGGTATAGTGCAGATTTCGGACAAGAAAAAGAAATGTTGAAGTGGGTGATGAACTTGTTGGAAGCAAGCAAGGCTGGGCTTTTGACACATTTGTTGAGTGATGATGGTGGTTCTGTCAATATAGTTTACAAGAATTATGACTGGTCTTTCAATTCTTCATAAACATATAAATACTCCTATGAATTAATGTGTATATAATTAATCCAAGTGTGTTTTAAGAGAGTGTTGATGGACTTAAGAGGGTATTTACTACACTATTTATTTAGATGTTAATTAATACTAGTATAGTTTTTAAAATTTTGATGGTAACAATGGGTGTTTTAAGAGAGTGTTGGATGGACTTAAGAGTAGTTTTTTTTTTCATGGTATTTAATCTATTAAGATTTTGAAAATTTTAAAGTTTTTATGGCAATACTGAAATTGAAAAAATAGTACATCAAATAGGTCGCCTTAAGCCTATAACCACCTAGGAGCTTGGTTAAGCCCTTAATCACCTAGGTGGCCATCAAAATATTCACTCTCCTACCTCTCTCTAACACATTACACACCCATGAACATTAACTCGATCGACAACGACAAGTAAGAATTGGAATTTCAAACTCTGACAATTTCGGCTGACAAAAAGCATAATAACTCATTGAAACGAAGAAGAACAAACTCGATCGCAATGATCCAACCTCTAGAAACCTTAGTCTTTTTCGAAAATGTGTTTTGTTGAATTTCATGTTATACTTGCATTTGCTTGTTTTGGTTTGATTTTGTGTTGTGCTTATTGTATTTTAGTTCATTGAAAATTGAAGTATGTGTTTCAATGTGACAATTTCATTTTTTTGTGTTTATTACCTATTTGATTGACGCTCGATCGAGTAGTAATAGTATAATCGAATAATACTCGATCGTATAACACTAGTCATTTTTTTTATTATTGCTTATTTTATTCAATTTTTTTTGTTTGTTGTGTTAATTTAGTTTGAAACAAATCCCTGCTCGGAGATGGAGGGTCTTTCCGATCGATCATTGTTTGTAAAAAAAAGTTCATCTTTACTTGATAGAACACAAGTAAATAATAATTAATAATAATTGTGAGTTTTTTTTGAATTTAATAGTATTTATGATAATTATGTTATTATTTTTATTTGTGACATGACTTTTAAATACTAAAACATGTACTATTAAACATGAAAAAAGTAAAGTATATTAAAATGTTAGTGTTTAAAATTTAAATACGATTCTAATCATTGTGTTTAATCTCAATTCAATTCTTCATTTCAAAAAATAAAATTCGACATAAGATGGAGCGATGCAAAAGAGATATTTAGTTGAACTTAATATTTTTTTTACTCAACTGGACCAGAATACCTATAGATGTTGATTTGATTAAACAAAATCAACCGAACCTAAATTTCAGTTAATCAAACCATTTAAGCATTATTTATATAAAGTGAAAATCAAACCGTATTTAAACATGGTTGGTTCGATTTTAACCGAATTATTTCAATTTGTTTTGGTTTTATCCAAATTTTAATTAAAAACATAAGAATTTATTTTTTTAATATTTCAATTTAAAAAATTAGAATAAATATATTTTTTTTATAAAAATAACAAAAACAAAATATAAAATTACTTTTAATTAAAAATAAATTTTAATTATTACAAAATATAAAATAAAAATAATTATTATTTACATTTAAAAAATATATATATATTAATTATTTTTTATTTTATTATTATTCGATTTTGTTAGGTTTTTATAAGTTAATCGATAAAAATATCAAACCAAATCAGAAAAAAAATTAAACTGAAAAATCAAAACAAATTAGTTTTGTTTAGTTTTATTTAACCGAATTATTTTAATTTGATTTGATTTGTTTCTATCGATTAACCAAATCGTGTGACACCGCTAGCCACGGCCCACGGGCGCAACCAATAACAATTGAAATAGTACGGAATATTATCTTATTTTCTTATTTAATGGGATAACGTGCAAATCATAAAAGACAAACTCCTATGACACAACTCTCTCTCAAATGAACTTTGCTTGAAAATATTCATATGGAAATGCAGGTACTTCTTCTTTACAACGTTACACAACTTTTATGTACTTAAGTGTGAATGAATTTATTTCATGGTGGGGCTATACATATAGAATTAGTTTGGTATGTAATTATCAAATATGATAGGAACAATTCATTTAAAATTTATTTGTTTTAAGTACCAAAATTTCCTTTATAATCAATCACTATGTCTAATTCAATAATTAATGACCTTTTTTTTTAATTTTATATTTCTACCTTATTTTGTGTTTTTACAAAATTGTCCCAAACACCCCCTTTTTACTTTTACATCCATTTTTCAAAACTTCAAATCCCCAAACAAGAACTTGAAAAAATTATTCGAAAATTCGACTGCAAAAATTAGTCATGGATCTTTGATATTGACACTGCAAGTTTGTAGTAATTTCGAAGCTGGGATCCGGAAAACAACCCCTCTCCTTCTTCCTCCTCCCACCCCTTTCTCTCACAGATACTGTTGAATCTTTTTTTTTTCTTTACCGGCGGAGGTGCATTGCTGTATCCGTGATAAACCCTTTTCATAAATTATCTCGAAGTGTATTCTTGCTACTTCAACCACCCCATCGCATCAGATTTTCCCCCAGAAACAGGGCAGATAATTTGGTTTTTACTGGCTCGGTAATTTCTTCGAACATTGCGGGTCTGACTGGAATCTCGAGGCGTTTTGAAGAAATGCCGATGCGTGCTGCGTGCTTTTTGTCGGGATCTGCCGCCGCACATTCTCCGATTTTTCACCGCTAAGCGGGAAGTTGAGCTAGGGTTTGTTTTCAATTACTTCCGGTGTTTTGAAATGACGTCCACCACCAAACGTGCTTATAAGCTACGTATCCTTTTTACTGAAGTCTAATGCTTTCATCGCTCTCTATCTCTTTCTCCACTTTCCATTTTATTTTTTAAAAGATACGGGATGCTCAACTTGATCTAGTGAAGTTTTGTTTTCTTAGATTGTGTGTTTATTGTTTGATTATGAATGCTGTGCATTGGACGGGGGTAATTATAGTAAAACTATTTTCCGGCATGGCAGGGAGTAATCGGATTTCGGGATTGGATGAATTAGGAAACCGATTTAGTTATTTGTTTTACTCGCTGTGTTTGAAGTGTGTCTCATTTATTCATCTATCATTTACTGTTGATGCTATTGTGATTCTCCGAACATCGTAATTTCATGTTTGCCGAGGTTAATTAGGATTTGAGCATTTAGTAACCAAATCAAGAAACTTTTCACATTGTTCTAATTTCTAAATTCTAAATACGGGTGAAGCACTAATGGTAGAAGCATTTTTCGTTACCCTCTTCATTCCTTAAAAAAGTAAAAAGAAGCGTGAATGCTGTTTCGAGCCCTACTTCTAATACCTATTCTCACTGATTACTAGCAGGCAAGACTCATATAAATATTGTTTTATTCAATATATTAACATTACAATTTACAAGTTCATTTAGCATCCTCAATATTTAGATGCGATTTCTGTGAACATTACCTTGAAGTAGTATACTATGGAGAGATTTTACTAGGAAAGCTATATAGTAAGAGAATAATTAATATGGAAGCCTTAACAATATGCTTTTCATAGAGGAATTTGTAGCTCATTCTCAAAGTGTGAACTGCCTAAAGATTGGGAGGAAATCATCAAGAGTTCTTGTGACTGGAGGAGAAGATCACAAGGTCAACCTGTGGGCTATTGGGAAGCCTAATTCCATTCTGGTCAGTTGATTTTTATTTACTGAGCCTTTCCATTTCAGTGGCTTCATTGTTTATTCTTCACTACTCTTTTTTGCTTGTTTTTTTACTTCTACTATCTTTTCTTCCCTCTATGTTTAGATTTCGCTTGGAATTATCTATACCATTGTTTGGATATCTCATATGTTCAAATTGATTACATCAGAGTTGGTCCTGCAATCCCTTGCTGACCAATTTAATACTCTCAAATGTGTTAAATTTAGACGTTGTGTGTGTGTGTAAATATTAATTTCACAACTTTGGTGGTTGTTTTTTCTTTCTTTCTAATAAATAAATTTCAACTGATGATAGCTTTCCTCTAATTTTTCACAATTGGTGTTCTCTGTTTGTGTTTCAATGCATTAGAGTTTGTCGGGTCATTCAAGTGGAATTGACTCTGTTAGCTTTGATTCTTCGGAAGTTTTGGTAGCTGCCGGAGCAGCCAGTGGAACCATTAAGCTTTGGGATCTGGAGGAGGCTAAGAGTACGCTTTTTTGTAACCAACTATTTATGTATTATAGCAGCATTATCTATTTATGTAACCAACTATTTATGTACGCTTTGGAACCGTATTTGACTTTTCTCATGCCTTTGATAGTCATTCGTACCCTCACTGGTCACCGATCCAATTGCATATCGTTGGACTTTCATCCATTTGGGGAGTTTTTTGCATCTGGGTCTCTGGACACAAACTTGAAGGTATGGGATATTCGAAGGAAGGGGTGTATACACACTTACAAGGGTCACACTCGAGGCATTAACGCAATTAGGTTTACACCTGATGGCCGGTGGGTTGTATCTGGTGGAGAGGACAACACCGTGAAGGTTACATATTTCACTAAATTGATCTTTCGTTTGGTTCTTCCCTTATTTTTCTCATTTTTGATTTCTTTTATTTCGAATTAATAGAACTTGAAAGCGTATTATCTTATTCTGTCTTGCTAATTAACCTACTATGTATTTTGTCCCTCATTTATATTAGTACATGATGAAAAACCTTTATCTAGTCTCCTTAATTCTTATAATTCCTTGACTGTTTAAGATATTATGAAAGTCAACTACAATTGTTGCATAAATTTGAATTTAGTCTCTTATATAACCTTCCTGTTTTCTGAAAATACAGATATGGGATTTAACTGCAGGCAAGCTTCTGCATGACTTGAAAAGTCATGAAGGCCAAGTTCAGTGCATTGACTTCCACCCTAACGAATTCTTGTTGGCAACAGGTGGAAAAACTATGTGTATTGTCAGTTCTGCATATATGTGGTTATTAGTTTTGTTTCATATCAATTCTCTTGCATCGTATTGTCATACGCTATGCTGGAATGGAATGAAGTGGGAAGGCATTTCTTTCCATTGATTTCTTGCAAATAGTCATTTGGGAATCGGATTGAACGCTTTTTTTCTTCTCTAATTTTCCATCAGGAAATGAATTATATTTCTGATTTTATTGATAAACATCTGTTCAGTGTTCACTTGTCGTGGTGTCTATTGCATAAAATTTCAGTTATTTTATCGACCATTATTTCATTTTCTTGTTGATGCTCAGAATTACAGTGTTTTGATTACAGTGTTTACTATTATGGCATACGTAAGCTTGTGGGGTGCACATTTAGAGACTTTCAGCTCTTCTTCTGGCTTTTGAATTACCCAACCATCTGATTTGAACCTCCTGTATGCACTGTTGTGAAAGATGCTTGAGCTAATATTTAAGGTTTTAATAACTGTTACATATTTGGGCTTGACAGGTTCAGCTGACAAAACCGTTAAGTTTTGGGATCTTGAAACTTTTGAGCTTATTGGTTCTTCTGGACCCGAGGTTTGCTACCTATTCGTCATTGGTCTTCATATTAATCTTTATTTCTATTTACTTTTTGCCTCAATTTCTTTGTTTTCAATTGATTTATCATTTATGAGTAACTATTGTTCTATTGATCCAAATCCAGACCACAGGAGTGCGTTGCATGACTTTCAATCCTGATGGGAGAACATTGCTATGCGGGTTGCATGAGAATTTGAAAGTAGGCTCCATATATTTAAGACTCAGTTTATATATATCGAAGCACTGCCCCACTGGTTAGATCGTTTCTTTTTCTCTTTGTTTATAGGTTTTGTCATGGGAACCAATCAGAGGTCATGATACTGTGGATGTGGGGTGGTCTAGATTATCAGATATGAATGTTCACGAAGGGAAGCTTCTTGGATGTTCTTACAATCAAAGTTGTGTTGGAGTATGGGTTGTGGACATTTCGGTAAAAGTCACTTTGTTTTTAATAATTATTTCTACCCGTAAAACCCTTAACCTTCTCCAGTTTACTATCTGAACTCATGGAATCTGTTACCTTTTGATTCGGCCAGCGTCTTGAACCATATGCGATGGGAAGTTCTACTGGGGTCAATGTTGATTATGATGGAAAATCTAATTCCGGTGGTTCAACAGTACTGTCTGAGGATAATGTAAAGGCCAATTTGGGAAGGCTTTCTATTTCACAGAATTCCGATAATGGGAAGGAAACTAGATCTCTCACGAGGCTTTCTGCTCAGCAGAATTCAGATCTCAATAAGGATTCTAAACCAATAACGTGTAAGCTAAATTTATCTTGTTCTTTCGCTGATTTTGTTGTTACGTCATATTTAATTTTTGCTCATCAAATGCACCCATTAAACATCATTACCTTACATAGTTACATGCATATATCTTTAAAAATGTACTAAATGATGTTTGCATGTGCTGATTGAAGCTACTGTCAGTACTCCGAGTACTCCACTAAGGTCAGTTCCAAAAATAAGTCAGACCAATTCATCAGCTGTTAGCAATGTGGTAAATCTAAAGCGGCAAGCCGCAAAGGTTCAATCAACAGCGGGCATATCAGTATTCAGCAGATCTGATGTGGCACCTGTGATTGTGCCTAGAAATAATCCAAGGCCAGAGCAAGCTACTGAATCCAGAAAAGAAGATGTTCCAGTAAATACAGTAGCTCTCCCCATGCAGTCTAGAACATCTGATTTTCGCAAATTTCTAAATGCCAGAGATGACTCGGAGCGGAATGTCTCTACTCAGTCTGATAATGAGCTCACGAAAGCTATGAATTTGAGTCTCTTTGATAGAAATATGGGTAATTCGGCCAAGAGCTCCCTCAGTGGAGTTTCTGCAGTTGATAGAAAAGCCAAAGATGACAAGCCTATGATTTCAAGAAAAGCTGATACGAATGCAACTATTGATGCACTTGCCAGATACCATCATGAAAATTGTATGTATCCCTTCTCTAAACCCACTCACTGCAAAGTATGCTATTTATTTAATGAATCTCTTTTTAATAATTTCCATCAAATTGCAAACTCACTCATTGTGTTGAGTAAAGAGTCCTAGATTTGAATGATACATGTGTTGTCTCAGTTTAGGCACTCTCGATGTGTGAATTTACGTAAATTTTCTCTTTATATTTTATTTAGGTGGAAATATGTTATTATATGAATAAACTATAATTAAAAAGCAACTATATGCCGTAAATTAAGTATCTAGTATTATTAATTGCCTTCATGAAACTTAGGATTTCCAATTTTCCTAGGTTGGTAATGAGTGAGAACCCTAAACTGATAGAGTATCGAAAAAAGTAGAAAACTCAAAGGTGCTCCTCTATTCTATTAAGAGCAGAGTGAATGTTTCGTGTGTGGCATGTATTTTGTTTATAAAAAATATATAGTTTATAGACGAGACGTCCTTACAAATGATTATGGAGTCGGATTACAGCAAACTGCGAATTCTAATTTCCTATAAAATTTGAAGCATCACTACTCAGTTTATTTCTTAAGCTTTGGAGATCTTTGCAACCTTTCAGCTTTTTTGAGTGTTATTTCTCCAATTGTATTTACATCTATGTTTTCAATCTAACGTATAAAAATCAATACATATGCTCCAGTTCTGTTTTTCATATAATAGTTTTCTCATGAACCGAACCGAACCAAACATTTACCCTTCGGTTCACTTATTCTTCTCTTTGACTGGTTTTTCTTAACCATACTAAACCACAAAATTTGGTTCGGTTCTTGCATGTTCTGTGAATTTTCAGTGCACAAGTCCCACCCCTACTCAATTCGTTGGAAGTTTTGTTCCACGTCTCTAACAAAAGGGAAATGTAAGAATACACGGTTCATAAAATACTCTAACAGGTAGGTATCCTTTTCAAAACAATCAACAAGATAAAAATCTGAAATTTCTTAGGAATCTGAAACTTCCTGACCATTTTGAACCACAAACCATGACCACCCTGACAAACACCACACATTCTCTTGCATCTGATCACTTTAGACCTTCATTTGCCTAACAACGCTCTATTCCTAAGAAGTTTACTTATTCTCAAACCCCCTAATTTCGGGTTTGTGGTAGGGTTGATTGGCTGAAAGTCATTGTTCTTAGTCGATTTCTTTCGTGGGGATCACAAATGTATGTCGCATTCGTCAAACCATCTACAATCTCTTTTTCATAGAAATCCCCCCAAGCACCTTCAACTATGTCCAAACATTCCTTATAAATCCCCACATAAAAACTGGGCTTGGTGATTTATTATCATTACAACTGAAAATAGCTCTTTCGTTCTCCTCCGTAAAAGGTTTCTCAAGGACTGCATTTAACAGTTCGTCAAGGACCTGCTGTATTTGGTTATTGGCTGCTAACATTCTTGTTGAATATCGAGCTGGTTTATCACATGTATTTACTTTCTTTGCACCTGTTTATCTTAGACATTTATTAATAGTAATTTGATGTCTTGAGTTAGGAATTCATCTGTTTAATGATGAGGTGATGGTTTGAATTGAGTTATGTTTACAAATTTAGATTTGATGACAGATGAATTCCGAGGTAACAACATGAACATGGAGTCATCTCATGTAGAAGGTCAAAGAGGAGGTACTACTAGTGTCTAGTCACTAGTGGATGCTACTGTTCATCACATATAGAGTTTGTGCAGATTCTAAAGTTAAAACATGTTCTTGTTAATAAAATTAGGTAGATCACATTCAAGTGTCTCAAACTGGGAGCCAAGAGGCAGAAATTCTTACCGATCGGGTCTTCCTTCGAGCAACGTGTCTGGGAAATTAACAGCTGTAAGTACAGTCCCTACTTGTTCATTGGACATTTAAACATCTATTTTCATTCTCCTTCTAGATTGTCATATATGTGCCGTTGGTGTTCTGAGTTAAATAAGACTAGATCTGCTTGTTTCTACTAGTCCTCTAGAACCTCACATTTCGCTATCTTTATTTCAGTGATATGTATTAATTTCTTCTAGAAATGGCATGAATTTTGACACCATTTCCACCTTTATTTGGAGTTCAACCAAGGCTCTATTTAGGTTTTTGATTTCCCTTTTGGTGATTGTAATCTATATCAAGGCACATTCGGCGATCCCATTCTTTGGTACTCAGATTTGGGAGCTTAGTGTCTTTTGTTGACATTGTTTTAGCTTCTTAATTAATTTATTTCATGTACCTATGAAATGTATTATGTTTTTGCTTATGTTACTTTTCACTGATGTCTGGTATATATATATATATATTGTTCTTCACTTGGAAAGATAATTGTTTTGGATGCACAATGGCTTCTCCAAGCTATCTAAATGGCTTACATGTGTATTACTAAATATATATTATAACAGCGAAGCTATCCCTTAACTGAAGAAAACGAGCCAGTTGTTAGCGACAATGATACTATTGCTGACTTGATGGAAATACATGATGAATTTGTTGGCACAATGAAGTCTCGTTTAGGCAAACTGCAGGTAATTAATTGCTTTACTTTATTATTCATGCAGTTTTCAAATAGAGAGTTGACCTGGTGTATGTGATAATGTGAGTGTGTGTGAGGAGTGTGGTGGGGTGTGCGGGAATGGGAGTGGAAGACTCTGTCTAACAAAAGACTTGAGAACAATACCCCTATTGCCTATGGAAAATATCAAACTAATGTTGTACTGACAGTTATAGGCTTATAGCTTACGAATGAGATTGTTGCAATAGAATTTTCATTTTTCTTATTATCTATGCTACTATTATTTCTATTGATATTCATATATCTTTTACAGGTAGTCCTTAGTTACTGGCACAGACATGATATGAAAGGAGCCCTTAGTGCAATCGGAAAAATGGGTGATCAAAGTGTGAGTCTTCTATTATTATTATACTTAAAGTGTGTAAAGGACATGATTCTCATGTTTCTGATAGTGGTGCAAAGTAAATTCTGTGGTCTCAACTTGACATTTCCAATGCTATTATTTTGGGTACTCATTCTTCTTTTTTCCCACATATGGCAGGTGCTTGCTGATGTAATGACCCTTTTGGCAGACAAAATTGATACGGTCACATTAGATATTTGTTCATGTCTTCTGCCTCTCCTGACGGGACTTGTTGAAAGTGATATGGATAGGTAAGCCTATTATTCTTTCATACTTCATCTACCTTGACCTTGTTCTTTGGAGGCACTGTTTGATGTAAATTCTAAACTCCTATTTTTACACTTTCTACATTTCCCAATCAACCTATTGTGGAAAAAAGTTATATTCTAGCTATATCAAGAAAGAAAACAGATTTTGGATTTTGTGATCAAAATATGAATGCATGTGTGTGTGTGTGTGTCTGCATAATATGCAGATGAATTCATCCTTTCATCTTGAGAATCAGCAAATTGGTCCATCGGGCTCTTGTTTGAACAAGAAAATGAATTTAAAACTATTATAGAAATATGACCAAGTGATTTTGGGAGTGTCTGCCAACACTTCTGCTTTTGGAGGGAGTGACTTATAGTCTCAGAAGCTGCATGTAGTTGAGCAATTAAATTGGTTTGCTAATAGAAACTGAAATTGACCGATTGAGGAACTTAGGACAGTATAAATTGTAAAGGTGCCTGCCTCAGTTCAAGATTCAATGAAACAAAGATTACAAACAGAATCTGGCATTTGCAAACACCAGTTTTATAAGCTGAAAATCATTTTTATCAAGTGTTAGCAACCAGTTCCTTTATCATGCCATAACTACAGATGGTCTTTCAAATCTGACAAACTACGTTTTCTTAGGCATAAAGATATTTCACTGGATTTGCTTCTGAAACTGGTCAGAGTGTTTGGCGCTGTCATATATTCTGCATTATCAGCTCCATCATCCGTTGGTGTAGACATTGAGGCAGAACAAAGGTGTGCGTTTTCTTCTTTCCCCATTGCAATTATTTTTCTAAGTTAAGTGATTGGAAGACACTCTCTTATATGTTGTCTCAAGGTTGGAGCGCTGCAATCTTTGCTATGTGGAACTTGAGAAAGTAAAAGGCTTCCTGCCTCTCCTTTCCAGGCACGTAGTTTTCTAGAAAATATTGAATTTATTATATACATATATGTACTCCTAACCCATTTGGTGAGATTGAGGCATGCATCCTTACCTGTATATTTTTAGTAAAATATCTTTACTGCTTCACATCATTGAAAGTCCCCATTTTATATCTTACACCATTTTACAGAAGAGGGGGTTCCATCGCCAAGTCCGCACAGGAACTGAATCTGGCACTTCAGGATGTTTCATGAGTAAGTAACAATTATAATCCGCAAAAATATGTGTATTATACTCTGGACGACGCTGACTGGTGCTACTGCGTTACGGGGGATTCTGGAAATTTTGAGAAACCATCAAGTTCATCCATTGCATTTGTTTTAATGCTTTGAAGTGCCGTGTAAGTTCATGCTCAGTGGATCTACTGACCGATTTTTGTTCTTTTATAGTAAGTAATTTAAAAAAAAAAAAAAAAAAAAGCCTCAGCCGATGGTCAACAAACATGCTTACTGCTGGTCAACTGGTAGGTGCATGCGGATTCCTTCATCTTAACCTGAATCTCAACTTTATTATTATTCTTGAGTGAAGTTGATGATGATTGTTTTAGTTTAGTGAGAGACTTGTACAAACTTTGGTGTTTATATAAATTCATTCTGTATCTTTGTGGGCATAGAGTGAAAAATCGTACTACTCTCCAGTTGTACTCTTGTCGAGACACGTGAGAGGTTGAAGTGAGTTTTCGGGTGTTGTGTATAAAGAGTGATGTAAAGAAGTTTGGAGAGATGCTGGACCATTTGTTGTACCTGTTACTACCAACTACTAGACTAGTAGTAGTATTATTTATGTTCTATTTTTACAGTGGTAATTTATACTAGTTGTTTGTTTATTTAATTTGCTATTACAATGAGTTTTAGCCTTTATCCAGGTTGCCCTAACCCCTCTGTATCTGTAAGAGGTTGAGCCGAAAAATAAATGTACAGTGTTACAACATTTGTACCTTGAGATTGATCATTCAGGGTGCTTGATTATCGACCTTGATGTACAAGAACTCTTTAAACCAACAAAATTATTTTTTTCGATAATGTACAATAAACTAAGGGAGTACTTAATTAATAATAAATTAATAATTCATAAACTATATTACTTTAATAATTACTAGTACTAAAGATATGATTTAATAATTATTTTATTTAAGATATGATTTAATATTGTTTCACTCTAAATTATTATATTTATTATTTATAAATTAATTACTCCGTACTATTTCACATTTATTTTTTGATTATTTTATCTTTTTTTTTTAATTAAAATTTTAAACTTCCTAAAATTATTGTATTGAAAAATATAATTTTCCTGAACAATTTATATATGTTCGTATTTATCTTAATTGAAGTATATAATATATAATACTGTATTATTTTATGGAAAATATTTATAAATATATAAAATAAAAAAAGAAATAAAAATAAAATATTTGTTATTTCCCTAAGTACCGTACCCGTATCATGGAGTTGAGAGAATACCATATATCGCGAGAGTTACCTTTTCTTTTATTCCTCCTAATTTTCCTATCGGCTCCCCTACTCCTAAAATAAATAAAAACCTAATTACAAGTAAACAAACACTATAAATACTCGACTAGCCTCACAACCCTTCCTCACTTTTTTCGATTAGGGTTTTCGTCCGATTAGGGTTTTTAAAAGTACGAAACAAAAAAAAAAAAAAAAAAAAAAGTCCAAACATGTCTTGTGTTGGTTCTTCGTCGACTTCCAACCCTAAGAATATGATCTTGTTGGTTAGCTCCGACAACGAACGCTTTGAGGTGGAAGAGGCTGTGGTGCTCGTGTCGCAGACGATAAAGAACATGATCGAGGACATTAACTGCTCCGACACGCCCATCCCTCTGCCTAACGTCACGTCCAAGGTTTTGTCCAAAGTCATCGAGTTCTGCCGACGTCATCATGACGCGGACGACACCTCCGATAGCGACTTGAAGGAGTTCGACACCGAGTTCTTGAAGGTTGATCAAGACATGCTCTTTGATCTCGTCCTGGTACGTAATTTCTTACAAACCCTAGCCGGTACGATATTTCTAACTTAATTAATTAATTAATTAATTAATTAATTTTTGGAATTCAGGCTGCAAACTACTTGGACATCAAGAGCCTTCTCGATACTACGTGTGAATGCGTAGCGAACATGATTAAGGGAAAGACTCCAGAAGAGATTCGAAAGCATTTCAACATAAAGAATGACTACACTCCAGAAGAGGAAGCGGAAGTTCGCCAGGAGAATGCTTGGGCGTTCGAGTGATGATCATCAAATTATTAGCAAGTTTTGGTTTCTAATAGTAGTAATTAAATTTCTCTTATTTTGTTCTTGATTTTATTTAATTTTGGGATATCAATGTCGATTAGTTTCTACCAATTTTTATGTCATTATTATTTCTGCTTAAATTGAGTTGAAAGCAAACCACTAATAATCAACTCAATGAATATAAATAAAACGATAAATAAATATACATCCTCAAATACACTACTAAAATCGATTTTTTTCATTGTAATTACAGTTCAAAAATAATTAATATTTCGTAGACGATATTTATCTATGCTACACCTGGATTCCTCTAGGCTAATAACTAACGTAGATTTTGTGCGAACACATGCCTAGCTACACACACCCAATGTGTTATCTATATAAGTATTCGTTGTGCAATGCTCCAAAAAGAGCATCTATAGCTAAATTTAAAAGTGGCTGCGTTTATAATTTCAGCTTGCCTTGTTAGTTCATATTATTTTGATAAACCGACTTGAAGGAGTTCGACACCGAGTTCTTGAAGGTTGATCAACACATGCTCTTTGATCTCGTCCTGGTGCGTAATTTCTTACAAACACTAGCTACCCGGCTTTAATTAGTTATGTACCATATTTCTAACTTATAATAATATTAATTATTATTATTGTTATTTATTAATTTTTTGAATTTGTGTATATATATATATATCAATTAGGCATCAAGAGCCTTCTTGATACTACATGTAAACACGTAGCGGACATGATGAAGGGAAAGACTCCGGATGAGATTCGCGAGATTTTCCACATAAAGAACGACTACACTCCCGAAGAGCTCGAGGAAGTTCGGCAGGAGAATGCTTGGGCGTTCGAGTGATCATAAAATTATTCAAGTTGAAGTTAATTTCTAGTAGCTAGTAATTAAATTTCTCTTATTTTGTGCTTGATTTATTTGTGTTGGATATTGATATTAATTAGTTTCTACTTTTTTTTATGCCCTTGTTTCTTATTGTTTTGGATATTAATATTATTTAGTTTCTACCTTTTTTTTATGTCCTAATTTCTAATTAATTAATTGAGTCGAAAGTAAACCAAAAATTATTAAATTAAGAAAAAATACAATAGATAGGATTGTTTAAATAATAAATAAGTGAGTAAACCAAAAATTATTAAATTAATAAATAAATGAGTAGTTTTGGTTTTTTTTAAATAGATTATAAAAGAACAAACTCTCGTGATTCAAGAAATAACACTAGAAATAAATCAAAAATAATGAACGTGACGGGCCACTGATTCTACCGGGCCTAACAATTAATGTAGCCCAATAAAATCGGACATAAAATAGGGCCGTTGGGCCCAATAGAGCAAGCTTTCCTTTCTCACTCCCAGTTTCAGACTCCGTTTCTCCCATTTCCCCCTCTGCATCTGGAGAAAAGAAAGCCCTAAAATCAACAAGCAATGATGCGAAGCCTGTTCTCTCGAAACCTGTGGCGCGAAATCGGCGCCGGAGCTTCTTCTGCTGTCGGAGGCGGTAGAAGATGCTACGGGCTGATACCGATGGTGATTGAGCACTCGTCGCGAGGGGAGCGCGCCTACGACATATTCTCCCGGCTGCTTAAGGAGCGCATTATCTGCATCAATGGCCCGATCTCCGACGATACAGCTCACGTGGTTGTCGCGCAGCTCCTGTTTCTCGAGTCGGAAAATCCTTCCAAACCTATTAACATGTATCTGAATTCCCCCGGCGGCGCCGTCACTGCCGGTATGTTTATTTTATTTCGAATTCCTATATTTTATATCTCGCCGGTGCTGATGAATTGAACTCCTATAGTCGGAATTCTGTATATATTTTGCTCGAATCAGAATCGTTCATAACCCAATTGTAGTTCCCTGAGCATTATCAGATCCAAAACATTTCCGACTTTGATTAAGCATGACGAATTATTTCTCGGTGTTACTCTTTTTTCGTATGCGATTTTCTGTGAGCATTATTTCCTTAGACAGAATTTATCGTAGAACTCGGCATTTCCTACTTGATTGATTTAATCTTTTTACGAAATACATCATTTTAAAATAGTGAAAATCTTGCCAGGAATGTTATTTCCGACATTGGCTTGATGAGTAAAAAATCATGTATCCTGTATTTAAGATTTCAATTCTTATTTCTGAAATGTTAGTAAAATTTGGAAGGAATCAGTTCTTTTTAGTTTTATGGAAGCACGTCGTATACTCTTTTAAATACTTTTCATATTTATTCAACTCTTATAACCTTATATGCAGGTCTTGCTATCTACGACACGATGCAGTACATCCGGTCTCCAATAAATACCATCTGTCTGGGTCAGGCTGCATCAATGGCTTCTCTTCTGTTAGCTGCTGGTACAAAGGGTGAGAGGCGGTCCCTTCCAAATGCCACTATCATGATCCATCAGCCTTCTGGTGGGTACAGTGGGCAAGCTAAGGATATAAGCATTCACACTAAGCAGATTATTCGTGTTTGGGACGCACTGAACGAGCTCTACTGTAAGCATACTGGCCAGCCTCTTGAGACAATACAGAACAATATGGATCGTGATTATTTCATGACACCCCAAGAAGCTAAGGAGTTTGGGATCATAGATGAGGTCATGGACGAGAGGCCAATAGCCTTGGTGGCCGATGCAGTTGCGGATGAGGGAAAAGATAAAGGTTCGACTTAGACATTCAACAAAAGGAGGTACGCGACTCTGTCTCTTTATCTTTTATCTTGAGATTTTAACTGTGACATAGTGAATTAGTGACATGTACTGGAACGTGCAACTTAGCCCATATTCTTTAATTTTGGGCCAATCTACCCCTGTTTCATGAAAAAATGTCTTTAACTTTCAGTTTTAAAATGACACGACTACAAAAATGCAATGCAAGAAAGCTACATAAAATTTCCAATTTTCAAACTTTTGGATTGTTCGATTTTCCATATTGGTTTTTATTATGACTCCAGAATATTTTTCCTTGCTGATTTGTCTCTATTTTTCTAGTTTTGCCCGAAAACAAAATGACGACTTCAGAATATTCTTACTTGCCAGCTTTGATAAATATAAAAATAAAGTATTTTTGTAGTGATCACTTGTATTTAGTAAATTTAAGTGTTGTTTCAATACTAATCTTTTTTGAGTAAATTGATTTGACAGTTTTACAAAACCTTAACCCCTTTATGATACAAGTAGCAAATTGATGTGACATGTTCACCAAAAATTAACCTCTTTAATAATACAACAGGCAAATTGATTCGAAATAACATATTAGGGGTGTGACTGAGCCAAATTTAAGAATATGGTCGAAATTGAATTAGTATGAGTTAGTGTAAATTCGCAACTGTTGCCATTTAGACCATGTCATAGTAGACGATATTTATCTATGCTACACCTGGAGGATTCCTCTAGGTTAATAACTAACGTAGATTTATTGCGAACACATGCCTACACACACCCAATGTGTTATCTATATAAGTATTCGTTGTGCAATGCTCCAAAAAGAGCATCTTCAAGTCAAAAGTAGAAATATGCAAGCTAAATTTAAAAGTGGCTGCGTTTATAAATTCAGCTTGCCTTGTTAGTTCATATTATTTTGATAATGCCTTGCCGCCTGCCTTGTTAGTTCATATTGTTTTGATAATGCCTTGCCTCTTTATTCAAATTTTCCCGGATGAAACCTTTCTTTATTTCTGCTTTTGTTCTAGTTTTTTCATGAGGTGCTGTTCAAATGTTTGAGTTGGCATAAGAGTGGATCGACGATGTGGATGTCCCGAGGCTGTGCAAGGATCAGAGGCTTTTGTTGGATTCATCTGACTCGACTCGATCTTTATATTTAATTTGACGGTTTAGTAGGTCCGCCCCACCAAGATTAAAAATTCAGAGTCTGGATGTAGCCTTGAGAATTTAAATTTAGTTGAATTGTTATTTGAATAAAAGTCTGTTTTCTGATGTGCATGTATCAGGATTACTGACACTATTTATTGGGAAAATGGTTAAGTACCTAAACTTAAATCATTTTGTACTTTCATTACTTAACTTTGTTTTTTTACGTTTATAAGGAGGAGAGATGAGAAACTCCACCCCACTCAGTCGGAGGTCATATGTGCGAGATATCAACATGTCGAACCTCAGGACAAATCTTCATAATATTGAAAAATTTGCCCCACCCGAGGTTCGAACTCTGCGTCGCCAGGGAATTTCACCCACATCATCACAGGCCTTATCACTCGGCTATGCCCCTAGGGACTTGTTTTTTTACATTTCAGTGATTTTTGAACTACATTTCAGGAGTACACATTGTTTTTTAATTTTATTTCATTAATTTTGTAAGTATTTTAAATTGTAAAATTACAGACGTTACTCGACTATTGTCCTATAAGTCTGTTGAAACACTCGACTATTGTCCTATAAGTCTGTTGAAACACTCACTATTGTCCTATAAGTCTTTAATTTAACAATCTATATTGTGTGTTTTTTCTTTTTATAAATTTATGAATTATTTTTACAAAATAAGAATAAAAATCTTTGCGCTTTTATGTATTTTTTTTTGGCTGATATTGACATATTGTATGATTTTTTTTTATAAATTTATAAATTAGTTTCAAGAAATAAGAAGAAAAATATTAAGAATTAATTTAATAAGAATAAGAAGAAAAAATCTTTGCACGCATTTTTTTTTTGTTATTTAGCTGTTTTTTTATACATTTTGAAAAATAATTCAATAAGAAGAATTTTTTTGCTATTTTTGAGAAAAAAAAAGAAAAATTATTGCGTATAATTAAATTATTTGTACTATTAAATTAAATTAATTAAGTATATAAACTTTTTTTTTGTTTTAAATAGCTTTATTAAAATATTTTATATTGAATTAATTTAATAATAAGAAGAAAAAATCTTTGCACGCATTTTTTTTTTGTTTTTAGCTGTTTTTTATACATTTTGAAAAATAATTCAATTAGAAGAATTTTTTTGCTATTTTTTAGAAAAACAAGAAAAATCATTGTGTATAATTAAATTATTTGTACTATTAAATTAAATTAATTAAATTATTTGTACTATTAAATTAAATTAATTAAATATATAATTTTTTTT
This sequence comes from Euphrasia confusa, assembly GCA_954870475.1. Classification (NCBI taxonomy): domain Eukaryota; kingdom Viridiplantae; phylum Streptophyta; class Magnoliopsida; order Lamiales; family Orobanchaceae; genus Euphrasia; species Euphrasia confusa. The sequence continues at coordinate 11,408,775 of OX940958.1, forward strand.
TTGTTTTAAATAGCTTTATTAAAATATTTAATATTTTATTAATAAAACCTGCTATAGGAGGTTACCTTATATTTATTAAGTAGAAAATTAATTTAAGTTGTAATCATATGTGATAGGGTATATAATAAAAAATTGAAGTGTCATTAGTTTATTGGTTATGTTATAAATTATTTGTACTATTAAATTAAATTAATTAAATTATTTGTACTATTAAATTAAATTAATTAAATATATAATTTTTTTTTTTTTTGTTTTAAATAGCTTTATTAAAATATTTTATATTTTATTTCATTAGTTTATTGGTTATGTTATAAATGTACTGTAGTATTCTCTTATATATATATATATATATATATATATATATATATATATATATATATATATGTCTATTGCATAGCCCACTGTTTATCTGAGTTATATGTACAATTTTTAAAAGATAATATATATGTATTCATTAACTTCTATTTATTATGTAGTATAATTTAATAATAAGATAAAATACAATATATATATATATATATATATATATATATATATATATATCAAATTATAAATATAAATTATATATTTGAAACATTTATTAGATTATATTTAAAAATAATAACACTTAAACATTTTATTATAATTATTATTAAAAATGTAGTACTTTTTTAACATTTTTTATTTATTACAAATAATATATTATTTTAATTAATTTAAAATTTTAATAAACTTAAATATATTCAAAATAATATAATATTTTAATTAATTTAAAAAATTAATTATAATTTTATTATTTAGTAAAATATTAGTTTAAAAAAACCTTTATAACAATTTAATGTTTTCATAATAACATTTAATAATTTATTATTATATATATTAATGGTAATATTATTAAAAAAAAAAAAAAAAAAACAATTTCCCTACTGCAACTGCCGTAGGAAATACATTTTAATACTCCGCTAGAGGAAATAGCCGTAGGGTCCCCTACGGGAAAAGTAGCCGTAGGGAATTTATTATTCCCCTACGGGATTTGCCCGTAGGGAAAATTTCCCTACGGCTAGCCGTAGGGGATCCCGAAGTTCCCTACGGGGGTCACCCCTACCCCACGGCTGGGGGTAGGGATTGCCGTAGGGGATGCCAGAATTACTAGTGCAGTATTAGATTTAATACATGTCCGTTATTCCATGTGACATTCAAGCTGACCAATTTAAGTTTTATATATGTCTTCATGCCAAAAAATTCCTTATTGTTACATTAATAATGTTATTTTTCTTATATGTTTCCGAAGATTTATCATATGCCAAGTTTTTGCTTTTATGATTTTTTCTCTTAGTTTTAATTTTTATTTTTTAATTTGAAATTAGATTCGAGTTTTCTTCTTTGTCCCGGAGAGTGTAGCTGCAAAATCGAGCTACCTGATTCTTTCTACAACATTACGGCCGAAGAAGTGAGAAGAGAAGAGAAGCTGATGCAAGGAAGGAGAAGTTAGAAGAATCTAAGCTTTTAATTCCTAAATCGTACCGAGAAAAGCTGGCAAAAGCTGCAAAAAAAAAAAGGTATAAGAAAACTGTCATTAGGATACAGTTTCCTGATGGAGGTAGTACTCCAAGCTATCTTTTCTCCGTCCGAGTCAACTGGAGCTCTATACAAGGTTTCTTTTGACGCATATGCAGTTGTGATTGTGAGGGCTCTCGATTAATTAAAGGGATCTATTTATGCATACACAAGAAAAAACAAAAGGTGACAACAACTAGAATACATGTTATATACGCTTATAACCTAATGACAAAATTGATAGATCATATCAAACAATAAATTAATACTCCTATATCGTTAGCCAATACCAATCGTCAAACTACAAAATCACTCCTCAAATAATTTATTACAATTGTTTTGCTCTCCAATCCGTGTTATTTTTGATACATTCACGCGCATGAAATGCAAAATATTGTGCACGTCAAAGTTCGCAAAGTTATTTTTGATACATTCAAGCGCATGAAATGCAAAATATTGTGCACGTGAAAGTTCGCAAAGTCCCACTGACATAATATTTTTTGCTAAAACGTTTAAATTCTTGTACCTTTATTTTTGTAGCTTGTGAGCAATGCAATGAAAGACTGGAGTTTGAGCTACAACATCCAGATTTAATCAGGCGTCGAGTGATCCCACATTTTCCAGTTGTAGGAGAGAAAAAATCCCTCGAAGATGAGGATTTGGTTCCTGCTGCACTTATTAAGTTCAGACCTATTGAGACGGACGATGTTGTTTTCACCGGTCTCTGTAATGAACTCCTTGAAATCAGTGAACCCCTTGTGTTCGGTTCGGCTGTGGCTTCATTTAGGTTTTATTCAATTTGTGTGAGAATAAAATACAAATTTCAATGAAGTATCGAGTTCATTTTTGTTTGTAACTAATCTTGTGGTGTATGTTGTACATTTGGCACACTAAAAGTAGTCTAAGTACAACTTATGATTGCAATTGAACATTTTTAGTGCGTACATGTAATCATCGGTTTGTTGTTTCGGATAAGAGATGTAGGTTTTTTCATTTTTAGCTGCTGTGAATTAACTTCCAAGCTACAACCCCTTATTAAGTTAGATTACCCAAATTTTTTGATTCGGTTAAATCGAATCGGGTCGAATTCCACTCCTAAACACGGATTTCTCTCAAGCGGAAATGATACACTTATCTTGCTCCGTGCCCCCGATTATATTTGCCGGAATGGTACTTGATATTTTGATATTTTTTTATCAATCAGGATTGAAAGGAATGGTACTTGATATTTTGATATTTTTTTATCAATCAGGATTGAAAATTAATCGAGGATGGTCGATCAAAGTCATCTAATTTCTCAAAATATTCTAAGCCCAAAGAAGCTGTCTATTGCTAGGGAGATAATATTTTTAAGGGCTAAATACACTTTGCAACCCCTGGATATGGGGTTTTTACACTTTTCAACCTAGTCAGAAAACTTTTGCCGATCAGTACCACAGGATAAACAATATTACAATTTGCAACCTGTCGGCTGCCAGATCGGAATATTCCATGGAATATTCCGTTTTGGAGGGTTTTTTAGTAAATGTCAGAACAAAAAAATGGCTGATTACCCATTTGCCCTTCCCTCTTATTTAATGAATATTTGATTTCAGTAAATGAGAATGAAAATTAAAAAACGTTAAATACTCCTACTTCAAAGTAAAATCGCGACATTTCCATCCCCCAATTCAAGAACCCTAACCTTCGGGCTCTGCGATTCAGAAATTTGACGAAGAAAGAAGATGGCCGAACTTTGCAAATGCGGGAAGGAAGTGGTGAGTCGCACATCTTGGAGTGATTTGAACCCTGGCAGGAGGTTCAAAGCGTGCGAACAATTTCGGGTAAGAATCAAAACCCTAATTTCTGTAATTTCTCAATTCAGGGTTTCTGTGAGAACCCGTAACGTCTCTAGTTCAGAATTGGGGATAATAACCCTAATGAAAAACCGGGGATAATAACCCTAATTTTTGAATTGGGGATAATAACCCTAATTTTTCAATTGGGGATAATAACCCTAATTTCTCAATGAAGTCTTTTTGAGAGAACCCGTAATTTCTCAAGTTCAGAATTGGGATAAAAACCCTAATTTTTGAATTTGTCAATTTGAGATAATAACCCTAATTTCTGTAATTGATTTTTGGTCAGAATGGAGGCTGTGGATACTTTAATTGGGTTGACCCACCAGCATGCCACAGATGCCATCACATTATTCCAGGGCTGCTCAGAAATATCAATTCAAAGGTTGAGGAGTTGGAGCAGCTCAAGAAAGAAGTCACAGTGATGAAAAGAAGGATTTGGAAGATGACATTTGTGTTTGTGGCTGTACTGGTCATTTTCTGCAGTTTTCTGTACTAATGTGGAGTGATTCTGTGTAATGTGGATGATATGTAATGTGGAGTGATTTTGGGTAATGGACTTTAGTATGTTGGTAATCTGTAGTGGATGATATGTAATGTATTGTGTAATGTAATGCACTGTAATGAATTTGAGTTATGTAACTGGAGTTGCTTTTAATGACATTCATGATTTTCTCAAATGAATGACTGAAAAAACATGTAACTGAAATGACTGAAATTCATGAGCTGCTTTTAGTACTTGAATGACTGAAAAACATGTATCAGAAAGCTCAAAAACATTACTAAAATGAATGAAAAACCTATAACAATGGCTGAAAATACTGAACTCAAATGACCAAAATACTTGAGACGTAGATGTTATGCGGAGAAATTTCGGCCAAATCCCGAGCATAAGAAACCCTTTTTTCGCGAAGATAGAGAAATGATCCCCTTGCTCGCCCTCAAGGAAGGGAGAACAAACGAGGAGCTGCTCCCACAGGTATTCTCCATTAGAACAGAATAAGGCAACCAGGGAATGTGTTCGTTTGAAGATTGCCGGCGAGTTCAATCTGTTCAGATCGAAGAGCGGACGACCACATACGGCATGTTCGACCCGACGGGAAGCGGGCAAACCCAATCCTGGGCTCAGAAAAGAAGGGATGGGCCTAATGGAGGACATGTTAGTGGGCTTGGCCCATTAACCTATTTCAGAAACCCTAATTTGTATTCTCTATAAATAGTAGGTGTAATATTTTATTAGGGGTATCTACACATTTCCCAAAAAATTCTTAGAGAGCATAATTATCTTGTTCACTACTCAATCCCCAAAATATCAATTTTTAGTTGGTAATTGGAGAACACGATTTTTCCACCATCAACAATTGGCGCTAGAAGGAGGGGGGATCCTCGGGCGTTGAGTAGATATTGAACGAGAAGAGGCATGAGTCATCCGAGCAGCGCGACGGGTCTTCAGTGCACAGCCGGGGTATCGGGTCTCACCTCGGTAGAAAAGGGAAAAGGTCCCTAAGAGCTCGATGATGTTCGAACGAGGGAGGTGGAGATGTCCCAAATAGAGAGGGATCAGCTCGACCACATTGAGATGCTGAGGGTGATGGAGTTATATTCTAAATGTCTAGTTTAGTGACAATATGGAACTCCTTATCTGTGTTTTACATTATCTATTAATCAAACTGTCGGCATTTAATCTATCATGTACTTGAATGCAATAGTCCTAGATTTATACGTTGTAGACAGTATGGCGTGAGGAGACACGCGGAAGATCATACTGTCGGTTACTCGTATACTATCAAACAGAAGCTCACGACTTAGATGGACAGGGACAATCCATCGGTACGTCGTAGTGTGACTGGGTAATAGTTGGTCTTGACTATTATGTTACACTCGTACACTTGGTGTATTGAGCAGGACCACGGGAGGGCGTTCGATTTATACTAATCGACGTAATCGAACTAGACCTCAGAATTACGGATATACGAATTCCTAATCCCTATATAATTATAGGTGCGTATGTCCAATTCTCGGTTCTTTAACTTGCCAATAAGTGAGACTAATTGATTAGTCGAGATACTCGGTAAATTCGGAATCGGAATTGTACACACGGCATGCTATAGATTATAGACAGGAAACCGTGTTCCGTTTATCGGGTTGATGACGTCCCCGAGATGAGCTCATAAAGTTTATCATGTAAACCCTGCAGGTGGATTTGTTCCACATGATAATAAGGATGAGTGGTACTAGTCTCGGATAATAAGAAACGAATTAATTTAATTATTAGTAATTAAATAAATTCGTGGACGTTCGATATCTTAAACACGGGGAAAGTCGTATATGTAATTTCGGCGGATTTATTATTGTTGAAATAATATTAAAATTAATTTCGGGAATTCAATTATTATTTTATAGTGGAGTTAATAATAATTAAAATTGAAATCGATTAATTAAGGAATTGCTTTTACGTATTCCAAGTTAATTAATATTTCAATTTAGCCCTTAATTAATTTATCCTTAGGTCCCTAACGTAGCTCTATATAAACCCCCTCCCTTACCCTCTCTTAACCTACAATTCGCCGCAACATTTATTTTTGCTGAGAAAAATAATTGCGTTAGCGCAAATATATTTTTCTCTGTAAAAGTAAAAAGGTTAACGCAAATAAAATATTTATTCTCTCATTGAGAATAATCATAAGGAGGTTGAGACAGAGAGAGTATAGACGGGAGAACCCCAGCGGATCGTTGCCCACACAACGGCTGAAGTCGGGAAGAGAATACGTTAGAAGCTCTAAGGTCTCAACAATCGACCGAGAAGGTATGAGATCGATTCTTATTCCGCAATTAATCGATCTAAAATTATCTCGTTGAACATACATGAACGTAGATCGGATTTCGGGGTCGTGGATCGTATTCCTCGACTACTGGGGGTTCTAGGACCTCCGGAACGGTAGTCGGATGAGGAAAAACGACCCGGAAACGAGCCCAGAACAGTAACATCCCGTTGCTGTTCGCGGACAAACGGCGGTCGCCAGAGAGCAAACGGCGGTCGCCGTTTGCAGCTTCTCCAGCGACCGCTGGACTGCATACAGCGGGCGCTGTTTTGGTGCAGTCCAGTCCCGGTTCGCGCGGTTGTCCTTCGGGGCGATGACTGGACGTGAATCGGGTCAAGGGCTGTCGTGCGAACGAAGTAGCGACTTCGGATGTCGACTGGGATCGTTCGGATGTTCGAGCGATCGAACGAACGCATCCCGGGTAGTCGATTTCCAACAATTGGTATCAGAGCCGGTTTTGTGCGTTCTTGTATTGTTTGCGAGTTTTGTTTTGCAGGATAACCCGATTATTATGGTCATGTTTATTTGTACTGTATATTGTGGTTTGTTAAACTCTCGGGATTGTCGAGATCTTTGGTTTTTTTATCGTTGCTTGTTTGTAATAGTTAAAACGACGGGTTGAGTCGTTTAGGGTTTTCTATTTCGTTTTTCGTTTATCCGGGTGTATAGGATCGATCATTCCTGTATAGGATCGATGCCGGAAGTAGTTAGTTCACATATGTAATGTTACTGCTGCTTGGTGGATCGAGAAGAGATCGAAGGACGGACGAACGAGGGTCGAGAAGTCGAACCCTCGGCTACTGTTCAAAAACGGCGCCCGCTGGAGGGCAAACGGCGGTCGCCGTTTGCAGCTCCTCCAGCGACCGCTGTTCCTCAAACGGCGGGCGCTGTTTTGAGTTTTGGCAGCAGCGCCGCGGGGGTTCGACGGACATCACGGATCGCTTGTCGAGGGCCCGGGACGATACTCCAGTGGGAGGGGTTCGTCTCTTGGTCCTTAGACGAGTCGGTGATGGACCGAGACCGAGACGAGCAACGAGACGAAGATCCGAGAAGACGTGCATCGAAGATTTTAAAGGCCATAATAATCGGGCCACGTTAAATGCTTTCTATGTGTTTACGTGTTTTATTATGATTTAATTTCATATGCATGTGAATGTTATCCCTTTTCGTAAAAACTAAGTGGGAGAGGGATTGGAAACAATCCCGCGGTCTCCATTCTCTGTTTTGATAGTGATGTGTGTCGCTTACGAGTTGGCTTTAGTGTCATCCTCCCTATCGGATAAAGTTGACACACGGATATCACTGGATCAAAATTCGAATTCAATTCCATTTATAGAATTGAACACTTAAGTTTTTCAAAGCAATGCCTAATCTGTCTTTCAAAGACTAATTTCAACTCGACTCATTCTCACCCCGGGGAGTGGAATGGAGCCAAAGCGCTTGGTTATGTCGATGACACAGACTAGAGACATTCGAGTCATTTGATGACTAGATCGATTGTCTGGTTGGCTCCCTCACTTTGTGAGAGATAGGGCTCAATTGCATGATTGATCGCTGGTTAGAAACTTCGAGTTTCACTTACGAGATATCAAGTTTTGATTAACGAAATTGTGAAATTTATTAAATGGAATTCAATTAACAAAGTTGTTTGTTTAGTAAACGTCCACACTATCGTGGCTTACTAGACGGAAACGGAACTTTGGGTTAATTGAGGCTCGACAGTTATAGGAAATCGTAAAGGGACCGCATGTCAACGTAAACGTCCACATTAACGTGGATTGCGGTGGGCGTTTAGTTTCCGAGCGGTTAACTTAGTACTGAGAAATGGTATACACTTAGGTACGCTTTACAGTATCCTCCCCATCGGAGTCATTGCTGTAATGATGTTCGACCGAAGTAAAAGTCCAGTTATAAAATCGTTTGGACTAGTATACGTCCACATGAACGTGGCATGCTAGTCTGATGGGATTTTAGGATTGATTGGTAAATTTAATGATATTAATTAAGGGAGTTAATATCGAATTAAATTTGACAGTTTGATTTGTCTCTTTTATAGATATGGCACTCAACCCGCTGTCCATTATACTAAAAGAAAACAAACTCACTGGTCCAAACTATGTTGATTGGAAACGAAACTTGGACATTGTCCTAACTGCTGAGGAGTACAAGTATGTACTCCATGAGGTTTGTCCTGATGAACCTATTGATACCTCCACTCCTGAGGAAAAGGAAGCTCATCGGAAGTGGGTCAAGGCTGATCAGATGGCGCGGTGCTACATTTTGGCTTCTATGTCAAATGTGCTGCAACATCAGCATGAGGCCATGACCACTGCCTATGATATGATGCTTAACCTCAAGGAGATGTTTGGTAGTCAGGATAGGGCAGCCAGGCAAGATGCTATGAGAAAACTCATGACGGCCACTATGTCCGAAGGAACGCCCGTGAGGGATCAGGTTCTTAGGATGATAGGCTATCTGAATGAGATAGAGATTATGGGAGGAGCTATCGATGGGGAAACCCAGATCGATATAGTGCTCCAGTCTCTGCCTAGGAGTTTTGAGCAGTTCCGCCTGAACTATAACATGAACAAGAGGTTATATTCGTTGGCGGAACTCCTGACTGAACTCCAGGCGGCAGAGGGAATCTTTAAGAAGTCTCAGGCACTTGTGGCTGTGAAACTTCCTGGCCCTCCGGGGACTAAGAGGAAGAAGAAGCAAGGACGGAAACCCAGTGGACCCAGCAATGGTGGACCCCGGAATGGAGTGAACAAGCCCAAGGGCAAGTGTTTCCGTTGCAAGCAGTCTGGACATTGGAAGTCTAATTGTCCTCTCAGACAAGGAGGTATGAACTTTTCCTTAGTCACTGAAACATGTTTAGCGGTGTTATCCACCGGTACCTGGTGTGTGGATACGGGAGCCACTGATCATGTCTGCAATTCTTTGCAGGGGTTCCAGGAAACCCGGCGGCTTAGAGAGGGAGAGATCACTATCTACATGGGCAACGCTACGAAAGTGGCGGCAGTTGCAGTGGGAGATATTTATTTGTCTTTTAATAATAAAGTTTTGGTATTGAATAATTGTCTTTATGTACCGAATTTTAGAAAGAACCTTGTTTCGGTTTCTAAGTTGGTTTTGAATGGATATTCTGTTTCTTTTGATAATTCTGTTATTGTCAAGAAGAATGGTGATTATATCTGTTCTGGTACATTGATAGGCAACTTATATATACTGAATCCCACGATGCAAAGTGTAGAGTCATATAACACATCTAGTACCAATAAGAGAAAGGAGCCTTCTAGGATGAATCAAAAGTACTTATGGCATCTTAGGCTAGGTCATATTAACTTGGGTAGGATTCAAAGGTTGATAACTGATGGAATACTCAGTGGTGTGAAAGATGAGGACTTTCCGACCTGTGAATCATGCCTGGAAGGAAAAATGACCAAGCGACCCTTTAGTGATAAAGGGTATAGATCCAAGGAAGTACTGGAATTGATTCACTCTGATTTGTGCGGGCCTTTATCTGTCCAAGCGAGAGGAGGTTATGAATATTTCGTAACCTTCACTGATGATTACTCAAGGTATGGTTTTATATACCTGATGCGCCGCAAGAGCGAGTGCTTTGACAAGTTCAAGGAGTACAAAGCTCTTGTGGAGAACCTTCATGGTAAAACCATAAAGACTCTACGATCTGATCGTGGAGGAGAGTACCTCTCGGGAGAGTTTAAGGCGTACTTATTAGAGAATGGGATTGACTCCCAGATGACTGCACCATACACGCCCCAGCAGAATGGTGTAGCAGAAAGAAGGAATAGGACTCTTATGGAAATGGTAAGATCTATGATGAGTTACTCAAACCTACCAGTTTCGTTCTGGGGATATGCCTTGGAAACAGCGGCGTATATCCTGAACCTAGTGCCTTCTAAATCAGTCCCTAAGAGGCCCTCGGAATTGTGGACCGGGCGTAAGCCAAACTTGAAACACATTCGGATCTGGGGTTGTCCAGCATATGTGCTGAAGCATGGGGCTGATAAGTTGGAGTCACGTTCGGATATTCGGTTGTTTATAGGATATCCTAGAGGAACGAAAGGTGGTCTATTTTATAGTCCTAAGGACCAGAAGATCGTTGTTAGCACCAACGCTCGGTTCTTGGAAGAGGATTATATAATGGACCACAAGCCCAAGAGTGAGATAGTACTTAACGAACTGAGAGGGGACGATCAAGGCTTAGATCCAACCGAACCGAGTGATACGCCACCACAGTCTGCACCTGTAGTTACTGAGGTTACACCGGAGCGTCGTCGTAGTGGGAGGGTTGTTCGAAAACCCGATAGGTTCATGTTTATAGGTGAGTCTTCGGACTTGTTACCTGGAGAACATGAAGCCGATCCCTGGACCTACGGCGAGGCGCTTAAAGATCAAGATGCCCAGTCTTGGCAAAAGGCGATGAAATCTGAGATTGAATCAATGGATTCAAATCAGGTCTGGAATCTTGTAGCACCGCCCAAAGGTGTAAAAGCCATTGGTTGCAAGTGGGTGTACAAGATAAAAAGAGGGTCTGACGGGAAGGTTGAAACCTTCAAGGCTAGGCTTGTTGCGAAGGGGTATACTCAGAAAGAAGGGATCGATTATGAGGAAACCTTTTCGCCGGTAGCTATGCTAAAGTCGATCCGGATTCTTTTGTCTATAGCATCTCATATGGATTATGAGGTGTGGCAAATGGACGTCAAGACAGCATTCTTGAATGGGAATCTTGACGAGACCATTTACATGAGACAGCCAGAAGGTTTCATCAAGAAAGGCCAAGAGCATCTAGTATGTAAGCTAAACCGATCCATTTATGGATTGAAGCAAGCTTCTAGATCTTGGAACATGCGGTTTGATGAGGTTATCCAGTCTTATGGATTCATTCAAAGCATGGACGAGTCGTGTGTATACCGGAGAAGTGACGGAAACAGTGTGGCGTTTCTCGTGCTTTATGTAGACGACATCCTTCTAATTGGCAACAATGTGAAGATGTTGTCGGACATAAAGGGATGGTTGTCCAAGCAATTCGATATGAAAGACTTAGGACAAGTTGGGCATGTTCTTGGGATCAAGGTTATACGGGATCGCCAGAAAAGAACATTGAGCTTGTCCGAGGCTTCATATATTGATACGATTCTGGCTCGTTTCAACATGCAGAATTCCAAGAGAGGTGCTCAACCTTTATGCCATGGAATTCATCTATCTAAAGACATGTGTCCCAAAACATAGAAGGAGATAGATTACATGAAGACAGTTCCTTATGCTTCGGCAGTAGGAAGTCTAATGTATGCGATGTTGTGCACGAGGCCTGATATCTGCTATGCCGTAGGCATGGTAGCGAGATATCAGAGTAACCCTGGACAGGGTCACTGGACTGCTGTAAAGAACATACTTAAGTACCTGCGAAGGACTAGGAATTATGTTCTGAGTTACAAAGCGTCCGAGTTGATTCCTATTGGTTACACAGACTCGGATTTCCAATCTGATAAGGATCAGCGAAAGTCTATATCAGGCTATGTGTTCACATTGGGAGGTGGAGCAATTTCGTGGAAGAGTGTTAAGCAGAAATGCATTTCGGACTCTACCATGGAAGCCGAATATGTAGCAGCCTCTGAGGCAGCTAAAGAATCGGTGTGGCTCCGGAACTTCCTTATGGACTTGGATGTGGTTCCTAAGATGCCTAGAGCTATCACAATTTATTGTGACAATAGCGGTGCAGTGGCAAATGCAAAGGAACCACGAGCCCACAATGCGAGTAAACACATAGATCGCAAGTACCACCTGATTAGAGACATCGTCAGGAGAGGCGATGCGGTTGTCACCAAGATTGCATCAGCGGATAACCTGGCTGACCCCTTTACGAAGGCACTTCCAGCGGAAGCGTTCAAGAGACACGTGAAGGGGATGGGTATCGGATGTATGGTAGAGGGCAACTAGAGATTTAGTATAAGTGGGAGATTGATGGAGTTATATTCTAAATGTCTAGTTTAGTGACAATATGGAACTCCTTATCTGTGTTTTACATTATCTATTAATCAAACTGTCGGCATTTAATCTATCATGTACTTGAATGCAATAGTCCTAGATATATACGTTGTAGACAGTATGGCGTGAGGAGACACGCGGAAGATCATACTGTCGGTTACTCGTATACTATCAAACAGAAGCTCACGACTTAGATGGACAGGGACAATCCATCGGTACGTCGTAGTGTGACTGGGTAATAGTTGGTCTTGACTATTATGTTACACTCGTACACTTGGTGTATTGAGCAGGACCACGGGAGGGCGTTCGATTTATACTAATCGACGTAATCGAACTAGACCTCAGAATTACGGATATACGAATTCCTAATCCCTATATAATTATAGGTGCGTATGTCCAATTCTCGGTTCTTTAACTTGCCAATGAGTGAGACTAATTGATTAGTTGAGATACTCGGTAAATTGGGAATCGGAATTGTACACACGGCATGCTATAGATTATATACAGGAAACCGTGTCCCGTTTATCGGGTTGATGACGTCCCCGAGATGAGCTCATAAAGTTTATCATGTAAACCCTGCAGGTGGATTTGTTCCACATGATAATAAGGATGAGTGGTACTAGTCTCGGATAATAAGAAACGAATTAATTTAATTATTAGTAATTAAATAAATTCGTGGACGTTCAATATCTTAAACACGGGGAAAGTCGTATATGTAATTTCGGCGGATTTATTATTGTTGAAATAATATTAAAATTAATTTCGGGAATTCAATTATTATTTTATAGTGGAGTTAATAATAATTAAAATTGAAATCGATTAATTAAGGAATTGCTTTTACGTATTCCAAGTTAATTAATATTTCAATTTAACCCTTAATTAATTTATCCTTAGGTCCCTAACGTAGCTCTATATAAACCCCCTCCCTTACCCTCTCTTAACCTACAATTCGCCGCAACATTTATTTTTGCTGAGAAAAATAATTGCGTTAGCGCAAATATATTTTTCTCTGTAAAAGTAAAAAGGTTAACGCAAATAAAATATTTATTCTCTCATTGAGAATAATCATAAGGAGGTTGAGACAGAGAGAGTATAGACGGGAGAACCCCAGCGGATCGTTGCCCACACAACGGCTGGAGTCGGGAAGAGAATACGTTAGAAGCTCTAAGGTCTCAACAATCGACCGAGAAGGTATGAGATCGATTCTTATTCCGCAATTAATCGATCTAAAATTATCTCGTTGAACATACATGAACGTAGATCGGATTTCGGGGTCGTGGATCGTATTCCTCGACTACTGGGGGTTCTAGGACCTCCGGAACGGTAGTCGGATGAGGAAAAACGACCCGGAAACGAGCCCGGAACAGCAACATCCCGTTGCTGTTCGCGGACAAACGATGGTCGCCAGAGAGCAAACGGCGGTCGCCGTTTGCAGCTTCTCCAGCGACCGCTGGACTGCATACAGCGGGCGCTGTTTTGGTGCAGTCCAATCCCGGTTCGCGCGGTTGTCCTTCAGGGCGATGGCTGGGCGTGAATCGGGTCAAGGGCTGTCGTGCGAACGAAGTAGCGACTTCGGATGTCGACTGGGATCGTTCGGATGTTCGAGCGATCGAACGAACGCATCCCGGGTAGTCGATTTCCAACAGAGGGCCGAGCAAAGGGAGTTAAGGACAGAACAGAGAGTCCTCCAGGAGAAGAAAAGGGAAGCCATCCGGAGCCGACGACCTGCCGAAGGCCTGCCCGATCTGAACCTCGAATGTCTCCATACCCCAGAAGATATCAAAAGAACCATACGATTGCTGCAAGAGAAGTCAGCCCGTATGGATAAGGCAAACAGAAATCAGGGTCAGGGACCCATAGTGAGGAATCTAGACGAAGATTTCCGAAACGAAGAGTTTGATGAGGAGCAAGAAACCCCCAGAGTATCTCCGGTGCGACCACGTAAAAAAGGTCGAAGGTTGAGAGTAGTTCGACAGGAAGAGTATGACGGCGATTCCAGCGGATCACAAGAGTCGGACGAGAGTTATGAAGGGTGGGATGACCAGAGGGGGGTCGGAGCACCCCCTCAACCCAGGAGACGTGGTCGGCAACCAAGGAGGCAACCGGAAGGCCGCCCTGACGAGGATATTGTCAAAAGGCTGGAAGAGATGGAGAGGAAAATCGCCTTGCAGAAGGGCGAAGGGCCCCGAAGAACGACCTTGGCGGATCCTCTATCCCGCCGTATATCGAGCGCGAGGACTCAGGCGGAGATCGCCCCGATGATGAATATGGTATACGATGGGAAGACGGACCCTGAGGTCCATTTGAGCAGGTATAATATTTATATGGTCGGACGAGGCGCCAGCGACGCAACTAAATGTAGACTTTTTCCTCTCACCTTGGGGGATACGGCACACAAGTGGTACACGAGTCTTCCGAGTCGTTCTGTGGACGGTTTTGAAGAATTGGGAGATCTGTTCGTTACCTATTTCGCTGCCAAGATCCAGCGCCCAGAGGGCAGGCAGAGGCTTATGGGAATCAAGCAGGGAAACGAAGAGACTGACGAGCAGTATCTAGACCGAGTGGAAAAGATAATCTCTCACGGAGAGCCTATTATAGATGATGTGCTCGTACACGCCGTGGTCGGGGGTTTAAAGCCCAATTCGAAATTGTTCAAGCCTATGATGCGGGAATACCCTAAGACTTATGCCGAGTTCCGCCGGCGCGCCGGCGAAGAGGTCGTCCAACAGCGTATTTACGAGCAGAGATTGAAAGAAGTCGAAGGTCAAGCCAGGAAGGAAAAACCCTTCTTCGAGAAGAAGGATTGGATGAAAAAGAACGCGGGTCCCAAAAATTTCAACGACCCGAGAAGAGAGCAGCATAATGAGCCAGGAGAGAATGGAACGTTCCACGGAAGGACGGCGGGAAAAATTCTAGAGATTTTCCAAGATAATAACGTGTTCGCTTTGATGCCACCACCACCTCTCGTCGGGCCGCCCGAGAGAAGGAATCCGAATAAATGGTGTGAGTTTCATGAAGACATTGGGCACCCCACAGATGAATGCAGACAATTGCTCGACCAGCTAAAGCAGTTGTTGAGAGAGGGAAGACTGGAACAACTGTTGAGGAGACCGGGGAGAGGAAGGGGCAGATGAGGGAATGGTCATCATAATCGACCATTTGTGCCTCACAATCAAAGGTTGCCGGAACCACAGAGATTGCAAATCGAACAGCCCCCACCACCTCCGCCGGTCGATGCGCGAGGAAACAGAGAGGTGCCACCAATGAGAGAGGGCGGAAGAATTAACATGGTCGGCGGCATAGCCCCCGGGACCCAGAAATCGAAGAGGCAGAAGAAGGCCGAGCTGCGGACATGGGAAGGCATCAATGCTGTAATCCCATTGAAAGAGCCGGGCATTGCCAAGGGAGTGGTCATCCAGTTTACCGATCAGGATTGGGTGGGGGTCAGATACCCAAAGATGGAGTCCCTAGTAGTGATGGCCCGGATTCAAGGAGTCGAAGTGGCCCGCATCCTGATCGACAATGGCGCCCATTGCAACATTTTGTTCAAAAGGACATTCGATCAGCTGGGGGACATGGCTGAGTATTTGAAGTCATACGAAGGGTCGCTGAGGGGTTTCGGCGACGTGGAGGTGAAACCCTATGGAAAGATCAAGTTGGCTGTGGAGCTCGTCGACTATCGGGATGTTGCAGTTCGAATTACGCGAACTACTGAGTTCGTCGTGGTCGATATTGAGAATGTTTATAATGCTTTCCTAGGTAGGCCGTTTCTGGAGGCATTCGAGGCTGTGGCCTCGTCCCACTATTATTGTATTAAGTTTCCCACCCTGAACGGATCTGTTGGGACCGTGAAGGGAGACCAATATATGGCAAAGAAATGTTTCGATTATGATTTGTGTTCGGTTAAGAGCCTGGCGAAGATCACACAAGAAGTTAACGATACTCCCGAAACTACAATCACTAGGAGAATGGCCGAGGACGGCCGGGTGGAAGTCAAGGAGATTGATCCCACGAGGGAAATGGGGATCGATGAAACCGAATATTTGGCCACTCTCTGGGAGGAGGGGGAAGTCGAGCAGGCGAGTTCGTTCATAGCAGAAATAGACAAAGGCCGAAAGACTGAGGACGACCTGGAACCTCGCGTAGGCGAGGAGGGCGGAGAAATCGCTGATCCCCGAGGTCCATCCCAATGTTCGGAGGTGGACGATCTGGAAAGTGTAGGTCTTGACCCCAGCCGACCTGAAACAGTAGTGTTGATCGGGGCAAGGTTGCCCGAGGGAGTAAAACGGGAGCTAATTGCATGCCTGCAAAGAAATATGGACGTGTTTGCATGGTCGCATAAGGACATGACAGGAATCGACCCGAAGCACGCATGCCATCACCTCAAGATCGATCCCATGAAGAAGCCCGTGGCACAGAAACGGCGCAGGATGGGACCTGAGAAGTATGAAGCTTTGGCCGTGGAAGTAAAGAAGTTGGTAGATAACGACTTGGTAGTAGAATCCCGAGGGGAGCCTCAATGGCTATCTAATTCGGTGCTCGTAAAGAAGACAGGGAATGCATGGAGGCTATGCGTGGATTTTACCGACCTCAATCGAGCATGTCCAAAAGACCATTTCCCCATGCCCCACATCGACCACCTCGTGGACAACACTTCTGGCTATGCGATACTCTCGAAGTGTGATTGTTATGCAGGCTATCATCAGATACCGATGGCCCCCGAAGATATCGAGCATACCTCTTTCTACACGGAAAAGACGGTGCTGAGCTGGAAGCGGATGCCATTCGGGTTAAGGAACGCAGGGGCCACATATCAGCGATTGGTGAACAAGATGTTTTCCGAACAAATCGGCGAAACCATGGAAGTATATGTGGACGACCTCATTATCAAAAGCAAAATACTGGAAGACCACGTGAAGGACGTAGAGACCACATGTGAGATTTTGAGGAAGTACAACATGAAGCTGAACCCGAAGAAGTGTCATTTCGGAGTTTTCGAGACGAAGTTCCTGGGACACATCGTGAGTACCAGGGGGATCGAGGCGAACCCGAGCAAGATACAAGCGATTGTCGATCTGAGGGAGCCCCGGTGTTTGAAAGAAGTTCAACGCATAACCGGCTGCCTGGCCGCGCTGAGCCGATTCATACCCCGACTGGGGGATAAGAGCCGTCCATTCTTTCAAGCCATAAAGAATCAAAAGTTCAAGTAGAAAAAGGACAGCCAGGAGGCTTTCGATAGATTGAAACTTCACTTACATGATCCGTTGATCCTCTCGAAACCGGTCAGAGGAGAAAAATTGTTCCTTTACCTAGCGGCTTCCGAACATGCCATTAGCTCGATCTTGGTGCGAGCAGAGGATAAACTCCACAAGCCCATCTATTATGTTAGCCAGACCCTACAAGACGCCGAGTCGAGATACACGCCTTTGGAGAAGCTGGCGTATGCTTTGGTGATGAGCGTACGTAAGTTGAGATCGTATTTTTTCGACCATCCCGTCGAAGTATTGATGACCATGCCTTTAAGACAAGTGTTACAGCGGCCAGACACTACTGGCCGCCTGTTAAAGTGGAGTCTGGAAGTGGGCCAATATGACATTACTTATGCGCCGAGGACGGAGATCAAGGGACAGGCATTGGCCGATTTCATTGCGGAACTCACCTTCCCACGGATTGAATCCTCACTCCCTATCCCACCATGGAAGCTCTATGTCGACGGGTCGTCCACAAGCTCCCGAGTTGGGGCTGGAATAGTCTTGGTCGGGCCAGGAAGTCAATCCTTCGCGCACGCGGTAAGTTTCGAGTTCGATGCCACCAACAACGAGGCCGAATATGAGGCGCTAATAGCAGGACTGAAACTCTCCCTGGCCGTCGGTGCCGAGAAGTTAAAAATCTTCACAGAATCTTTGCTGGTGGTAAACCAAGTCAAGGGAAAGTACGAGACCAGAAGCACAAGGATGGAGCAATACTACGAACTTGTGATGAAGATGATAAGCAAATTCCCCCGAGTCGAAATCGAACAGATCCCCCGGGAACTGAACACTCAGGCGGATGCACTATCCAAACTGGCCTCTTCAGAAGGGACGGGCGATCTATCCAACGTAATCCTGTTAAGTCAGGGTCGATCAGCATTGGATAGAGCCGAGACAAGTAGGGTCGAGCTGATCGATCGAGGAGAAAATTGGATGGGTCCCATCTCAAATTATTTGCGGAAAGGTGAGGAGCCTGACGACAAGGTGGAGTCCCGACAGCTCCGAATACGCGCGTCTCGGTATACCTTAATCGGAGAAGCGCTGTACAGGAGAAGTTTGGCCATGCCGCTATTGCGATGTATAACTCCTGCCGAAGGGAGGAGGGTGTTCGGAGAAATTCATGACGGCGTGTGCGGGAACCATGCTGGCGGGCAATCCCTGGCACACAAGACCATCAGGCAAGGTTATTATTGGCCGACCTTGCGACGAGATGCAATAGAATATGCGAGAAGATGCCATCGGTGCCAAATAACGGCACCGATCACAAGGGTCCAACCTGAATATTTGAATTCCATCTATAGCCTTTGGCCATTTGCGACTTGGTAAATCGATTTGATCGGACCTCTCCCGACAGGGCCATGGGGGTCAAATACGCGGTAGTTTCTGTAGATTATTTCTCCAAATGGGCGGAGGCTGAGCCACTAAATAAAATCGATCAGCCCCAAATTATCCGTTTCATATGGAAGAATATCATATGTCGGTTCGGGCTACCACACACCATCTCCTCGGACAACGGGAAACAGTTTGACGGATTGGAGATTATGAAGTTTTTCGACAAATGGAGGATAAGGAAGGTGTTCTCCACCCCCTATCACCCCCAAACGAACGGGCAAGTAGAGGCCGTGAACAAAATCCTGAAACACACTCTAAAAGCTAGGATTGAAGAAAGGCAAGGGAGATGGGCAGCCGAACTGCCCGATGTACTATGGGCATACAGAACGACAAGCGAGGTGGCCACAGGAGAAACACCATTTGCCCTGGCTTTCGGATGCGAAGCAGTTGTACCTTCCGAAGTGGAGGTACCCACCCACCGAACAACATAGGAGTTGACCGATCAGAATGATCTAACGATGCGAGTAGAACTGGACCTACTCGAAGAAAGGAGGATCAACTCGGTGTATCGAAATGCAGCAGCTAAGCAAAGAGCTGAGAAGTATTTCAATTCGAAAGTAAGGGTGAGAAAATTCAAACAAGGCGATCTGGTGCTAAAAGAAATTCTGGGGGCCAACACAGGGGCCCTAGGTCCGACATGGGAAGGACCATTTCGAGTGAGAAAAGTCCTACAGAATGGATCGTACGAGCTGGAACACCTGAATGGAGTGGCCGACCAGTATTTCTGGAACTCCGCGCACCTCAGGAAATACTATCAGTAAGTTTTGACATTGTATCGTGGTCGTTGTGCATTTAATAAAAGGAAGATTTCGGGGGTCTCTGATAACTTCACAATAAAAATAAAAAGGGGTAAGAGTCACGACTCCCCCAGTGCCCGACATGATCGAGCGCGGGCCAGGCGCCCCTCGAGTCCGGGAGATTTTAAAACAAAAAGGGGTAAAGAGTCACGACTCCCCCAGTGCCCGATATGATCGAGCACGGGCCAGGCGCCCCTCGAGTCCGGGAGATTTTAAAACAAAAAGGGGTAAGAGTCACGACTCCTGTTGGAATTCGATATCCCGGGCTATTTAAAATTGCGGAAACCAATAACCCGATCAAAACCATCCGCCGGAGATCACATGAACGCCGACTCATCCGCCGGAGTCCGACCTTCGGAGACCATGCGCCCGAAGACGCACAGCCCGCCCCCGGTCGAACCCCCGCGAGCCGGGGTTCGTGCGATCGATGATCGCATCGATCATCATGATCGATGGGGCTGCATCCGGCAGCCCCCAGCAGCAGGTCCGGCGACCTGCTGCCCGCCGTGGAGGAGCCCCCACCGTCGAGGTGGGGAGGTGGCGGCACCAGCCCGCCACCGCCGGCGATCGCGCCCAGCGATCGCCCCCTCGGCCGAAGCCGAGGGCTCCCCTTGCGCGCGCCCGAACCCTAGCCGGGCGATCCCACGCGGTCCGGTGGCTTCGCCACCACCGCGTGATCGTCCGTCTAATCCGGGTCTGAACTTTCGGATCTTGTTCTACGGTATTCTCGATAAATCAAAACCGAATAAATCAAGGGTGTTTAGATTTTTACCTTTCGATTCGTTGTTCGGAGAAACGAATTCAAGATGACCTTTGAATCTTCCCACGTATTCCTTGCACTAGCTTGAACTTCGGGTGGGCGACGATCCTCCAAGCTCTATGGATCTACTTCTCTCTCTACTTTCTCTCTCTAGAAGAATTATGATCTTCAACCTTATGAGAATAGAGAAGACCATGTAGTGCTTTTATAGGCTACGTAGGGGATCTAAAGGAGGTGGAATATTGGGCTTCCAATATTAATGATTAAATTGAGCCCAAGCCCAAATCTATTAATCTCCCATTAATATTAATTAATTTATTTTCCACTATATAAATTAATTGCACTCCCAATATTAAACCATATTATATCCAAATAATAATTCTCCGGTAGTATTATTTATTCCGTGTATTTAAGATATAAATATCCATGAATAAAATTTATTTATTGCTTAATAAATTTATTCATCTCTTTTATCCGAGACTAGTACCACTCAACCTTATTTATTATGCGGAATTAAATCCACTCGCGAGGTTTACATAATAAATCCTTATGAGCTCATCTCGGGGATATTATCAACCCTTCCGGGATACACTGTCCGGTCAATCATTCACGGCATGCCATATATAAAATATAGTGACCCAACTTAACCGGTAATTAACCCAATAATTAAATCGGTTAATTCCTTTGGTAAATCAAAGTCACTTATATTAAATATACACACCCGCCACAATATCGGGGATTAAGAATAAAATACACTGAGTCTCAAATCAATTATCGCCGAGCAATCCTAATTGATGAGTCTCAATCGATCCGCTCAATACACCAAGTGTACAAGTGTGATAAAATAATTAAGACAAATTATTTTCTCTCTCACACAACGACTATACCGATGGATTGGTCCGTGTCCATCTAGGTCGTGAGCATCTGTTCGATTAAATACGAGTAACCGATAGTATGATCTTCTGTGTGGGCCCGACACACCATACTAACTACAACGTATAAAATCCAGGACTATAATTTGCATATATTTAATTAACAACAATTAAATGCAAATGAATGTTCGTATTTAATAGGTAAATGAAAGTGTACAAGGAGTTCACAATACTCAAATCTAGACATTAAGTATACCACTCCAACAATCTCCCACTTATACTAAGGTCTAGTCTTATCCTCCAAACTTCTGACTCCCAAACCCTCCAAGTGCTTGAAATATACTTCCTTAGGAAGTATCTTGGTGAAAGGGTCCGCTAGGTTGTCCTCCGAAGCTATCTTGGTGACTATCGCATCGCCCCTCTTGACGATGACTCGAATCAGGTGGTACTTGCGCTCTATGTGTTTCGAAGCACTATGGGACCGTGGTTCCTTACTGTTTGCCACTGCACCGCTATTATCACAATAAATTGTCATAGCCTTGGGCAAACTCGGAATCACATCTAAGTCCTGGAGGAAATTAAGGAACCAAACTGACTCTTTCGCTGCCTCTGAGGCTGCAACATATTCAGCTTCCATGGTAGAGTCTGAAATGCACTTTTGCTTAACACTCCTCCATGATACGGCTCCACCTCCCAAAGTGTACACATAGCCTGATGTCGACTTTCGCCGGTCCTTATCAGCTTGGAAATCCGAATCCGTATAACCCAAAGGAATCAGATTGTCTGCCCCGTAACTTAGAACATAATCCCTAGTATTTCGCAAATACTTGAAAATGCTCTTTACGGCAGTCCAATGAGCCTTTCCAGGGTTACTCTGATATCTCGCTACTACGCCAACTGCATAGCAGATATCAGGCCTCGTGCATAACATTGCATACATCAAGCTTCCCACAGCCGAAGCGTAGGGAACTGCTTTCATTTCATCTTTCTCCTTTTGTGTCTGAGGACACATCTCCTTAGAAAGATAAGTTCCTTTACTGAAGGGCAGCTCACCCTTCTTGGAATCTTGCATGTTAAAACGAGCCAGAATCGTGTCTATGTAAGATTGCTGGGATAGGTACAATGTTCTATTCCGGCGATCCCTTATAACCTTGATCCCTAGAACATGCCCGACTTCTCCCAAATCTTTCATATCGAATTGTCTAGAAAACCATCCCTTTATGTCTGATAACATCTTTACACTGTTGCCAATGAGAAGAATGTCATCTACATAAAGCACGAGAAACACCACCTTCTTCCCATCACGTTTCCAATACACACACGATTCGTCCATGCTTTGACTGAATCCAAAAGATTGGACTACTTCGTCAAATCGCAGGTTCCACGATCTCGAGGCTTGTTTCAATCCATAAATGGATCGATTAAGCTTGCACACTAGATGATCTCGCCCCTTAGCAATGAATCCTTCTGGTTGTTTCATATAAATCGTCTCGTCAAGACTTCCATTTAGGAAAGCTGTCTTGACATCCATTTGCCACACCTCATAATCCATATGAGCTGCTATGTATAAGAGAATCCGGATCGACTTTATCTTAGCTACCGGCGAGAAGGTCTCCTCATAATCGATTCCCTCTTTCTGAGTATATCCTTTCGCAACAAGCCGAGCTTTAAAGGTTTCAACCTTTCCGTCAGATCCTCTCTTTCTCTTGTAGACCCATTTACACCCAATTGGCTTTACGCCGTTTGGTGGTTCTACAAGATCCCAGACTTTATTAGAATCCATAGATTCTATTTCGGATTTCATCGCTTTCTTCCAAGAAGGCGCATCTATATCTTGTACCGCCTCATCATAGGTCCAGGGATCGATTTCATGAACTCCAGGTCCAGAGTCCGAAGACTCACCCAGTCCAATCCATCGGTCTGGTTGCTTAACAACCCTCCCACTACGACGGCGTTCTGGTGTATTAACAGTGACAGTGTTAGGTGCAGATTCTAGTGGTGTATCTATACTCGGTTCGGCTGTATCTAAGTCTTCCTTGTTACCTCTCAACTCATCAAGTATTATGTCACTTTTGGGCTTGTGGTCCATGACATAGTCTTCCTCTAAGAACCGAGCGTTAGTACTTATAACGATCTTCTGGTCCTTAGGACTATAGAAGATGCCACCTTTAGTTCCTTTCGGGTATCCTACAAACAGCCGTAATTCTGATCTAGGTTCTAACTTGTCGGCACCTTGTCGCAACACATGTGCTGGACAACCCCAGATCCGAAGGTGCCTGAGGCTAGGCTTGCGCCCGCTCCACCTTTCCATAGGTGTGGTGGGTACCGTTTTTGTTGGAACCATGTTGAGAATGTACGCCGCCGTTTCCAAGGCATATCCCCAGAACATAGTAGGTAAGTCCGAGTAACTCATCATTGAACGCACCATCTCCATAAGAGTCCTATTCCTTCTTTCCGACACACCATTCTGCTGAGGAGTATATGGTGATGTCATTTGGGAATCAATCCCATTCTCTGCCATGTATGCCTTGAATTCTCCAGACAGGTACTCGCCTCCGCGATCGGATCGCAGGCATTTAATGGATTTACCTTGAAGGTTCTCCGCAAAAGCCTTGAACTCCTTGAACTTGTCAAAGGATTCGCTCTTGCGGCGCATCAGGTATACAAATCCATATCTTGAGTAATCATCAGTGAAAGTGATGAAATACTCGTACCCTCCCCTTGCCTGAGTAGACATAGGTCCGCATACATCAGAGTGAATCAAATCCAATACTTGTTCAGCCCTTCGTCCTTTACCAGAAAAAGAACGCTTGGTCATTTTTCCCTCTAAACAGGATTCGCAGGTTGGAAGGTCCTCTCCTTCAACACCACTGATGAGACCATCAGATTTCAACCTTTGAATTCTATTTGAGTTAATATGACCTAGCCTTAAGTGCCACAAGTATAATTGATTCATTTTAGAAGGTTCCTTTCTCTTATTGGTGTTCGTAGATGTGTTATTACTCTCGGTTAGTTGCATTGTGTTAGACTCAGGATTTAGTACATACAAATCGTCCACCAATGTACCAGAACAGATAATTTCACTGTCTCTTCTTATGATCACAGAGTGGTCAAAAGAAACAGAATATCCATTCAAAATAAGCTTAGAAACCGAAATTAAATTCTTTCTAAAGTTGGGTACATAAAGACAATTATGTAAAACTAAAACCCTATCACTACTAAAGCGTAAGTGAACGTCTCCCACTGCAACAGCCGCCACCTTCGCGGCATTGCCCATGTAGACCACGATCTCTCCCTCTCTAAGTCTCCGGGTTTCCTGGAACCCCTGCAATGAATTGCAGACATGATCAGTGGCCCCCGTATCTACACACCAGGTGCTGGTAGATAACACCACTGACAATGTTTCGGTGACTAAGGAAAATTTCGTACCTTTGATGAGAGGACAATCAGACTTCCAGTGCCCAGACTGCTTGCATCGAAAGCACTTGCCTCGCGGCTTGCTTTTCCCAATCCGTGGTTCAAAACCACTGGGCTTCTTTGCTTGCACTTCCAACTTGGCCACTAGAGCTTGTGATTCTCTGATCATATTTATCAGTTCATTTCTTTTGAAATCGTTTTTAAGCGATTCCTCAAGCGGACTGAACATAATGAGTATGTCAATCACCTCTAGTCCGGCTTCCTTACTATGTCCTAACATCTCCTTGAGGTCATTTTCAATGTCCTCATCAGTTGGGACAATAGTGGATTCGGAAGTCTCAACAGTCTGGACAATGTCCAGATTTCTTTTCCAATCAGTACTATATGGAACCAGTGAGTTTTCATCTTTAAGTATATCACAAAGTGGGGTCACAGTCATTCTCTAACCTATAAGCACATAAAACAAACAAACAATTTAATATCCGATATTATCTCCCTCAAATAATATCATTAAATCACTAATCGCCTCTAAAATCCCATCAGGTTAAAGCAAGCCACGTTCGTGTGGACGTTTACTCACCCAAATGATTTAGCAATTAGATTTGCTTTGGTCATACATCATTATAGCGTTACTTCGTTGGGAAGAATACTATAAAGCGTATCTAAGTGTAAACCATTACTCAGTACCAAGGTGAATCGTTTAAAATTGTTACATCACCGCAAGCCACGTTCGTGTGGACGTTTACGACAACTCGCAATCCTTCACAATTCCCTATAACTGTCTACATCAATTATTCTAAAATCCCATCCAGTATAGCAAGCCACGTTCGTGTGGACGTTTACTACACCAGAAGATTTATATAATTGAAATCCAATTACTTGACCCATTTAATCTTGTAAATCAAGACGCGGAGAATCATAAGTGAAACTCGAAGTTTCTAACCAGTGATTCACCATGCGAACAACCCTATCTCTCATAAATGAGGGAGCCGAGCAGACAATCGATCCATCTATCAAAGAATGGTACGACTGCCTCTAATTTGTGTCCTCGACATGACCAAGTGGCTTTGGCTCCATTCCACTCCCCGGGGTGAGAATGAGTCGACTTGAAATCAGCTTTGGAAAGACAAATTAGGCATTGTTTGATAAACTTAATCAATGTTTCTTGTAAGAGAAATTACAAGAACTCTCCTCCAATGACCTATCTATATAAACTTCAAAAGTTTATAAAAGTCACCAAGAGAGCAGCAATGGAGACCATGGGTATGTTTCCATACCCTCTCCCACTTAGCTTTTTACAATAAAGGGATACGCTATCTAGTGCATAAAAGTAAACACATATAGCATGCATACATGTAATAAAGCACATAGTATTATCACATAGTCAAAATAATTACTAGAATATTATTTTCCGACTATTATGGCTTTACTTCATCTCGTACGCATCTTCTAGTCTTCAGTCTTCGTTCTTGAATGCTCCATGTGACGAGAATATTAATTTCCAATATTTAAATCTATTTATTTTTAATAAATCCAAAAGATACTTAATTAATAATAATTAAGTCAATCGAATAAATCAAAAATAAAATTAAATATTATTAATATTTTTATTTATTTTATTTTCCCTTTCTACTTCATTAAATCTCTAGAATAATCTATCCAAGACCCACTTGGAATATTCTAGATGATTTCCATAATGAAATAAGGAAATAAAATAATTTAGGACTCTTCTACTTTCCAAGATTAATTAATTTCCATTTTTATGAAAATTCCCATAAAATAGGAATAATCAATTAGGAAATAAATCAATCCTAAATTAACTTTTATTCCTTTCCAATTCTATTAAATCTCTAGGATCCTATTCCAAGTAGAACTCGGAATACTCTAGAAGACTTCCATAATAGAATAAGGAAATAAAATTAATTCCAATTAATTCTTTTCCTAATCCATGAGAATTCCCAAAAATAGGAATACTCAATTAGGAAAAACCCGAATCAATTAGGAAAGTGAATTTACCGGACCGGGATAGCACGGGGTGGGGATCCCCGCGCCACCCCTCGACCGCCGCCTTCAAGCCGCCGCCGCCCAGCCCACGCGCCACCACCACCGGTGGCCGGCGTGGCCGGAACTCCCACGGGCAGCCCTCTATGGGCGTGGGTCGATCGTCCTCGTGGGATCGACCATGGGGCGGTCGATCCTAGTCCTTCACCCTCTCGATCATCTCCTTCGTCACGCGTCTTCTCCGGCGGTCGTTTCGGCATCGATCCAACGCAAAATAAATTACAAAATAAATTTTACACTATCCGGTATCGATTCTATACATGAAATCGACCCTATACAATTTCCGGAAAAACGTAGAACGTAATAATAAATCCTAAATTCGGTCAACCCCCGAATTTTTACTATTACAAGCATTCACCACCAAAACGAATCTCGACATGTCCGAGAGTTTAATCAAACCAACATACATGACAAAATAAATTAAATGAATAATA
This sequence comes from Euphrasia confusa, assembly GCA_954870475.1. Lineage (NCBI taxonomy): Eukaryota > Viridiplantae > Streptophyta > Magnoliopsida > Lamiales > Orobanchaceae > Euphrasia > Euphrasia confusa. The sequence goes on from OX940958.1 coordinate 11,435,965, forward strand.
AATTAAGCCATAATAGTCGGAACCCTGCAAGGTAGAACAATTTTATCGAAAATACCGCGAACGTAAACCACGCTCTGATACCAATTGTTGGAATTCGATATCCCGGGCTATTTAAAATTGCGGAAACCAATAACCCGATCAAAACCATCCGCCGGAGATCACATGAACGCCGACTCATCCGCCGGAGTCCGACCTTCGGAGACCATGCGCCCGAAGACGCACAGCCCGCCCCCGGTCGAACCCCCGCGAGCCGGGGTTCGTGCGATCGATGATCGCATCGATCATCATGATCGATGGGGCTGCATCCGGCAGCCCCCAACAGTAGGTCCGGCGACCTGCTGCCCGCCGTGGAGGAGCCCCCACCGTCGAGGTGGGGAGGTGGCGGCACCAGCCCGCCACCGCCGGCGATCGCGCCCAGCGATCGCCCCCTCGGCCGAAGCCGAGGGCTCCCCTTGCGCGCGCCCGAACCCTAGCCGGGCGATCCCACGCGGTCCGGTGGCTTCGCCACCACCGCGTGATCGTCCGTCTAATCCGGGTCCGAACTTTCGGATCTTGTTCTACGGTATTCTCGATAAATCAAAACCGAATAAATCAAGGGTGTTTAGATTTTTACCTTTCGATTCGTTGTTCGGAGAAACGAATTCAAGATGACCTTTGAATCTTCCCACGTATTCCTTGCACTAGCTTGAACGTCGGGTGGGCGACGATCCTCCAAGCTCTATGGATCTACTTCTCTCTCTACTTTCTCTCTCTAGAAGAATTATGATCTTCAACCTTATGAGAATAGAGAAGACCATGTAGTGCTTTTATAGGCTACGTAGGGGATCTAAAGGAGGTGGAATATTGGGCTTCCAATATTAATGATTAAATTGAGCCCAAGCCCAAATCTATTAATCTCCCATTAATATTAATTAATTTATTTTCCACTATATAAATTAATTGCACTCCCAATATTAAACCAAATTATATCCAAATAATATTTCTCCGGTAGTATTATTTATTCCGTGTATTTAAGATATAAATATCCATGAATAAAATTTATTTATTGCTTAATAAATTTATTCATCTCTTTTATCCGAGACTAGTACCACTCAACCTTATTTATTATGCGGAATTAAATCCACTCGCGAGGTTTACATAATAAATCCTTATGAGCTCATCTCGGGGATATTATCAACCCTTCCGGGATACACTGTCCGGTCAATCATTCACGGCATGCCATATATAAAATATAGTGACCCAACTTAACCGGTAATTAACCCATTAATTAAATCGGTTAATTCCTTTTGTAAATCAAAGTCACTTATATTAAATATACACACCCGCAACAATATCGGGGATTAAGAATAAAATACACTGAGTCTCAAATCAATTATCGCCGAGCAATCCTAATTGATGAGTCTCAATCGATCCGCTCAATACACCAAGTGTACAAGTGTGATAAAATAATTAAGACAAATTATTTTCTCTCTCACACAACGACTATACCGATAGATTGGTCCGTGTCCATCTAGGTCGTGAGCATCTGTTCGATTAAATACGAGTAACCGATAGTATGATCTTCTGTGTGGGCCCGACACACCATACTAACTACAACGTATAAAATCCAGGACTATAATTTGCATATATTTAATTAACAACAATTAAAAGCAAATGAATGTTCGTATTTAATAGGTAAATGAAAGTGTACAAGGAGTTCACAATACTCAAATCTAGACATTAAGTATACCACTCCAACAACTCCCCCAGTGCCCGACATGATCGAGCGCGGGCCAGGCGCCCCTCGAGTCCGGAAGATTTTAAAACAAAAAAGGGTAATGAGTCACGACTCCCCCAGTGCCCGATATGATCGAGCACGGGCCAGGCGCCCCTCGAGTCCGGGAGATTTTAAAACTCAACAAATTTCACCAGGCACACTGGGGCATTTTTGGTCGAACAAAATCCCGCCCAAAAATGGGATAAAGTGATCCACTAAAAATAAAGCGATTTATTACAAGAAACAAGTCATATTCGGACATAGACTGGGGCATTTTCGGCGAGGAGAGTCTCTTCGCCGAAAATGCCGAATAACATGAGCAAGAAAGAAAACGAACACATCAGGGCCTCGGGGGCCTAAATTGGACCGGGAGCGTCACGAGCTGGTCGTTAGCGTCAAACACCGCAACGGCCCACCCACGGTTAACGTCATACCGGACGCGAATAGTGTTCGTCGCCTGGAGGCCGAACTGACGAACAAAACCCCTCCACCAGGGACCTTCGAACAGGTACTGCCCACGGCAGCGAGATACGTACATAACCCACCGATCGCCGTTCATATCCACCAAAGGAAGAAATCGAGGGAGCGCGAACTCACGGTCCAGGTCAGCGGTAAATTCAACGGGTAGGGGAAGCCTCACTGCATAACGACGATCGTTGAACGGAAGCTCGAACCACTTGGATCCGCTCGAACTAACATGGATGCGCACCATCGGAATGATCGATCACAGTGATACCGGAAAAATAGATGAACGTTCGAAAAAGAGTGATCTATAGGGGAGGAGTGCATGGGTCGTGGGGCTATATATAGACAAGGCCTAACACGCGGAGGCCTGTAAGGGCCATCCCCACATGAAAAGGCGCGCACAGAAGAGGACAAAGCGTACAAGCTTTATTCGTGAAGGGTCACATCCTCACAGGAAAAGTGAGCAAAACGACAAGTCCAAGGAATCCAAGGAGGGGGCCAGGTGTCCTCCCTCCGAGCCGAAGACATATGAGTTCGGATACGCGGTAACCGAGCACGGACCAAGTGTCCTTCGGGCCCGGAAGATAGGAAATGAGCAAGAAAGAGGCGGGCGAAGACCCCGCTGGACCCCGTCAGCGATCAATCAACGTGGGCACATAAAAGCAGGTCGGATAGCGATTCGGAGATGATAATTCAACTTACAAAAACATGAAACAACGAACACCGCGAATATCAAGCACAAAATATTATGTTCGCTTAAGGGTCATTACGATAATGATGAATATTCAATACGGATAACAAATAATGTCGTTTCGATCTAAAAAGCGTGAAAAAACAACAAGGTGAAAAATAGTTTAGGCGACCAGGCGAAAGCCCCTCTCGTCGTATACGCGAATGGAAAAGCCTTCGTCTTCGATCCAGAGTACACGGACGACCAACCCATGGTAGAGCCCTTTCTCACGAACGAAGCGCCCCCACGCAGGACCCCCAAAGGCGAGCTGCCGCCGATGACGTGCAAGAGCGAACGACCAGGGATTACCCTGGGAATCTCGCACGGCAACAAAATGAACGAGGGGCGAGCGGGCAGCCCGCCGGAAAGCTGCGGGCAGAGGAAATCGGCGAGCATGCCACCTCGCGTTAAACACTTGGTCGACATAGCAGTACTGGTCACGGATGACGAGGCGAGTCATGGTTACCTGATCGAAGCCAAGATAAATTCTGTGAAAAGCAAAAAACATCAACAATCCTCTAAATAAATCGAGCATCAAAGATTTAGAAAAAATCTGTTAAACAAAAAACATAAGGGATCGAACATAGATCTTGACACGAGCGACCCAAATTGGAATGAACGATCAGAAAAGACGTGCGATTACCAAAACGATTTAACAAAATATCGGTCCATAACCCGAAACACTGTTCGAAGATAAAAAGCAAATTGTCTTTACACAAATAAGGCCGGGAATAAAAAGAAAGAAAAAGTTATCATGCACTGAGCAAGGTTTCATTCATCATCAAGGTTAATCGGATCCTCGACCACCTCCTCCCCCTCGGCCGCTACGAGCTGGCTCTGGTCGGGCCACCAGGACAGGTCGATCCCATGCTCCTCCACCAGGTCCAAAACAGGCAAAAGGAAGCTGGAGTGCAGATCAGATCCGAGGCGACGATCACGAAGATCGTCGAGGAGCAAGTCGTATGACAAGCCGGCGCGGGCATGGCGGCGGATACAGTCGAAGTGGCTCAGATAGTAGGAATAATCGCTATGCTGATCGAGGTCCTGCTGAGGGTCCGCCTCTCGATCTCTCTTCGCCTTCTCCATCGCCTCGGTCCGACGATTCAACTGTTCGACCAGGAGATCCAGGGTTTTCCGGTTCTCTTCGGCCAACCGCACCCTCTCGGTCATCTCCAACAGTCGATAATGCTCGGACGCCGCCACCAGCTTTAAGTTGCTCAACTCCTCCTGGCAGGCATCTCTCTCTCTGCTTGCCCCCGCCGCGCTCGACTCCGCCTCGCTCACCTTGGTCCGCAGCGCCACCTCGGCCTCCTGGTATATATCCACCAAAGATCGTAGGCTGGCGACCTCAAGCTCCAGCTCGGTTACCCTATCAACTTGGGCCTCGGGGGTAGCCGTGGAAGCAGGAGTCTCGGGTTGGGCAGGGAGATTCCGAGTCTTTCTCAAAGTAACCAGAAGCATAAGCACCCTGGAGGCCATTATTATAGCCATCTGTTCGGCGTGGTCGGGTTTCTGGGCGGCAATCTCAGCCGGGATGGTCCAGGCGCGGGGAATGCACTCCATTGCCTCTCGCATCACGGGAGGCAGAGTCGAGAAGTCGTGAGGGCGAGCAGCGAGAAACTGGGCGAGGCTGGTGGCCAAGTTCGCACGAGGACCGCCCAAGCTAAAGAGCGAAAGATAGGAGGTTAGAGAAGGAGATGCAAGGGGAAAAGACAAAAGGAGACTTACCGAGCAATGGCCTCCTCGTCGACGGTGGCCACGTTGCTGTAAGGATGTGTTTCAGGAACCTCTTGCATCGGCTCTTTACCCCGGCGGCGCTTGGGGGCCCGAGAATTCGAGGGACCCACGGGCTCCGTAGTAGGGACCGAGGGGGTCGGTCCAAGGCCCGTCCCCACCACGAGAGGAATCGAAGTGGCTTCAGAGTGGCCCGACCGGGCAGGCCGGGCGAGCTGAGTAGGGGGAGCAGCTGGCGGATTACCGGCGGCAGCAGCGGCAGCGACCTCAGCGTTTCTGCGAGCTCGATCGGCGATAGCAGCCAGGCGAGCACGAGCGTTATTGCCAGCCATCTCTAGCGGAGGTTCAGGAAAGGTGGGAAATCTAACCACTGGAAGAAAAGAAACTGATAAGTAATGCGAACAGAAATAAATCAGTGAATCATGAACCAATAAACTCACGAGGATGTCGATCCCGAACATGACGATGAATAGTAATAAAGCGAGACGACCGAACGTGAGCCCGAGTAAAAACGTTCTCAATGAGCAACTGAGTATCGGGGAGAGAGCGGACACGCTCATAGACAGTAGCGAAATCCCAATTGAGCTCTGGGATAGTGGGAGCCGGAGGACCTGCCGAACACAAATGTCCGAATAGGAAGATATCAGGTCGAAGCAAAGGAAAAGAAGAGCCGAAATGAAATGGCTAATGATTGAAAAAGGGAAAGAACAACTAACGACAGTATTTGCGAGCGAAGGAGGTCGGAATAGGGAATGCTTCTGAACCCCAAGCGCCGTCCACGTAGAACCAGTCGGCCCACCACGCCGTCACTTTGCTGGGTAGCTTTTCGAGGAGCTTGCTCGGAGCCCGAAGATAGTGATCTCCACCTCTAAAGTGGTTGATGATGAGGAGAAAGGAAATCTCGGAAACGGAGAGATGGCGATAGAGGCCATAGTGGCCGAACAGGACGTTCAAACTGATAAGTAAAGACCAGGAGTTCGCATGCAACTGCATAGGGGCGATACCCCAAGCCTGCAACGCAGCAGCTAGAGAGTCATGGATAGGGAATCGGAGTCCCGCGTCCATCATCGTGCCCGTGACAGCAACCATGCCCGGAGGAGGGCAGTTCGCTCGCTCGTCAGGAGTCGGGCAATAAATATGGACGTCGGAAGGAATCCCCCATGCCGATCTCATATCCTGCAGTTCGGCCTTAGTCAGAATGGTCGAGCTACGATTACTGGCGTAAATTCCCGCTTGATCGGGACCTGGTCGGGCGCCGAACCGCGTACGCTCCACGAAAACATAAGGATTTTCATGGAGATAGTGGGTGAATATAAAAGGGGGAAGAGGGCCCCCGATTTCGCCCATCATATCAACGAACCGGCGATAGCAGTCAGAGACTCCACCCGCGAACAGTTCTAGTTGTTCCTCTTCCGAGAAGCCGATCACTTGGGTCGGTTCTGTTGGAATTCGATATCCCGGGCTATTAAAAATTGCGGAAACTAATAACCCGATCATAAACCTTCGCCGGAGATCACACGAACACCGCGTACGAGCCGGAGCACGAGCCGAACGCACGACACGGCTGAAGCCGAGCGCACGCCCAGCCCGAACCCCTGCACGCGGGGTTCGCGATCGATGGGATCGATCGCATGTAGCGAACGATCGGGTGGGGCTGCATCAGCAGCCCCCGCGGCGACCGCCGCCTGGAGGCGCCCCACCTCGCGGTGGGGTAGGGCACGGCACCAGCCCGTGCCAAGCGATCGATCATGAAGATCGATCGCAAGCCCTCGGCCCAGCCGAGGGTCGACGCCTCTCGCCCCTTGAAACCCTAGGGGCGATCGATCCCGTGGTCCGGTGGTTCGACCACCACCACGCGATCGTCCCTCGTTCCGGATTTCATACTTCGGATCTTGCGTTCACGATATTTTACAATAAAATAAAATCGAATAATATCAAGGGTGTTTAGATATTATACATTCGATTCGTTGTTCGGAGAAACGAAATCAAGATGACCTTTGAATCTTCCCACGTATTCCTTGTACTAGCTTGAACGTTGGGTGGGCGACGATCCTCCAAGCTCTATGGATCTACTTCTCTCTCTACTTTCTCTCTCTAGAAGAATTATGATCTTCAACTTTTTTATAATAGAGAAGACCATGTAGTGCTTTTATAGGCTACGTAGGGGATCTAAAGGAGGTGGAATATTGGGCTTACAATATTGATGATTAAATTGAGCCCAAGCCCAAGTCTATTAATCCTTATCAATATTAATTAATTTATTTTCCACTATATAAATTAATTGCACTCCCAATATTAAACCATATTATATCCAAATAATATTTCTCCGGTAGTATTATTTATTCCGTGTATTTAAGATTTAAATATCCATGAATAAAATTTATTTATTGCTTAATAAATTTATTCATCTCTTTTATCCGAGACTAGTACCACTCAACCTTATTTATTATGCGGAACAAATCCACTCGCGAGGTTTACATAATAAATCCTTATGAGCTCATCTCGGGGATATTATCAACCCTTCCGGGATACACTGTCCCGTCAAGAATTCATGGCATGCCATATATAAAATATAGTGACCCAACTTAACCGGTAATCAACCCAATAATTAAATCGGTTAATTCCTTTGGAAAATCAAAGTCACTTATATTAAATATACACACCCGCAATTGTTTCGGGGATTAAGAATAAAATACACTGAGTCTTAAGTCAATTATCACCGAGCAAACCTAATTGACAAGTCTCAAGCGATCCGCTCAATACCCCAAGTGTACAAGTGTGATAAAATAATTAAGACAAATTATTTTCTCTCTCACACAACGACTATACCGATGGATTGGTCCGTGTCCATCTAGGTCGTGAGCAACTGTTCGATGAAATACGAGTAACCGATAGTATGATCTTCTGTGTGGGCCCGACACACCATACTAACTACAACGTATAAAATCCAGGACTATGATTTTCATGTATTTAATTAACAATAATTAAAAGCAAATGAATGTTCATTATTAATAGGTAAATGAAAGTGTACAAGGAGTTCAGAATACTTAAATCTAGACATTAAGTATACTACTCCAACAATCTCCCACTTATACTAAGGTCTAGTCTTATCTTCCAAACTTCTGACTCCCAAACCCTCCAAGTGCTTAAAATATACTTCCTTAGGAAGTATCTTGGTGAAAGGGTCCGCTAGGTTGTCCTCCGAAGCTATCTTGGTGACTACTGCATCGCCCCTCTTGACGATGTCTCGAATCAGGTGGTACTTGCGCTCTATGTGTTTCGTAGCACTATGGGACCGTGGTTCCTTACTGTTTGCCACTGCACTGCTATTATCAAAATAAATTGTCATAGCTTTGGGCAAACTGGGAATCACATCTAAGTCCTGGAGGAAATTAAGGAACCATACTGACTCTTTCGCTGCCTCTGAGGCTGCAACATATTCAGCTTCCATGGTAGAGTCCGAAATGCACTTTTGCTTAACACTCTTCCATGATACGACTCCACCTCCCAAAGTGTACACATAGCCTGATGTCGACTTACGCCGGTCCTTATCAGCTTGGAAATCCAAATCCGTGTAACCCAAAGGAATCAGATTGTCTGCTCCGTAACTCAGAACATAATCCTTAGTATTTCGCAAATACTTGAAAATGCTCTTTACGGCAGTCCAATGAGCCTCTCCAGGATTACTCTGATATCTCGCTACTACGCCAACTGCATAGCAGATATCAGGCCTCGTGCATAACATTGCATACATCAAGCTTCCCACAGCCAAAGCGTAGGGAACTGCTTTCATTCTATCTTTCTCCTTCTGTGTCCGAGGACACATTTCCTTAGAAAGATAAGTTCCTTTACTGAAGGGTAGTTCACCCTTCTTGGAATCTTGCATGTTAAAACGAGCCAGAATCGTGTTTATGTAAGTTTGCTGGGATAGGTACAATGTTCTATTCCGGCGATCCCTTATAACCTTGATCCCTAGAACATGTCCAACTTCTCCCAAATCTTTCATATCGAATTGTCTAGACAACCATCCCTTTATGTCTGATAACATCTTCACACTGTTGCCAATGAGAAGGATGTCGTCTACATAAAGCACGAGAAACACCACCTTCTTTCCATCACGTTTCCAATACACACACGATTCGTCCATGCTTTGATTGAATCCAAAAGATTGGACTACTTCATCAAACCGCAGGTTCCACGATCTCGAGGCTTGTTTCAATCCATAAATGGATCGATTAAGCTTGCACACTAGATGATCTCGCCCCTTAGCAATGAATCCTTCTGGTTGTTTCATATAAATCGTCTCGTCAAGACTTCCATTTAGGAAAGCTGTCTTGACATCCATTTGCCACACCTCATAGTCCATATGAGCTGCTATGGATAAGAGAATCCGGATTGACTTTATCTTGGCTACCGGCGAAAAGGTCTCCTCATAATCGATTCCATCTTTCTGAGTATATCCTTTCGCAACAAGCCGAGCTTTAAAGGTTTCAACCTTTCCGTCAGATCCTCTCTTTCTCTTGTAGACCCATTTACACCCAATTGGCTTTACGCCGCTTGGTGGTTCTACAAGATCCCAGACTTTATTAGAATCCATAGATTCAATTTCGGATTTCATCGCTTTCTTCCAAGAAGGCGCATCTATATCTTGTACCGCCTCATCATAGGTCCAGGGATCGATTTCATGAACTCCATGTCCAGAGTCCGAGGACTCACCCAGTCCAATCCATCTATCTGGTTGTTTAACAACCCTCCCACTACGACGACGTTCCGGTGTATTAACAGTGACAGTAGGTGCAGGTTCTAGTGGTGTATCATTACTCGGTTCGGCTGTATCTAAGTCTTTCTTGTTACCTCTAAACTCATCAAGTATTATGTCACTCTTGGGCTTGTGGTCCATGACATAGTCTTCCTCTAAGAACCGAGCGTTAGTACTTATAACGATCTTCTGGTCCGTAGGACTATAGAACATGCCACCTTTAGTTCCTTTCGGGTATCCTACAAACAGTCGTAATTCTGATCTAGGTTCTAACTTATCGGCCCCTTGTCGCAACACATGTGCTGGACATCCCCAGATCCGAAGGTGTCTCAAGCTAGGTTTGCGCCCGCTCCACCGTTCCATGGGTGTAGTGGGTACCGTTTTTGTTGGAACCATGTTGAGAATGTACGCCGCCGTTTCCAAGGCATATCCCCAGAACATAGTAGGTAAGTCCGAGTAACTCATCATTGAACGCACCATCTCCATAAGAGTCCTATTCCTTCTTTCCGACACACCATTCTGCTGAGGAGTATATGGTGATGTCATTTGGGAATCAATCCCATGCTCTGCTAAGTATGCCTTGAATTCTCCAGACAGGTACTCGCCTCCGCGATCAGATCGCAGGCATTTAATGGATTTACCTTGAAGGTTCTCCACAAAATCCTTGAACTCTTTGAACTTGTCAAAGGATTCGCTCTTGCGGCGCATCAGGTATACAAATCCATACCTTGAGTAATCATCAGTGAAAGTGATGAAATACTCGTACCCTCCCCTTGCCTGTGTAGACATAGGTCCGCATACATCAGAGTGAATCAAATCCAACACTTGTTCAGCCCTTCGTCCTTTACCAGAAAAGAACGCTTGGTCATTTTTCCCTCAAAACAGGATTCGCAGGTTGGAAGGTCCTCTCCTTCAACACCACTGATGAGACCATCAGCTTTCAACCTTTGAATTCTATTTGAGTTAATATGACCTCGCCTTAGATGCCACAAGTATAATTGATTCATCTTAGAAGGTTCCTTTCTCTTATTGGTGTTTGTAGATGTGTTATTACTTTCGGTTAGTTGCATCGTGTTAGACTCAGGATTTAGTACATACAAATCGTCTACCAATGTACCGGAACAGAGTGATCACAGAGTGATCAAAAGAAACAGAATATCCATTCATGATAAGTTTAGAAACCGAAATTAAATTCTTTCTAAAGTTGGGTACATAAAGACAATTTTGTAAAACTAAAACCCTATCACTACTAAAGCGTAAGTGAACGTCTCCCACTGCAACAGCCGCCACCTTCGCAACATTGCCCATGTAGACCACGATCTCTCCCTCTCTAAGTCTCCGGGTTTCCTGGAACCCCTGCAATGAATTGCAGACATGATCAGTGGCCCCCGTATCTACACACCAGGTGCTGGTAGATAACACCACTGATAATGTTTCGGTGACTAAGGAAAATTTCGTACCTTTGATGAGAGGACAATCAGACTTCCAGTGCCCAGACTGCTTGCATCGAAAGCACTTGCCTCGCGGCTTGCTTTTCCCAATCCGTGGTTCAAAACCACTGGGCTTCTTTGCTTGCACTTCCATATTGGCCACTAGAGCTTGTGATTCTCTGATCATACTTATCAGTTAATTTCTTTTGAAATCGTTTTTAAGCGATTCCTCAAGAGGACTAAACTTAATGAGTATGTCAATCACCTTTAGTCCGGCTTCCTTACTATGTCCTAACATCTCCTTGAGGTCATTTTCAATGTCCTCATCAGTTGGGACAATAGTGGATTCAGAAGGCTCAATAGTCTGAACATTGTCCAGATTTCTTTCCCAAACATTACTATAGGGAACCAGTGAGTTTTCATCTTTAAGTATATCACAAAGTGGGGTCACAGTCATTCTTAACCTATAAGCACATAAAACAAACAAACAATTTAATATCCGATATTATCTCCCTTAAATAATATCATTAAATCACTAATCACATCTAAAAACCCATCAGGTAAAGCAAGCCACATTCGTGTGGACGTTTACCCACCCAAATGATTTAGCAATTAGATTTGCTTCGGTCGTACATCATTATAGCGTTACTTCGTTGGGAAGAATACTATAAAGCGTACCTAAGTGTAAACCATTACTCAGTACTAAGGCGAATCGTTTAGAATTGTTACGTCACCGCAAGCCACGTTCGTGTGGACGTTTACGACAACTCGCAATCCTTCACAATTCCCTATAACTGTCTACATCAATTATTCTAAAATCCCATTCAGTATAGCAAACCACGTTCCTGTGGACGTTTACTATACCAAAAGATTTATATAATTGAAATCCAATTACTTGATCCATTCGATCTTGTAAATCAAGACGCGGAGAATCATAAGTGAAACTCGAAGTTTCTTACCAGTGATTCACCATGCGAACAACCCTATCTCTCATAAATGAGGGAGCCGAGCAGACAATCGATCCACCTCCAAAAGATGGTACGACTGCCTCTAATTTGTGTCCTCGACATGACCAAGTGGCTTTGGCTCCATTCCACTCCCCGGGGTGAGAATGACTCGACTTGAAATCAGTTTTGGAAAGACAAATTAGGCATTGTTTGATGAACTTAATCAATGTTTCTCGTAAGAGTAATTACAAGAACTCTCCTCCAATGACCTATCTATATAAACTTAAAAAGTTTATAAAAGTCACCAAGAGAGCAGCAATGGAGACCATGGGTATGTTTCCATACCCTCTCCCACTTAGCTTTTTATAACAAAGGGATACGCTATCTAGTGCATAAAGTAAACACATATAGCATGCATACATGTAATAAAGCACATAGTATTATCACATAGTCAAAATAATTGTTGGAAATCGATATCCCGGGGTATCAAAAATTGCGGAACCGATAACCCCGACCGAAATCCCATCGCCGGAAACCGATCACGAACGCCACGAAGAACCGGGCTCGACAAGAGCATCACCGCGGGATGAACCCGCGGCTAAACCCTAGCCGAACCCCTCCGTGGGGTTCGCGATCGCACGGATGCGATCGCTGGGGCTGCTCCGGCAGCCTCGGGCGGTGAGTCCGGCGACTCACCGCCACCGCCCGAGGAGGGCGGTTCGCCCAGCGGCGAACCCGCCGCGGCTCCAGCCGCGGCTGCCCGGCGATCGACCACCACGGTCGATCGCCCACCCCGGCTCCCAGCCGGGGTTTCCTCCGCGTGCCGTTGCGTTCGAAACCCTAGGGTTCGACCGCATGCCCTCGGCTCCCAGCCGAGGGTCCTTTGAACCTTCGCCGGGGATCTCGAATCCCTGTCCCCGAAGTTCCTCGTTTTCCCGGATCGTGCGTTCATGTATGTATCACAATCATATTCACATAAAATCATAGAAGAGAGTATATGATTTTACCTTTCGATTCGTTGTGCGGAGAAACGAAATCAAGATGATGACCTTACGATCTTCCCACGTATTCCTTGCACTAGCTTGAACGTCGGGTGGGCGACGATCCTCCAAGCTTATGGATCCTCTTCTCTCTCTCTCTACTTTCTCTCTCTAGAAGAATTATGATCTTCAAGTTATGATGTGTGTAGAATAGAGAAGACCATGTAGTGCTTTTATAGGCTACGTAGGGGATCTAAAGGAGGTGGAATATTGGGCTTCCAATATTAATGATTAAATTGAGCCCAAGCCCAAATCTATTAATCTCCCATTAATATTAATTAATTTATTTTCCACTATATAAATTAATTTCACTCCCAATATTAAACCATATTATATCAAATAATATTTCTCCGGTAGTATTATTTATTCCGTGTATTTAAGATTTAAATATCCATGAATAAAACTAATTTATTGCTAATTAATTTATTCATCTCTTGAATCCGAGACTAGTACCATTCAACCTTAATTATTGTGTGGAACGAATCCACTCATGAGGTTTACACAATAATTCCTGATGAACTCATCTCGGGGATATTATCAACCCTTCCGGGATACACTTTCCCGTCAAGTATTCACGGCATGTCATATATAAAATATAGTGACCCAACTTAACCGGTAATTAACCCAATAATTAAATCGGTTAATTCCTTTGGAAAATCAAAGTCACATATATTAAATATACACACCCGCAATAGTATCGGGGATTAAGAATAAAATACTCTGAGACTTGAATCGATTATCTAAGGCAATCCTAATCGATAAATCTCAAGCGATCCGCCCAATACACCAAGTGTACAAGTGTGATAAAATAATTAAGACAAATTATTTTCTCTCTCACACAACGACTATACCGATGGATTGGTCCGTGTCCATCTAGGTCGTGAGCAACTGTTCGATTAAATACGAGTAACCGATAGTATGATCTTCTGTGTGGGCCCGCACACCATACTAACTACAACGTATAGAATCCAGGACTATATTTTGCATATATTTAATTATCAATAATTAAATGCAAACAATTGTTTATTAATTAAATAGATTAAATGCTATGACCGGGAGTTTACCGTTACTTAAATCTAGACATTAAGTACACAACTCCAACAATCTCCCACTTGTACTAAGGTCTAGTCATTTCCTCCAAACTCCCGACTCCCATACTCATCACGTGCTTTAAAGTGTACTTCCAAGAAGTACTATGTGAATGAGCACTCTAGGTTGCCGCTTTGAAGTTATCTTGGTGACTACTGCGTCGTCTCCCTCGACGATGACTCGTATCAGGTGGTACTTGCTCTATGTGTTAACATCACTTTTGACTTATGACTTCTTCCAGTTTACCATGCACCGCTATTCAATAGCCTTTGGTAAACTAAGAGTCATATCCAAGTCAAGAGGTTCATCCCGGAACCTAACCAAAACTTCCGCTGCCTCTGAGGCTACTTATTGGTTATGAGAGAGTCTGAGAAGCGTCCTGCTTATCACTCTTTCATTTCATGGTTCCACCTCTTTCTAAAAGTGAACACATAGCCTGATATCGACTTACACTGGTCCTTCTCTGATTTAAGATCTGAGAATTTGTAATCAAAGAAGATTTCGTCTTGCTTAATCTAGTACATTCAAGTACTTTTACAGCATTCGACTATCTCTTGTCCAGATTACTTTGATATCCTCCCACTACGCAAACCGCATAGTTGATATCAGGTTCTCGTTTTACAACATTGCATCTATTAAGCTTTCCACACAAGGTGTAGGAAACTTCTTTGTATCATCTATCTCCTTTATGTGTTCGAAACACATACCCTTTAGATAGATGTATATCCTGTCTCTGAAAGGAAATAACCTTTCTCAGAATTATGCATGTTTAAAACAAACCATAATCGTATAAGATATCTAGGAGAAGTACAATGTTCTTATCCTTAGATCAAAAGACCTTAAGAACATGCTCTGACTTCTACTCAATCTTATATCTCGATTCATTTAGATAACCATCATTTTGTGTCTGACAATATCTTTACATTGTTGCCAATGATAAAATGTTATCTACATAAAATCTCCGAGAAACACCACCTTGTTTCTATTACGTCTCCAATACACCTTTCGTCTATGCCTTTTTGATAAATCCATCAAATGGACTATCAATTCGCAAGTTCCACGATTTATAGCTTTGTTACAATCCATAAATGGATTTACCAAGCTTGTACTCTAAATGATCTAGCCTCTTAACAATAAACCTTATTGTTTTCCAAGCAGGCACATTTAGATCTAGTACTGCCCTTATGCAGAGCTAGGGATCGATTTCATCTTTACCAGATCCAGAGTTCAAAACTCTTCTAGTCTTATGAACATCTCCGGTTGTTTAACAACCTCCCACTGCAATGGCGTCCTTGTGTATAAACAGTAATAACAGTAGGTGCAGTTTGTGGTGTACTTCCACTCGGTTTGGCTGGTTCCTAGTCTTTGTCTTTTTTCTCATTCCAAGGTATTATGTCAGTTCGGGCTTTGTGGTTCATCTAATAGTCTTCCTCTAAGAACCGGACGATACGTCCTTCTGGTTCTTAGTACTATAGAACACACAATATCTTGTTCATCTAGGATATCCTACAACCATATTGAATATGCCGTTGTTTCCAGGAATATCCATAGAACATTGGTATTTCCGAACAACTTGTTCTTTTACTATTAGAATTCTATTTCTTATTTACTGACTCACCATCTCTACACGTAAGTGTATGGTGCAGTCATTTGAGACTTAATCTCAATCTTTGATTATGCTATGTGTTATTTAGATAGGTGATAGCCTCCGCGAATTTAGTCGCAGGCTTCCAATGGATATACTTAGAAGGTTCCCCATAATTGCTTTGTGACTAAAACACTTTGCTTTTATGGCACATCAATCATCCTAATCCATTTTTCGAGTATTCTACTACTCGCACCTTTCTAATTACACATATGTCTGCATATATCATTGATCATTCTCAATACTTGTCCGAATTCTATCCTTTACCGAAAGGTATGCTTAGTTGTATTATCTTCCAAATTCGATTCTTAGGTCGGAAGGTCCATTCCTTCAACTATAATTGATCAAATCAATTTCGACCTTTTGAATCTCATTTGAATAAATACTACTAAGTATAAGAATTCACAAGTATAATGATTTAACAAGAAATATATCTAATAAGTAAAACAAGTTATAGAACGGTTTGTTGCATCGTGGTAGACTAAGGATTCATCATTCATATATTACTATCTAATGTACCAGAATAGATAATACCCATTATTTCTTATCAAAATCATCAAATGATTAAAGAAATAAAATATCCATTCATAAATAATAGAAATCCAGAACAAAAACGTTCTTTCTAAAATAAAGGGTACATAATGCAATAAACTTGAAATGAAATCCTATTTAACTACTAAAGCAGATAAATGTCTTCTACCGCAACCGCTGCCTCCTCTACAGCTTTTGCCCTTGACTATTCCTCCATTTCCAAGTCTTTGGGTTTCCTGGTGTCCCTGCATTTTGAATGCATACATACCGTCAGTGGTTCCATATCTACCAACCAGGTTTCTGGTAGATAACACAGCTGACTATATTTTAAAGACTAAGGAGAGAATCTCATACCTTCTCCAGGAGAAAATAAAGACTTCCAGTCCCCAGAAAGCTTTCTTTGAGAATGACTGCTCGAAGGCTTTCTCACCCTATTCCGTGGTCCAAGTGCAGGACTACAGGGCTTCTTTGTCTGCCTCTCCATTCCTTGGTCTATGCCCTTAGGTTCGAAACCTTTGGCTTTGGCCATAAGAGCTTGAGATTGTCTCAACTCATCCAAAAGGTCCAACATCTCGAAAACGTGTACAAGCGTTTCCTCGAAGCGACTGACCTTTATGAGTATCCTCATCGCCTCTTTTCTAACCTTCTCGTTGTCTCTAAACATAAGCTTGAGTTTCAGCATGATATCATGATTGGTGGTTAATGCAAAAGCACTGTTCCACTTCTTAAAATCAGCTACTTCCTCAATAGTTGAGACATGTGTTGGTTCAGGAGGACAAAGTTCACTGAGTACTAACTTGTACTCAGCAACAGTCTGAGAAATGTCTAACTCTTTATTCCATCCAACACAGTATGGAACCAGTGCGTTGAATTCCTTGAGTATCATAGAAAGTGGGTTCATAGCTATTCTCTAAACCTATAAGCACATTTAAAGAAACAATCAATTTAATATCCGATATTATCTCCCTCAAATAATATCATTAAATTACTAATTACATCTAAAATCCCATCAGGTAAGGCAAGCCACGTTCGTGTGGACGTTTACCCACCCAAATGATTTAGCAATTAGATTTGCTTCGGTCGTACATCATTATAGCGTTACTTCGTTGGGAAGAATACTATAAAGCGTTCCTAAGTGTAAACCATTACTCAGTACTAAGGTGAATCATTTGGAATTGCTACGTCACCGCAAGCCACGTTAGTGTGGACGTTTACGATAACTCACAATCCTTCACAATACCCTATAATTGTCTACATCAACTATTTCCAAAAATCCCATTCAGCATAGCAAGCCACGTTCGTGTGGACGTTTACTACACCAAAAGATTTTTATAGTTGACTCCCAATTACTTGATCCATTCGATTTTCGTAAATCAAGACGCGGAGAATCATAAGTGAAACTCGAAGTTTCTAACCAGTGATTCATCATGCGAACAACCCTATCTCTCATTAGATGAGGGAGCCGAGCAGACAATCGATCCATCTTCAAAAGAATGGTACGAATGTCTCTAATTTGTGTCATCCACATGACCAAGTGGCTTTGGCTCCATTCCACTCCCCGGGGTGAGAATGAGTCGACTTGAAGTCAGTTTCAGAAAGACAAATTAGGCATTGTTTGATAGACTTAATCAATGTTTCTTCTAAAAGGAATTACAAGAATTCTCCTCCAATGACATATCTATATGAACTTCGAAAGCTCATAAATGTCACCAAGAGAACAGTAATGGAGACCATGGGAATGTTTCCATCCCCTCTCCCACTTAGCTTTTTATAACAAAGGGATACGCTATCTAATGCATAATTAAACACATAAGCATGCATACAAGTAATAAAACACATATCACATAGTCAAAATAATGCTAGAAAATTATTTTCCGACTATCATGGCTTTATTCCATCTCCGTATGCGTCTTCTAGTCTTCAATCTTCGTTCTTGAATGCTCCATGTGACGAGAATATTAATCCCAATATTTAAATCTATTTATTTTCAATAAATCCAAAAGATACTCAATTCGAAAATTAAGTCAATCGAATAAATCAAAAATAAAATTAAATATTATTAATATTTTTATTTATTTATTTTCCTATCTAATTCTATTAAATCTCTAGAATAATCTATCCAAGTTAAACTTGGAATATTCTAGAAGACTTCTATAATAGAATAAGGAAATAAAATAAATTAGGACTTTTCTACTTTCCAAAATTAATTAATTTCCATGTCCATGAAAATTCCCATAAAATAGGAATAATCAACTAGGAAATAAATTAATTTATTAATTAATTATTTTCCTATCTAATTCTATTAAATCTCTAGAATCCTATTCCAAGTAGGACTTGGAATATTCTAGAAGACTTCCATAATAGAATAAGGAAATAAATTAATTCCAATTAATTCTTTTCCTATCTCCATGAGAGTTCCCAAACTTAGGAATACTCAAAATAGGAAAACTTGAATCAATTAGGAAAGTGAATCTTGGTAGGAGTAGTATGGGTTGGGGATCCCCACACCACCCCCACCGCCGACCACCATCACCGGAGAGGGCACCGCCGCCGCCACCCCAGCCGGCCGACCACCACCATGCCGGCGGCAGCCCCAGCCGAGGGGCGATCGACCCCTCCCCATGGCTTCGGTCATGGGGTCGATCATGGGGTTGATCGACCCCCCGGTTTTTCGTCCTCTTCGTCTTCTCCGTCACACGCGTTCTCCGGCGGTCGTCTCGGCATCGATCCAACGTAAATAAATTACAAGAAATAAATTTACAATTCCGGTATCGATTCTATACATGAAATCGACCATATACACTTTCCGGAAAACATAGAACAATAATAATAAATCTAAATTCGGTCAACCCCCGAATTTTTACTATTACAAGCATTCATCCACACAAAACGAATCTCGACATGTCCGAGAGTTTAATAATCATGGTAAAATTAAATAACAATTAATTAAACAATTAATCAATTAATTAACCATGATAGTCGGAATCCCTGCAAGGTAGAACGATAATTGAACACATACATGAACACGAAACCAAACGCTCTGATACCAATTGTTGGAAATCGATATCCCGGGGTATCAAAAATTGCGGAACCGATAACCCCGACCGAAATCCCATCGCCGGAAACCGATCACGAACGCCACGAAGAACCGGGCTCGACAAGAGCATCGCCGCGGGATGAACCCGCGGCTAAACCCTAGCCGAACCCCTCCGTGGGGTTCACGATCGCACGGATGCGATCGCTGGGGCTGCTCTGGCAGCCCCGGGCGGTGAGTCCGGCGACTCACCGCCACCGCCCGAGGAGGGCGGTTCGCCCAGCGGCGAACCCGCCGCGGCTCCAGCCGTGGCTGCCCGGCGATCGACCACCACGGTCGATCGCCCACCCCAGCTCCCAGCCGGGGTTTCCTCCGCGTGCCGTTGCGGTCGAAACCCTAGGGTTCGACCGCATGCCCTTGGCTCCCAGCCGAGGGTCCTTTGAACCTTCGCGGGGGATCTCGAATCCCTGTCCCCGAAGTTCCTCGTTTTCCCGGATCGTGCGTTCATGTATGTATCACAATCATATTCACATAAAATCATAGAAGAGAGTATATGATTTTACCTTTCGATTCGTTGTGCGGAGAAACGAATTCAAGATGATGACCTTACGATCTTCCCACGTATTCCTTGCACTAGCTTGAACGTCGGGTGGGCGACGATCCTCCAAGCTTATGGATCCTCTTCTCTCTCTCTCTACTTTCTCTCTATAGAAGAATTATGATCTTCAAGTTATGATGTGTGTAGAATAGAGAAGACCATGTAGTGCTTTTATAGGCTACGTAGGGGATCTAATGGAGGTGGAATATTGAGCTTCCAATATTAATGATTAAATTGAGCCCAAGCCCAAATCTATTAATCTCCCATTAATATTAATTAATTTATTTTCCACTATATAAATTAATTGCACTCCCAATATTAAACCATATTATATCAAATAATATTTCTCCGGTAGTATTATTTATTCCGTGTATTTAAGATTTAAATATCCATGAATAAAATTAATTTATTGCTAATTAATTTATTTATCTCTTGAATCCGAGACTAGTACCATTCAACCTTAATTATTGTGTGGAACGAATCCACTCATGAGGTTTACACAATAATTCCTTATGAACTCATCTCGGGGATATTATCAACCCTTCCGGGATACACTTTCCCGTCAAGTATTCACGGCATGTCATATATAAAATATAGTGACCCAACTTAACCGGTAATTAACCCAATAATTAAATCGGTTAATTCCTTTGGAAAATTAAAGTCACATATATTAAATATAGACACCCGAAATAGTATCGGGGATTAAGAATAAAATACTCTGAGACTTGAATCGATTATCTAAGGCAATCCTAATCGATAAATCTCAAGCGATCCGCCCAATACACCAAGTGTACAAGTGTGACAAAATAATTAAGACAAATTATTTTCTCTCTCACACAACGACTATACCGATGGATTGGTCCTTGTCCATCTAGGTCGTGAGCAACTGTTCGATTAAATACGAGTAACCGATAGTATGATCTTCTGTGTGGGCCCGCACACCATACTAACTACAACGTATAGAATCCAGGACTATATTTTGCATATATTTAATTATCAATAATTAAATGCAAACAATTGTTTATTAATTAAATAGATTAAATGCTATGACCGGGAGTTTACCGTTACTTAAATCTAGACATTAAGTACACAACTCCAACAATAATTACTAGAATATTATTTTCCGACTATTATGGCTTTACTCCATCTCCGTACGCATCTTCTAGTCTTCAGTCTTCGTTCTTGAATGCTCCATGTGACGAGAATATTAATTTCCAATATTTAAATCTATTTATTTTTAATAAATCGAAAAGATACTTAATTAATAATAATCAAGTCAATCGAATAAATTAAAAATAAAATTAAATATTATTAATATTTTTATTTATTTTATTTTCCCTTTCTACTTCATTAAATCTCTAGAATAATCTATCCAAGACCCACTTGGAATATTCTAGAAGACTTCTATAATGAAATAAGGAAATAAAATAATTTTGGACTCTTCTACTTTCTAAATTAATTAGATTCCTAATCCATGAATATTTCCATAAAATAGAAATAATCAATTTAGGAATCCTAATTAATTCCAACATTGATTTTTTTCCTAATCCATGAGAGTTCCCAAAAAATAGGAATACTCAAATAGAAAAAAAACCCGAATCAATTAGGAAAGCGAATCACCGGACCGGGGTAGCATGGGGTGGGGATACCCACGCCACCATCGACTTATGCCTAGGAGGTGGCCGGCCACCGTCGCCGGCGGCCCCTCCAAGGGTCGATCGATCCTCATGGATCGACCATGGGGATGGTCGATCCTTGTCCTCACCCTCACGATCATCTCCTTCGTCACACGTCTTCTCCGGCGGTCGTTTCGGCATCGATCCAACGCAAAATAAATTACAAATTTAATTTTACACTATCCGGTATCGATTCTATACATGAAATCGACCCTATACAATTTCCGGAAAAATATAGAACAATAATAATAATCCTAAATTCGGCCAACCCACGAATTTTTACTATTACAAGCATTCACCACCAAAAACGAATCTCGACATGTCCGAGAGTTTAATCAAACCAACAATCATGACAAAATAAATTAAACGAATAATAAATTAAGCCATAATAGTCGGAAACCCTGCAAGGTAGAACAATTTTATCGAAAATACCGCGAACGTAAACCACGCTCTGATACCAATTGTTGGAATTCGATATCCCGGGCTATTAAAAATTGCGGAAACTAGTAACCCGATCAAAAACCTTCGCCGGAGATTACACTAACACCACGTACGAGCCGGAGCACGAGCCGAACGCACGACACGGCTGAAGTCGAGCGCACGCCCAGCCCGAACCCCCGCACGCGGGGTTCGCGATCGATGGGATCGATCGCATGTAGCGATCGATCGGGTGGGGCTGCATCAGCAGCCCCCGCGGCGAGTCCGGCGACTCGCCGCCGCCTGGAGGCGCCCCACCTCGCGGTGGGGTAGGGCACGGCACCAGCCCGTGCCCAGCGATCGATCATGAAGATCGATCGCAAGCCCTCGGCCCAGCCGAGGGTCGACGCCTCTCGCCCCTTGAAACCCTAGGGGCGATCGATCCCGTGGTCCGGTGGTTCGACCACCACCACGCGATCGTCCCTCGTTCCGGATTTCATACTTCGGATCTTGCGTTCATGATATTTTACGATAAAATAAAATCGAATAATATCAAGGGTGTTTAGATATTATACCTTCGATTCGTTGTTCGGAGAAACGAAATCAAGATGACCTTTGAATCTTCCCACGTATTCCTTGCACTAGCTTGAACGTCGGGTGGGCGACGATCCTCCAAGCTCTATGGATCTACTTCTCTCTCTACTTTCTCTCTCTAGAAGAATTATGATCTTCAACTTTTTTAGAATAGAGAAGACCATGTAGTGCTTTTATAGGCTACGTAGGGGATCTAAAGGAGGTGGAATATTGGGCTTCCAATATTGATGATTAAATTGAGCCCAAGCCCAAGTCTATTAATCTTTATCAATATTAATTAATTTATTTTCCACTATATAAATTAATTGCACTCTCAATATTAAACCATATTATATCCAAATAATATTTCTCCGGTAGTATTATTTATTCCGTGTATTTAAGATTTAAATATCCATGAATAAAATTTATTTATTGTTTAATAAATTTATTCATCTCTTTTATCTGAGACTAGTACCACTCAACCTTATTTATTATGCGGAACAAATCCACTCGCGAGGTTTACATAATAAATCCTTATGAGCTCATCTCGGGGATATTATCAACCCTTCCGGGATACACTGTCCCGTCAAGAATTCACGGCATGCCATATATAAAATATAGTGACCCAACTTAACCGGTAATCAACCAAATAATTAAATCGGTTAATTCCTTTGGAAAATCAAAGTCACTTATATTAAATATACACACCCGCAATTGTTTCGGGGATTAAGAATAAAATACACTGAGTCTTAAGTCAATTATCACCGAGCAAACCTAATTGACAAGTCTCAAGCGATCCGCTCAATACACCAAGTGTACAAGTGTGATAAAATAATTAAGACAAATTATTTTCTCTCTCACACAACGACTATACCGATGGATTGGTCCGTGTCCATCTAGGTCGTGAGCAACTGTTCGATTAAATACGAGTAACCGATAGTATGATCTTCTGTGTGGGCCCGACACACCATACTAACTACAACGTATAAAATCCAGGACTATGATTTGCATGTATTTAATTAACAATAATTAAAAGCAAATGAATGTTCATTATTAATAGGTAAATGAAAGTGTACAAGGAGTTCAGAATACTCAAATCTAGACATTAAGTATACTACTCCAACAGGTTCCTCTCCCGACGAGGAGGAAGAAGCAGAGGTATCCGAGTGCGAAGAATCGTCATCCGCGGAGACGTCGGAAAGAGTAGCAGAACTATCATGATCGCTCATCCTCACTCGATTTAAAGATGGTCGTGCTCGAGACTAAAAGATACCGAAAAACCTACCACTAAGCCCCCAAATAACTGTAAAAGAGTAGTGAGGAAAAACCTACGTGTATGGTCGCAGGTGAGGTCGAGCACTCTTGATAGTAGCCGAGCAAGTAAGTCAAGATGTCCGGAAATTGATGTCTTGGAAGCGAAAAGTGTGAAATGGAGGACCTCCAAGACTATTTATAAGGATAATAGGCGGCAAAATTCGAATTTTGAATTCGAAAAGACGGTTGACGGAAATCGAAGCGTCACATCGAGAAAGGGCCAATCCAAAAGCGACAGGTGGCAATAACCGTCGTTTATCATTAAATGAACCGACAAAGCTGTCGGGGCCATAACTCATGCTCGGGTAAATCGATGACGATCCGCATGCCGAGGCCGACCTCTTCTTCCGAACAGCACGACCTCGGGGGGCATTTGTTATGCGGAGAAATTTCGGCCAAATCCCGAGCATAAGAAACCCTTTTTTCGTGAAGATAGAGAAATGATCCCCTTGCTCGCCCTCAAGGAAGGGCGAACAAACGAGGAGCTGCTCCCACAGGTATTCTCCATTAGAACAGAATAAGGCGACCAGGGAATGTGTTCGTTTGAAGACTGCCGACGAGTTCAATCTGTTCAGATCGAAGAGCGGACGACCACATACGGCATGTTCGACCCGACGGGAAGCGGGCAAACCCAATCCTGGGCTCAGAAAAGAAGGGATGGGCCTAATGGAGGACATGTTAGTGGGCTTGGCCCATTAACCTATTTCAGAAACCCTAATTTGTATTCTCTATAAATAGTAGGTGTAATATTTTATTAGGGGTATCTACACATTTCCCAAAAAATTCTTAGAGAGCATAATTATCTTGTTCACTACTCAATCCCCAAAATATCAATTTTTAGTTAGTAATTGGAGAACACGATTTTTCCACCATCAACAGTAGAATCAACTTAAACAGCTTAAAATCACTTAATTCAATACATTCCCAAAATACTTAAGTTCAATGTCAACTTAAACAACTTAAAATGTCTGCATTCAGTACATTCCCAAATACTTAGTTCCAAACCAACTTAAACAACCAGAATTAACAAGAAATTGTTCAAGCACACCAACATTACACAACAACACAACATCACACAACAACACAACATCACCACCCTCTCCTAGCATGAACAATCTTCATCATAGCCTTGATTTCTTCTGAACTCCTCAGTGTCATCATTGATCCACCTAGCTGCTTTCTAAGTTCTTTCTGAGACAAAGGCTTACGAGGTGCTGCAACTGGTTGAGAAGAGGCCCTAGGGGCATCTGCAACAGGTTGAGAAGAGGCCCTAGGGGCATCTCCAACAGGTTGAGAAGAGGCTATAGGAGCAGAAGGTTGAGATGCAGTCACATTGTGAACTTTCTTGGATGGCACCTTCTTTTTAATAACCCTAACAGGTAACTTCTTCAGTGGACTCTTCTGAAGTGGACCCTTTGCAGCCTCATTTTCACTCAAGTTCCTTGGACTCCTCCTCACTGGACTTGCCACAGGTGTTTCATTCAAATTCAATCTTTGACTCCTCCTCACTGGACTTGCAACAGATTCATTCAAAGTGATCTTTGGACTCTTGAAGATCTCCTCTGCATAGTAGTACAATGCACTGTACTGCTCAGCCACATCACCATTTCCCATATTCTTAACCTTGTTCTTCACTCTGTACATCTGTGCCTTGTGAACAATACAACCAATTTCCCCTTGAACAGTTTCAACCATAGAATTGACATTCCATGTAGGATCACTTCTCACCCTGTCCTTGTATTTCTCAGTCAAGAATCTAGTGTCCATCTGTGTCACCTTCTCTTGCCTCACACACTCATGTGTGTCATTCAGTGTCTTCACTTGAATTGTGTGTTCATTGGACATCGGAGACCCATAAATCAGCCAAGGGCATCCATATTGCTTGCACACAGCTTCCAGTTTAGTTGCATGGTTGAATTTGAACTTCAATGATCTTCCAGTCTGAACAACATACATCCTAAGTGCCTTTCTGAAAATCTGTATAGTAGGGAATGTCAACCCTACCTCAAACTCTATGTCTCCAACAAAATCAGGGTTGAACACCCTGAAGCCTTTGTGTTTTCCCTTCTCCCTAACAGCAGCAGTCTTCTTCTCAACTTGATTGCCTTTTGATATGCTTCTAGTTGCTGGCCTCCTGGGCATCTCCATTTCCTTTTTTATGTGACAACCCTCACTGTCTACTCCATCATCCACATACATTGAGAACATCTCAGTCTCATCATCATAGCAGCCCTCACTGTCCTCCAGATAATCTGAATGCTCAGAATCAGATCCCACTGACACATCACAATCATCATCAATTTGTTCTGCCATCTCATTTGGATTGTGACCTGCATTCCTCTCACTTGGCTCACCTGCATCAAATTCCACTTCTACACTTTTCACTTCATCAACAGATTTCACTTCATCTCCACACTTCACTTCATCTCCAGATTTCACTTCATCATAACCATCATCAATGACATTGTTCAAAGAACAACTATTTCCAGAGACCACATGAGTATCTAAGCTCAACAATGATTCATCACAGGGGTCACCTTTGTTGGAAATCGACTACCCGGGACGAGTCCGTTCGACTACTCGAACATCCGGACACGCCCAGTCGACCTCCAGCGTGCCTACTGTGCTCACGACGAAGCCCCTGACCCGGTTTACGCCCAGCCATCATGCCCGAGGCACAACCGCGCAAAACCAAGAGGCTGATGGCCTCTCTGTCGTCCGACACCATCTGGTGTCGTCCGACTTGCCCTTGTCGGCCGACAGGAAAACCTATCGGACGACATCGTCGCGAACAGCAGCGCGACGCTGCTGTTCCAGGTCCGTTTCTGGTCGGATTTTCCGATTCCGACCACCGTTCTGGAAGTCAGCGACCCCACAGTGATCTAGGAACACCAACCACGATCCCGGAACTCGATCGGAGGTTCGTTGTATGATTACGTACGAGATCGAATCGAAACGAGTGCGGAAGAGGGTTTCGATTCCATACCTTTGTCGCGTGATTCGGAGAAGCCGAATTGACAGAGACCTCGAGACTTCTAGCGTATGTCCTAGCCCTCTTACTCCAGCCGATGTGTGGGCATCGATCCGCTTGGAGCTCCCCGTCTCTTCCCTTCTCAACCACCGTGAATATATTTCTCTGTCTCAGAAATATATTTGCGCTAGCAAATTAATTTCTACAGAGAATTTCTGTCTCAGAAATATAATTGCGCTAGCAATTAATTTCTACAGAATGTTTCTTGCGCTAATCTGAATTAATTAAGCAGAGAAAAAAAATAATTGCGCTAGCAATTAATTTTCTCTGCAGAATTAATTATAGCGGAGAAACGTAGGTTACAGAGAGAGGGGGGGAGGGATTTATATAGGCTACACTAGAGGACCTCTAGGCAATTAATTAATTAGGCTTAAATTGTAATTTAATTAACTTGGTGTCCCAAAAGGAAAACCTTAATTAAATTCCACAATTTTATTTATAATTAATTCCACTATAAAATTATAAATGATTTCCCAATTAATTAATTCAAATTATTCCGTCAATAATTTTCCCACCGTATTACATATGTGACATTTCCCCGTGTTTAAGATATCGCATGTCCACGAATTAATTTTAATTACTAATAATTAAATTAATTCATTTCTTATGATCCGAGACTAGTACCACTCATCCTTATTATCATGTGGAACGAATCCACCTGCAGGGTTTACATGATAAACTTTATGAGCTCATCTCGGGGACATCATCAACCCAGTAAATGGGACACGGTTTCCTTTCTATAATCTACAGCATGCCGTGTGTACAATTCCGATTCCCAATATACCGAGGATCTCGACTAATCAATTAGTCTCACTCATTGGCACATCAAAGAACCGAGCATTGGACACACGCACCTATAATTATATAGGGATTAAGAACTCACATATCCGTAATATCTGAGGTCTAGTTCGATTACTCCGATTAGTATAAATCGAACGCCCTCCCGTGGTCCTGCTCAATACACCAAGTGTACGAGTGTAACATGATGGTCAAGACCGACTATCTACCAGTCACACTACGACGTACCGATGGATTGTCCCTGTCCATCTAAGTCGTGAGCTACTGTTCTATAGTATACGAGTAACCGATAGTATGATCTTCCGCGTGTCTCCTCACGCCATACTATCTACAACGTATATATCTAGGACTGTTGCATTAAATGCAATCATGCTTGAATCATACATAGATTAAGGCATAGATAAGGAGTTCCGTATTTGCACTAAACTAGACATTTAGAATACAACTCCATCAATCTCCCACTTATACTAAAAGTCTAGTCGCCCTCTCCCAAACATCAGATTCCCATAACCACATCACGCCTATCCAACGCTTTCGCTGGAAGAGCCTCTGTGAACGGGTTTTACCAGGCAATCCTCTCGATGCTATCTAGGTGACAACTGCATCGTCTTACTAGACGATCTCTCGAATCAGGTGGTACTTGCGCTCTACGTGTTATCTCCCACTGTGGACTTGTGGCATTTCAAGTTTGCCAATACCGCTATTCAAAATAGCTTTGGGTGAACTAGAAACCACATCTAAGTCCCTTAGGAAGTTCTGGAGCCACACTGACCTTTTAACTGCCTGAGAGGCCGTTATCCTTTCAGTTTCCATGGTAGAGTCCGTAATGCATCGCTGCTTTACATTCTTCCATGTGACTGCTCCACTTCACAGTGAGAACACATAGCCTGACTTCGACTTTCGACTGTCCCTGTTTGATTTGGAAATCCAATTCTATGTAATCCAAAGGAAACAACTTGACTGCTTTGTAACTCAGAACATAAATCATGGTCCTCTCCAGGAGCCTAAACATGTTCTATACATCAATCGAGTGATCCTTTCCAGGATTACTATGATATCTCACCACCATGCCCACGGCATAGCAGATATCAGTCTCGTGCATAGCATTACATACATTAAGATTCCCACCATTAAGG
Organism: Euphrasia confusa; assembly: GCA_954870475.1. Classification (NCBI taxonomy): domain Eukaryota; kingdom Viridiplantae; phylum Streptophyta; class Magnoliopsida; order Lamiales; family Orobanchaceae; genus Euphrasia; species Euphrasia confusa. The sequence continues at coordinate 11,464,668 of OX940958.1, forward strand.
TGCAGGGAACTGCTTACTCTTCATCTATCTCCTTTATTGTGTCAGACACAAAACTTTAGATAGATGAATTCCACATCTAAAAGGTGAAGACCTTTCTTGGAATTCTGTATGTTGCAACGAGTAAGAATTGTGTTTACGTATGAGACTCGAGATAAGTTCTATGTTCTTTTCTGGCGATCATTTATAACTTTGATCCCAAGAACATTCCCGACATCTCCTAAGTCTCTTACATTGAATTACTCGGACAACCATCCCTTTATGTCCGATAACATCTTTCATATTGTTGCCAATTTAGAAGGATGTCGTCTACATAAAGAATGAGAAAACACCACATCTTTTCTGTCACTTCTTTATTACACACAGGACCTAAACATGCCTTGAATGAATCCATGAAATGGATTTTCTCATAGGTCCGCATGTGTCCAAGATCTTGAAGCTTCCTTCAATCCAAAGATCGATTAAGCTTTCTTTACAAAATGCTCTCGGCTCTCTTTGATGAATCCCTCTGATTGTCCCATACAGATGGTCCCGTCAAGACTTCCATTTAGGAAATCCGTCTTGACTTCCATCTTTGAATCCAAAGATTCAATCTCAGATTTCATCGCCTTTGCCAAGACTGAGCATCTTGATCTTTCAGCGTCTCGTCATAGGTCCAGGGTTCGGCTTCATGTTCTCCAGGTAACAAGTCCGAAGACTCACCTATAAACATGAACCTGTCGGGTTGTCTAACAACCCTCCCACTACGACGACGCTCCGGTGTATCTTTAGTGACTAAAGATTATAGTAGTGAACTACTCAGTTAGGCTGGTTCTAAGTCTTTATCAGTCCCTCTAAGCACATTAAGTATTACTCTACTCTTGGGCTTGTGATCTTGTGTATATATATATAGTCCATGTCTAAGAACCGAACATTGATTCAATCAACGAACATCTGGTCCTTTGGACTATATTACATATCTCAATTCGTTTTCTTAGGGTATCCTATAACCAGCCGAATATCTGTACAAGTTTCCAAAGGAATCAAGTTCAGGATAAACGCCGCTGTTTCCAAGCCATATCCCAAAAACGAATTAGGTAACTCCGAATAACTTATTGTCTACTTTCCCATATCTATAAGAGTCCTATTCCTTCTTTACAACACATTATTTTGCCGAGGCATAAATAGTGTAGTCTGTTGGGAGTTAATCCAATTTCCTGATAAGTATGCCTTACTCCTCAAAGAGGTCTGCATATATCAGAGCGAATCAACTCTAGTACTTTCTTGGATCTTTTCCCTTTAACCGTAAAGGATTGCTCGGTCATTAAAACTTCCAAGTATGATTCGAAGGTTGGAAAGTCCTTTCCTTCAACCTAGCTGAGTAGTCCATCAGCTTTCACCCTTTGAATCGTACTCAAGTTAAAATGATCTAGCCTAAGATTCCATAAGTACATTTGATTCATCCTAGAAGGATCTTTACTCTTATTGGGGTTCGACAATGTGTTATTAGCTCCGGTGTGTTGCATCGTGGAAGAACACGGATTCAGTATTAAATTGTCTATCAATGTACCAGAATAGATAATATCCCCGTTTCCTACTCTGATAGGTATAAAACTATCAGAAGAAACGGAATATCCATTCTAAGCCAATTTAGAAATCCGAAATGAAAATTCTTTCTAAATACCGGCACATAAAGACAATTTATTAGAACTAAAATCCTACCGTTAAAACATTTAACATCTCCCACTGCAATGGCTGTTACCTTAACAGTATTGCCCATGTAGATTATAATTTCTAACTTTCTAAGTCTCCGGGTTTCCTGGAACCCCCGCATTTAGGTGCAGACATGATTAGTGGTTTCCGTATCCACACACCAGGTACTGGTAGATAACACCACTAAACATGTTTCGGTGACTAAGGAGGAGTTAACTTCTAGTTGCTTTGAGAGGACAATCAAAACTCCCAGTATCCAAACTGCTTACAACGGAAGCACTTGCCCCTTGGGCTTGCTTGTCCCATTCCGTGGTCCAGATATATTAGGCCCACTGGGTTTCCGTATTTGCTTCTTCTTCCTTTTGCCGCCCGAAGGCTTAGGAAGAGCCAATTTATCAGCCACAAGTGGTTTGAGAGCCCTTAAAGATTCCCTCAGCCGCTTTGAAGTTCAACCAGGAGCTCCGCCAATGAATAAGACCCCTTATTCATATTATAGTTCAGGCGGAACTGCTCAAAACTTCTCGGCAGAGACTGGAGCACAAAATCAATCTGGGTTACCCCTTTGATAATTTCTCCCAGAACCTCTATCTCATTAGATAGCCCATCATTCTAAGAACGTGATCCCTTACGGGCGTTCTTTCCGACATGATGGCCGTTATGAGTTGCCTCATTTCACTTTGCCCGGCTGTCCTGTCCTGATAACCAAAACTTCTTGAGGTTAAGCATCATATCATAGGTAATGGTCATGGCATGATCCCGATGTCGCAACACTTTTGACATGAAAGTCATAATGTTGCTCCGCGTCATCTCATAGCCTTGATCCATTTCCAATGAGCTTCCTTTCCTCAGTAGTGGAAGTATTATTTGGTTCAGCAGGTCAATTGACTTGGAGTACATATTTGTACTCCTCTGCAGTTAGGATAATGTCCAAGTTTCTTCTTTAATCCATACAAACAGGTTCAGTGAGTTTGTTGACTTTTAATGGGAATAATACCATATAAAACAAACAATGAGTTTAATTCGATATCATTTCCCTCAAATAATATCATTAAACTACCAATCATTTCCAAAATCCCATCAGACTAGCATGCCACGTTCTTGTGGACGTATACTAATCCAAACGATTTTATAATTGGATTTTTACTTCGGTCGTACATCATTATAGCAGTGACTCCGATGGGGAGGATACTATAAAGCGTACCTAAGTGTGTACCATTTCTCAGTACTAAGTCAACCGCTCGGGAACTACATATCCACCGCAAGCCACGTTCATGTGGACATTTACGTTGACATGCGGTCCTCCACGATTTTCTATAACTGTCGAGCCTCAATTAATCCCAAAGTTCCGTTTCTATTTAGCAAGCCACGTTAGTGTGGACGTTTACTAAAACAAACAACTTTATTAATTGAATCCCATTTATTTAAATGTCATAGAGTCTTAATTAACCCAAAGCACCGTTTCCATTTAGCAAGCCACGATAGTGTGGACGTTTACTAAAACAAACAGCTTTGTTAATTGACTCTTACATTTATTAAATTTCACAATTTTATTAATCAAAGCTTGATATCTCGTAAGTGAAACTCGAAGTTTCTAACCAGCGATCAATCATGCAATTGAGCCCTATCTCTCACTAGGTGAGGGAGCCAATCAGACAATCGATCTAGTCATCGAATGACTCGAAAGTCTCTAATCTGTGTCATCGACATAACCAAGCGCTTTGGCTCCATTCCACTCCCCGGGGTGAGAATGAGTCGAGTTGAAATTAGTCTTTGAAAAGACAGATTAGGCATTGCTTTTGAGAAATATAATTGTTCAATTTTATAAGTGGAATTTTAATTCGAATTTTGATCCAGTGATATCCGTGTATCGACTTTATCCGATAGGGAGGATGACACTAAAGCCAACTCGTAAGTCAATACACATCACATTCAAAACAGAGAATGGAGACCGCGGGATTGTTTCCAATCCCTCTCCCACTTAGTATTTTACGATAAGGGATAACATGCATAAACACTTAAGCATAATAATAAAGCACGTAAAACAAGCAAAAAGCAATTAACGCGGTCCCGATTATTATGGCCTTAAGTGTTCTCCAATGCACGTCTCTTGGATCTCGTTGCTCGTCTCGGTCTCGGTCCACCACCGACTCGCTCGAGGGTCAAGAGACGAACTCCTCCCACTGGAGCCTCGTCTCGAGCCTCGTTGAGTCGCTCGTGGGGTCGAACGAACCCCAGCCCCACTGCTGCGCGTCGCGAACACGGGGTGTGTTCGATGGCTGCCCGGTGCCGGTTCGTTTCCTCGACTCTCGTTTCTCCGGGTTTCGATCTCGTCTCGATCCACCAAAAATTAGCAAGAAAAATTACAAGAATAAATCTACTAAATCCGGCATCGATCCTATACAGGGTGATCGATCCTATACATGCCCGGAAAAACAACGGAAATAAATAAATAAACCTAACGACTCAACCCGTCGTTTTTATCTATTACAAACAAGCAACATTTCCAAAACAAAACAATCTCGACAAGCCCGAGAGTTTAACAAACCACAACAAAATTATCATACAACATCCCATAATGTTGGCCATAATAATCGGGTTCATCCTGCATCACAAACGTACGAACAATACAACAAACCGATAAACCGGCTCTGATACCAATTGTTGGAAATCGACTACCCGGGACGAGTCCGTTCGACTACTCGAACATCCGGACACGCCCAGTCGACCTCCAGCGTGCCTACTGTGCTCACGACGAAGCCCCTGGCCCGGTTTACGCCCAGCCATCATGCCCGAGGCACAACCGCGCAAAACCAAGAGGCTGATGGCCTCTCTGTCGTCCGACACCATCTGGTGTCGTCCGACATGCCCTTGTCGGCTGACAGGAAAACCTGTCGGACGACATCGTCGCGAACAGCAGCGCGACGCTGCTGTTCCAGGTCCGTTTCTGGTCGGATTTTCCGATTCCGACCACCGTTCTGGAAGTCAGCGACCCCACAGTGATCTAGGAACACCAACCACGATCCCGGAACTCGATCGGAGGTTCGTTGTATGATTACGTACGAGATCGAATCGAAACGAGTGCGGAAGAGGGTTTCGATTCCATACCTTTGTCGCGTGATTCGGAGAAGCCGAATTGACAGAGACCTCGAGACTTCTAGCGTATGTCCTAGCCCTCTTACTCCAGCCGATGTGTGGGCATCGATCCGCTTGGAGCTCCCCGTCTCTTCCCTTCTCAACCACCGTGAATATATTTCTCTGTCTCAGAAATATATTTGCGCTAGCAAATTAATTTCTACAGAGAATTTCTTTCTCAGAAATATAATTGCGCTAGCAATTAATTTCTACAGAATGTTTCTTGCGCTAATCTGAATTAATTAAGCAGAGAAAAAAAATAATTTCTTTCTCAGAAATATAATTGCGCTAGCAATTAATTTCTACAGAATGTTTCTTGCGCTAATCTGAATTAATTAAGCAGAGAAAAAAAATAATTGCGCTAGCAATTAATTTTCTCTGCAGAATTAATTATAGCGGCGAAACGTAGGTTACAGAGAGAGGGGGGGAGGGATTTATATAGGCTACACTAGAGGACCTCTAGGCAATTAATTAATTAGGCTTAAATTGTAATTTAATTAACTTGGTGTCCCAAAAGGAAAACCTTAATTAAATTCCACAATTTTATTTATAATTAATTCCACTATAAAATTATAAATGATTTCCCAATTAATTAATTCAAATTATTCCGTCAATAATTTTCCCACCGTATTACATATGTGACATTTCCCCGTGTTTAAGATATCGCATGTCCACGAATTAATTTTAATTACTAATAATTAAATTAATTCATTTCTTATGATCCGAGACTAGTACCACTCATCCTTATTATCATGTGGAACGAATCCACCTGCAGGGTTTACATGATAAACTTTATGAGCTCATCTCGGGGACATCATCAACCCAGTAAATGGGACACGGTTTCCTTTCTATAATCTACAGCATGCCGTGTGTACAATTCTGATTCCCAATATACCGAGGATCTCGACTAATCAATTAGTCTCACTCATTGGCACATCAAAGAACCGAGCATTGGACACACGCACCTATAATTATATAGGGATTAAGAACTCACATATCCGTAATATCTGAGGTCTAGTTCGATTACTCCGATTAGTATAAATCGAACGCCCTCCCGTGGTCCTGCTCAATACACCAAGTGTACGAGTGTAACATGATGGTCAAGACCGACTATCTACCAGTCACACTACGACGTACCGATGGATTGTCCCTGTCCATCTAAGTCGTGAGCTACTGTTCTATAGTATACGAGTAACCGATAGTATGATCTTCCGCGTGTCTCCTCACGCCATACTATCTACAACGTATATATCTAGGACTGTTGCATTAAATGCAATCATGCTTGAATCATACATAGATTAAGGCATAGATAAGGAGTTCCGTATTTGCACTAAACTAGACATTTAGAATACAACTCCATCAACCTTGATATCTAATGGCATTGGGATCTATCATTTCATGATCAAGCCACAGGGAGACACACTTATCCTTGGCAACTACACAAGGGATTTCCATGACATTACAGTCCCCTTGAATGTAAACCAATATCTTGCAATTATCCTCGACATTGAAACTAAAATAATATTCCATAATCCCAGCAAGCTTCAACTCATATGCCATCATATTAATATACGTCATACACAGATCGTCATCACAATCATCAAAATAACTGACCTTCCCGTCGACATAACAGATTTCACCTTCCTTGTTTTTTCGAAATTTCCCGCTATGATGCACTCTTAAAATCCTTCCGCTTTGCACCGTTTTTGTGTTTCTGGTATTTCCTTCAATTTATTTTATTTTTTTTAAGCATATTATCATGTCATCTTCCAAATCCTTCTACCATCCGGCCTTGGCGGTGTCGAATATCAAAAATCACATCGCCATCGTACTTGATTTGGAAACGGCTCAATATGCGACATGGGCAGAACTTTTCAAAGTTCATGCTCGATCCACCCGTGTCTTTCATCATATCATTCAATTCGAGAAGAGCAAGGTCAAAGAACCAACTACGGATGAAGAAATGGAGTTATGGGTGACATTAGATGCCACTGTCTTGGGATGGATTTATTCCACTATATCTCCAGATCTTCTCACGACAATCCTCGAACCTGATTCCACTGCCCAGGCTGCGTGGGAGCGCCTCCGGGACATTTTTTTGGACAATAAAAATTCGCGTGCAGTAGCTCTTGAACAAGAGTTTTCACACACTATCATGGCAGATTTTACCTCGGCTTCGCTTTATTGCCAAAAACTTAAGCAATTGGCTGATCAGTTGAAAAATGTTGGGGTAGCTGGGTTAACGGAGGCGTACAATGGGGTTGCTACGCTCCTCCGTCAGAAGGACCCTCTCCCGCAATTCTATCAGGCTAGGTCCATGGTCACATTGGAAGAGGCTGGACTGGCAAAGAAGGCGGCTACAGCTTCGGCATTAATTGCTCGTGAGTTTTCATCTGCTCCAATGTCAATGGATCGAATTCGTGCGACACCTACTTCGAGTAATCCTAAGGTTCAACCGAAGGCGGGTAATAAATCTGGGAATAAAAACAAAAGTGGTGGTCGAGGAGGTCAATCAACAGGGAATGCCCGAAATCAACCTTCATCCCCTTCGCCAAGTACGCCTGGTATTAATCCGCATAGTCAGTGGTTTGCCGGCAGCCAACCACCGTCGTGGAACAACGCCTGGAGTTGGCCTTGGGCGATTCCGCCCTGTCCCTTTCCTACTTCGGCAGGCCAGTCAGCTCCATGGGTTAGGCCACCTTTTACAGCACCCCCTCGGCAGGTCGCAAGTACTTTGGCCCCTCGCAACAGGCTTATACTGCAACTTCCCCACCTTCTGCGACAGACATTGAAGCCGCTATGTACACGCTTGGATTAACTCCTCCAGACCAAAATATGTACATGGATACCGGGGCGACTTCTCATATGTTCTCTTCGCAAGGTAATCTTACTCCCTATTTCAATATGAGCACTCATAATAATATTATTGTGGGCAATGGTCATTCGATTCCAATAAAAGGTTTTGGTCACACTAAGTTAGATCCTCCACACCCACCTTTTGTTCTAAAAAATGTTCTCTACGTTCCTAAAATTGTTAAGAACCTTATTTCCGTTCGTAAGTTTGCCTCGGATAATTCCGTCTCTATTGAGTTTGACTCTTTTGGTTTTTCTGTGAAGGATTACCAGACGGGGAGACAACTCATGAGATGTGAGAGCAAAGGTGATCTTTATCCTGTCATCTCACTTCAATCCAAGTCCTCCAATTTTGGGTCAGCTTTTCTTGCAGTTTCTCCGGTTCGTTGGCACGAGCGTTTGGGTCATCCTGGTCTTTTTGTTTTAGAGAACCTTAGAAAAAATAATTTGATCACGTGTAACCATTCAGACTTATCTCATGTTTTTCATGCTTGTTCTCTTGGGAAGATTGTCAAATTACCTTTTGTTTCGTCACATTCTAGTACTATTCTTCCTTTTGATATAATTCATAGTGATCTTTGGACCTCTCCTGTCCCGAGCACTGCTGGTCACCGTTTCTATATCTTATTGTTAGATGATTATTCGAATTTTTTATGGACTTTTCCTATTTCTAAAAAATCCGACGTCTACAATATTTTTCTTGAGTTTCAGAATTTTATTTTAACTCAATTTGAACGAAAAATAAAAACATTTCGATGTGACAATGGCAAGGAATTTGATAATTCCAATTTCTGGAATTTTTGTAAACAACACGGATTATCTTTTCGTCTCTCTTGCCCTTATACCTCTCCACAAAATGGTAAAGCCGAACGCTCTATTCGTACAATCAATAATATGATTCGTACACTTTTGACTCATGCGTCCTTACCAACTTCATTTTGGCATCATGCTCTTCAAATGGCCACATATCTTCTCAATATAATACCCCATAAAACTCTTGATTCCGAGTCTCCTCTTAAAAAGTTATATCGAAAAGATCCGGCTTATTCTCACCTCCGCGTCTTTGGGTGTTTATGTTATCCGCTTTTTCCAAGTCCTACTATCCATAAACTACAAGCTCGTTCCACACCGTGTGTATTCTTGGGATATCCTTCCCATCATCGGAGTTTTAAATGTTATGATTTAGCCTCACGAAAAATCATTGTCAATCGACATGTCATTTTTTATGAGAATAAATTCACATTTGCAAATATACATACTCCATCACCACGTGCTTATAGTTTTCTGGATGATAGTATAAGCCCACAAATTCTCCATCATTGGGCAACTCAATCTCATTCGGTTAGCCCAAGTGCACACCCTGAAATTCCTTTAGCATCCCCCCATCAACAACATTCAGTTGGTCCAACTACTGTTGAGTCTAATCCTATTTCCCATGGGACATCTTCCCTTCAGCATGTTCCAAATTCACCTATACAACAGCCCACTCAAATTGCGTCTTTGCGTCCCGTTACTCGGAGTCAGCATGGTATTGTGAAACCTAAATCTATTTTTAATTTAAATACCACCACTAAATCTGTGATTCCTCGTAACCCAGTGTCGGCACTCAAAGACCCTAATTGGAAGATGGCCATGTCTAGTGAATTTGATGCTCTTATTGAAAATGGGACGTGGGATTTAGTACCTCGTCCACCTAATACTAATGTTATTCGATCTATGTGGATTTTCACTCATAAGCACAGGTCAAATGGTTCCTTTAAGCGACATAAAGCTCGACTTGTGGGTGACGGTAAAACTCAACAAATTGGTATTGATTGTGGCAAGACATTTAGTCCAGTTGTCAAGCCGGCTACCATTCAGACTGTGTTATCCTTATCTCTTTCTAAGGGATGGTCTATTCATCAGCTTGATGTTAAGAATGCGTTTCTACACGGCAATCTTAGTGAGACCGTTTATATGCATCAACCTTTGGGTTTTCGAGACAAGAATTTTCCGGATCACGTTTGTTTGCTGAAGAAATCATTATATGGCCTTAAGCAAGCCCCTCGAGCTTGGTATCAGCGTTTCGCAGATTACGTCTTCTCGATTGGGTTCACACATAGTAAATCCGATAATTCGTTGTTTATTTTTCGGAATGGTCGCGACATGGCTTATTTACTCTTATATGTGGACGACATTATTTTGACCACATCTTCAGATTCTCTTCGGTGCAGTATTATGTCTCAACTTAGTTCGGAGTTCGCTATGAAGGACCTTGGCCCTCTGAGTTATTTTCTTGGTATTGGTGTCACCAGGACGTCGAGCATGCTATTTTTGTCACAAAAAAGTATGCTTCAGAGATTGTCGAGCGAGCTGGTATGAATTCGTGTAAATCTGTCGCTACTCCGGTGGACACTAAGTCCAAGTTAGGGGCCACGACTAGTCCACCTTATGCGGATCCATCTTACTATCGTAGCCTTGCTGGGGCTCTTCAGTATCTCACGTTTACTCGCCCAGACATAACCTACGCTGTACAGCAAATATGTTTGTTTATGCATGATCCACGTGATATCCATATGAATGCATTGAAACGCATTATTCGCTACGTTAGTGGCACACTTGATTACGGCTTAACTCTCTACCCATCATCGACTTGTACGCTGGTTTCGTACACTGATGCTGACTAGGCGGGTTGTCCGGACACTCGTCGTTCTACGTCGGGCTATTGTATATTTTTGGGTGACAATCTTGTGTCTTGGGCCGCTAAACGTCAACCCACTATTTCAAGATCGAGTGCTGAAGCTGAGTACCGTGGTGTTGCAAATGTTGTTTCTGAATCTTGTTGGCTCCGAAATCTTTTACTTGAGCTTCATTGTCCCATCACGAAGGCTACGATTGTTTATTGCGATAATGTGAGTGCCATTTTTCTGTCCGGTAATCCTGTTCAACATCAACGAACAAAGCACGTTGAACTTGATATTCATTTCGTCCGTGAAAAAGTTGCTAAAGGGGAGGTTCGGGTGTTGCACATTCCTTCTGGACATCAAGTGGCGGATATCTTTACGAAGGGTCTACCGTTGGTCCTTTTTGAAGATTTTCGGGACAGTCTAAGTGTTCGTAAACCTCCCCCTTCGACTGAGGGGGTGTGTTAGAGTATATTAACATATTTGTTAAAATATGATAATATATTGATACATATTTGTATATATCGGATAGGTTAGGTTAGCTGTAATGTTGGATAGATTAGTTTAGTTTAAGGAAGTCTTTGGACTATAAATATCGCTGTAAAAATACTTTGTAGACGATCAAAATATCTTCCTCTTTAAAGATTGTTTTTGTCGTAGTCGTAGGGCTTGCTTCAATACTCCAGAAGACATCCCAATATACTCTTATTTCACTCTTTTCATCTTATTAATTAGCTTTAATTTGTCTTTTCCTTTGTTTCTTCATGAACTACAAAAGTCATCGACCGAATTTGCTGGATACAATGAAATCGTTGTTTTGCTGGAAATTGTTCGGACGAGCAAGTTGTGTTGCTCCTATTTTTCGTTAACTATGAGTTATTTACATATTGTTACAGTATTTGTAACACAAAAAAATCGAGCCAGAAGTCAGGGTGGAGCAAGTTGTGCGGGGCATGAGGCTTGCGTATCTCAATTGGAGCTCAACTTGGAGCATGGGGGCAGTGTCGGGTCAGCTTGCAAGGATAATTTCAGCCGGAGAAGCGGGCGGGCTCTAGACATTTGCATGTATATTGATTGATTTAGAGTCGAAATAATACTCTTTAAATAACACTTTATTTATATGATTCACAATGGTCTTTTTTACATAATTTATAAGATGTTACAACCTTTATTTTGTAAATAGTTTATAAAATGTTACTATCTCGGTCTGAATCAACGTGAATCTTTCATATTCACAAAAGAAATATAATTATTGACCCAAGACATAAGTAATATATCTTATAAGTAAGTTTTTATTTATACAGATGATAAATGGTTAGGTAGGTTTTATGTAATGAATATGTTCTTAAATTAGTTTATATATTAAGAAAAAATAGCATAAATATACTTATTAAGCGGACTCTAAATGATCCGCCCTTGATCATTATATCCTATATAAGTTATTTTAATCTTTGTATTTAAATAAGTATAAAAATATTTAACACTGTTTTGTGAGTCATGTGAGTTAATCAAGTCAATAATTAAATGAGTTACAATGTTAATTTATAAAGTGTTCAATCGATGCAATTTTTTTTCTTTAGAGCATTTTCAGTGCTGACTTCAAGTTTTGGGTGATAAGTAAACCACGATCAATTCATATTTTTTTTACTTCTAGCAAAAAAAAAACTTCTAACCTATCCAACCATTCTACCTATAAAACAAATTTTGTAGGTCCCACCACTTACTTATTTTATACTTTTTATTTATTATTTATATTTAAATAATAATAATAATAAACGTTAAAAAATGATTTTTAGATGAAATAAAATAAATATTTAATATTTTATATAATTATTTGATTAAAATAAAAATATCACAAAAAAATTAAAAATAAAAATAAATACTATACATAATAAATCAATAATATTAGTTAACGTTAAAAATTTAACTATTTCAAAATTCTTATTTTTAATTAATTTTTAGATGAAATAAAATAAATATTTAATATTTTATATAATTCATGATTAAAATAAAAATATCACAAAAAATAAAATTAAAATAAAAATAAAAATAAATACTATACTTAATAAATCAATAATATTCGTTAACATTAAAAATTTAACTATTACAAAATTATTATTTTTAATTAATTTTTATATAAAATAAATTCGTTAACATTAAAATTTTAACTATTTCAAAATTTTTAATTTTAATTAATTTTTATATAAAATAAAAACTATTTTTTAATTAATTTTATATAAAATAAAAATACAAATAATCCGTTAAAATTTTAATTATTTCAAAAAAATTAATTTTAATTAATTTTTATATAAAATAAAAATATAAATAATTTTGAGTTAAAAAATTAATTAGTTCAAAATTCTTATTTTTTATTAATTTTTATATAAAATAAAGAATAACATTAAAATTTTAATTATTTCAAAAAATTTAATTTTAATTAATTTTTATATAAAATAAAAATATAAATAATTTCGAGTTAAAAAATTAATTAGTTCAAAATTCTTTTTTTTTTATTAATTTTTATATAAAATAAAGAATAACGTTAAAATATAAAATAATTTTTAATGTTTAAATAATAATAATAATAAAATAATATTATATTTTATCACTACTTGTAGAAGTTCTTCTACCCAAAAATTTTTAGGGAAAATTACATTAACCTACTCAAGCTTTACTGACTTTTACACTTTGCTACCTAAACGGAAATTCTTTACAGTTTCCTACCTAAACTTTGCTCCGATTTACATATTCCTATTATTTTCAGACATAACCGAATATTCCGTCCATTATTCCGTTATCTGTAGTGTTTAATGGCAGATTACTGATATACCCTTGCAATAGCGATTTATATCTCTCCCCCAAATCGAACAAACGCAAATTAGGGTTCTTGTTCGCGAATTTGTTTTTCTCCAGAAAAGAACTCACTGCAATTCGTAGTTCGATGTCAACCGCTAGTATGGAAGAAGCTTGTCGCTGCGGGCTGCTAGTTGCTAGGCGCACATCATGGTCTGAATTGAACACAGGGAGAAGATTCATGTGTTGCCCCCAATCTCAAGTAAGAACCCTAATTTTTCAATTATTCCCAATTTCACAATTTTTTTGGACTGAATGAAAACCCTACCTCAGGGCGGCAGTGGTTGTGGGTATTTCAGCTGGATTGACCCACCTTCATGTGGTAGATGTAATCGGATCATTCCAGGTCTGCTTAGAAATCTCGATTCCAAGGTTGAAGAATTGGAGGTCTTGAAAAAGAAAGAAGCTTTACTGAAGAAGAGGAATGTGCAGCTGTGGATTGTGATTTTAGCATTTCTTGTAGTTTTTTACTGTATTTCAGGTGTGTAAGTCATGCGTTTCAGCAGTGTACTGTATGGTTTCTCTTGTGGTGTCATGTACTCAGTGGTGTTCTGATGAATGTAAGCAACTGTTTTGATGAATGGAAGCAATGTGTTTTTGTTTACATTGTATTTGTTTATGTTATGTTAAGTTTTAAAGCACATTCAAAACAACAACTAAAATCACAATCCACAGCTGATAATAAGGTTCAAACAACAAGGTTCATTACCATCTCATAATAAGGTTCAAAAAGCATCTGATACAAACAAGTATGGGTATCATTCAGAGTCTTCACTTTCACAGTGTCAACTTTGGGCACTCTGGATCCATATATGAACCATGGACAGCCAACAGCTTTGCACCTAGCTTTAACCTTGTTTGGTGCATTAATTGGAAATATCAAGCTCCTCCCATTCTGCACTGCATACCTTCTTAAAGCTGCTCTAAATGATGGAATATCCAGAAAACTCAACCCCAACTCAAAGTCTACTTTAGCATTGTCAACACTGGGATTGAACACCCTGAGCCTTTTCTTGTTGCCTTTTTGCTTGATTGCACTCTGATCTTTACTGGCTTCACTCCTAGTCATAGGTCTCTTTCCTTTAGGATCTTCATCTTGTAACTCAACCTCATAATTTGACTCCACAAACTTCTTGAAATCAGCATTGTCATCATCAAAACAACCATCACTATCTTGAAAGTAATCTGAATACTCTGAATCTTCTCCCACAGACATCTCACCATCACTATCATCTTCCTGAACTTGGTCCTCAAAAACCCTTCTGATATCATCATTGGCACAACTATCAATGACCTTGTTGAGTTCTGAACTGTCCTCACTGTCACAATATTCTGCCTCCCTCTCAGCCTCCTCCCTCTCAGCCTGAAAATCAACTTGAATTAGGCTACTATGTATCCCTTCATGATCTACAAATACATATACAATTGATTTTACGGAAGCTACTTCCTCAATCTCATCACCATAGCTACCAACATCCACATACACCAACCTTTCACAATTGTCTTCCGCATTGATGGCATAGTAAAATTTACAGTCACCTGTGAGCCCTAATTCTGCTCCCATCTTCCCAAATTCAATTTGAGATAAACCATCCCCAGACAATTCATCAAAATAGGAAATATTCCCTCCAAGATAACATAGCTTACCTTTTCGATGTCTGAACCTGCCACTGTGATGTAATTTCACAGTATAAACCTTCTCCAATGACGGATCTTTCTCTGGAACGGGCCCAGAATCGGCTCGCAGCTCTGGAACGGGCCCAGAATCGGCTCGCAGCTTCCAATGCATTTTGAAATCTAGGTCTTTCTTTGATAATTTGAGAATTAGGTTTAGGGTTTTTGTGATTTGGGATTTTTTCGATTTGGGATTTTCGATTTAGGGCATCTGATTTGATCCCGCCCGCCCCTCTCTTACATTAAATCCATTTTCAATTTTATTTTTTATTTTCGAAAATAATGAAATGAGTAAAGACATTTATGCCCTCCTACATAGACTTGTTGTTGACCATTTACGCGAGTTAAGGACACTCGCCCGGAATATTACATCGAATATTCCGATCTGGCCAATAAAATAGGAAAGTGGAAAACGGCAATAAGTTTAGGTAGGAAACGGTAAAGAATTTCCGTTTAGGTAGCAAAGTGTAAAAGTCAGTAAAGCTTGGGTAGGTTAATGTAATTTTCCCAAATTTTTAAGAGCTTCTAATTTTAACATGTCAGCACACTCCCAATAATTTTTACCTAGTTTTTTGGTGAAAGATAGAAGTAAAGACTAAAGATAGACTTTTACCTATCTATTGAATATCTTAAAGACAAACGGGTTTTAAAAGAGTATTAACACATCTTGACTGGTTGACTTACTACCCCTAAGCCCCTAGTGCAAGGGTGTAGTTAGCTAGTATGCATATTGTGGTTCAATTGATGACGTGGCTGGCAGCCTGGCACAACCGCCGTACGCAACATTTTCTGGGAACAATTGATGGAATACCCCGTTGACTAGGTCTAATTAATTGACTACCCTATTATTTAAATAAATCAAAAAGAAAATAGAAATAAAAATTAATTGTTTTAGTGGGTATGGAAAAGTCGACAATGTCCCTAATATATTCAGCGTATTTCATTACAATTCACTAAGGAAAACCAGTTTCACCTTCCTCCTCTTCTCTCTTCTCGCAGCGATCCATTTTTTTTTTCTGTCGAAATCAAGTAAGAGCTACTACGCCAAGATGAAGTAAAAACACACACAACGCTTTCTGCCCGAAGTCCTAACCTACATCCCCCACAATGGTGTCGAGCTACGCGAGCTAAACCAAACCCTAGTTCAGAAAGTTGGATTCTGGTATTGGCTGATTCTTCATCTCCGACGGCCTAATGCTCTAAATCTAACAACTTCGGCGACCGAAGACCCTAAATCATGAAGAAAAAACCACATGCAAAAAACCCCCAATCTTCCGATTCGAATACGGTCAGTTTGATTTTTTTATCTTTGTGTTTGGTTTTGATTTTGGTTTTGCCGAGTGTTCAATTTAAGGTATTTCATGTGGTTTTGTTTGCTAAACCCAGTTCAATTTTGATTTGGTTTCGATTTTCAATTCACTATTGTATTTTGAATCAACACTATTCATATTTATTTTTCAGTTCTATGTTTAGTTGTGAATTTAGGTGTGTGCTAATTGTTTTATTCTTTTGTATTAAGATGGAGAGAATGGAGTTGCAATATACCTTGAGCCCTTCCCAGAGAGAAAAAGAATTCAAATTGAGCAATCGTAGCAACTTGAAGATATTACGTACGGTTTACGAAGGATTGGACGCGCGTCGTCGTCAGTTATTGAAAGGTGGTTGTTTTAAACATCTTTTTTCCTTGCCAAAACTGAAAGTATCAGGTACGATCATTCATCACCTAATTATGCATTCATCGAAGAAAGTAAGTGATGAAGAATGTTGGTTTATCGTGGGGGGGCAGTCTCTTCGATTCGGCATCTCAGAGTTTGCTGTAATTACTGGATTGAAAATTGGTGATGTTGATAAGTGTGTAGATGAATCTGTTGGAATTAATTCCCCTCTTGTAATGAAATATTTCAAAGGCTCAAAAAAAGTGTACAGAACCAATGTTTTGAAAAAATTTCAATCTTGCAGCAATCGTATAGATAAATACAAGTTGGGATTGATTTTAATCTTAGCATATGTTGTTATTGGGTTGGATGATGTCAAATCCATTAGTTTGTGGTGTTTTGATCTAGTTGATGATTTGAAAAGTTTCAACAACTACCCTTGGGGAAATTTGTCATACAAGATGACAACGGAGGTGTTGCATCGTGACTTATCTATTCCCTTTAATAATGCGAAGGTTGCGTATTTAGTGCATGGATTCCCCCTTTCATTCATGGTATGTGTAAAAAGAGCATTCTTTTGTTATAGTTTTTAATTAACTTTATATGATTTTACATTCTTTAATTGTTGATATTGTAGGTCTGGGCGTTTGAATCAATTCCCTCGATTGCACAATATGCAACCAAACTTGACTGTGAAAAATTTCCTAGAATGATGAATTGGGAGTTGACTAAGCAAAGGTTCAAGTCGAGTGAAATTCAGGAAGCATTAGAATCAAAAGAGACTGTATGTGTTTGTGTTTTTATCTACTAATTATAATTTTTGTTTGAAAATATGTGCATATAATGAATATTACTCATTGTAGGTTTTAATTTCTGAATTGGTGATTACCGAAGCTGAACGAACATGTATTTATGGAGATGTTGATATCTGTGATGATGAGACCGAGAAGAAAGAGCCGGAGGAAAAAATCGATAAGAAGTTTATTAAGATATTACATCAGTTTGAGAGAGAAGTAGATGCCTTCATGGAAAGTGCATCTAATGGTGAGAAGGCCGAGGCTGTTGAAATATTACATAGACTAGAGAGAAAAATCGATGTCGATGGCTTCTCAGTTTCAGAAGGTAATAGCAATGAAATTCTTCAACTTCAAGTTAGTTGAATTGACTTCTATTCTTGATTCTTTAACATGCAGATAAGAATGGGAATGAATTTGAGGAATCCAATATCTTTGAGAGGGCTGATGCTGAAATTGAAGAAAAAAATGTGAATGCCAAGGCTGGTGCTGAAAGGAAGAAACGGGGGAAACGTAAACTTGCAATTGTTGCAGGTAGGTTGATTTTGGTGCTGTATAACTTATAAAAATCTCAATTTAATTATTTGATGAATTTATGATTTTGTAGCTAAGGTGGTTGAAAATACTGAGATTTTGGAAAGCAATGACATTGACAAGTCTGTTGTCGAAAGAAAGAAGCGGGGGAAACGTAAACTTGAAAGTGTCGAAGGTAGGTTAATTATGGTTATGTATGTAAATTAACTTTTCAGTTAACAATTTATATATGGTGAATTTCTTGTGTTGTAGTTGTGGGGGTTGAACGAAAGGAACGAACGAAAGGAAGAAAAAGAGTCGACGATGAATATGATTCTTTGTATGAAATAGATCATGCGAAAATTGAGTATCTCGACAAATGGTTGGTGACGGATGCACTAGTAAGGTATTGAATCTTGTATCACATGAAATTTTATTTTCAAGTAATCTTGTATAACCTCACTGGTCTAATTATAGAGGTTTGAATCATAGGCATAAAGTGAAGGTGTTGCGCGATATAAATTTAGACTCAGATGAGTTAAAAAAATTGTTGACAACAGGATGGGTCTCAAGCTCGGTAATATCTCAATTTTAATACCTTCAATTTTAGTGAATTGTGGATAATTTATTTGTGATGAAATTTGGATGTTTGTTTTCATAGATCATGGAGTCTGGCCTTGAAATTTTACGTGATCGAATGCGACAACATCCAAGAAAATTCCAGATTGGTGCATGTATTATGGACCCGTGGTTCCCGCAATATGTCAAAAGAGCATATAAGAATTCTACCAACTATAAATCAATTGAAAATTTTGAACTTGTGCCTGGAGAATATTTAGGTGGTCAGTCATGGTCTGAGGCTAGACATATATACTTTGTTGTTTGTTCTGATTCATCACATTGGTTTGCTTGCAAATTGGACGTAACAGAGCAGTTCATCTATGTATATGATAGCCTTCCTAGACACATTAGAAATGCAGAATTTGATAAGATCATGAAGCCCTTCCTGGTGATGATACCAATCATATATTCTAATGTTGTGGAAGGTGCCAAGCTAAAATTAACGGTTCAGAGGTTGACTGGGTTGGTTGTACAGGACAATGGGTAAGCTTGTAAGCTTGTTTGATAATAATATTGTTTGTTTGGAGATTTGTTAATTAAATTTTCTTGCGTCATTTGTTAGGAACGATTGCGGCTTGTATGCATTGAAGTTTATAGAGTGCTTGGTCGGGAAGCAAGATGTTGGAAGATTGAAGTCAGTCGAAATGCAACAATACAGAAAGAATCTCGTCGCGGAGCTTGTCTCAATAACCAATGACTGGCTTGTCTCAGTAACCAATGACTGATCAGCTGTTATCTTCTTTTAAAATACTTTGGATGTTTTCATTTTGGTTGTGAACTGATAGATGCTTGGAAACTGACTTGGGATGTTTTCATTTTGTGAACTAATGTCATGTTTTGTGAATTCCAGTACATATTTCTTTCTCTCTTTCTGAACCAAAGAATGAATTATAATTATAATGTACAAATAATAAATTTATTAAATAATAATAATAATAATTATTATTATTATAATTATAATTATAATGGACCAAAATTGAATAAAGACATCACTGATACAACATGTTCCAAACAAACGGCCCAAACCATCACTGATACAACATGTTTCAAACAAAACAAAACATCACTGATGATCTTAGAAAAATGTTCCATAAATTATCAAAGAAACAAACAACTTTATTCTACTGCAAATAAAAACAAACAACTTAACTTCATCATGTTCCATAAATTATCCAAATTACAACTTTAGATTACAACATTAATCGTAACGAACGTCTTCAACTTCACTCGTAATCCCTGCGTTTCCAGCAATCCTGCAGATCAAACACCCATACGGTAATCCTTCATTATTAGAGGTTTTAGCTACCCTCTTGATTTCCCTATGTATGAGCTGCCCGATGTTGACCATATCATTATTCAAGAGAGCACATAACAACAATCCCTGATCAACCGTTAGCATGTATGACTGTAAAGGTGGTAAGAGACGATGCACGACACTCAACCTCAAATAATTAGCCTGAAGGCGAAGGTGGTCAACGGGAAATCCAATGATATTTCCAGCACAATCAGCCACGAAATCACCATCATATGTAATGATATGCGCTACAGACCTCAAAAACTTTGGCTTGGATATAAAATTAGTTTGGAAGAAATCTCCAGACATGTCAAAGGATTTCAAGTACGAATTTATAAAAACAGGGCTGTAACGAATCTTAACCCCTCTAACAGTCGCTATATCGGAAGACTCGTTATTGGCAACACTCGCATAAAATTCCCGAACAATTGATTGATTACAGTGGTTATCCATGTTCAAAAAATCACCCCAATCTCTCCGTTTCACTTGCTCGTATAAATCATCTAAAAGCATACGTCTCCCATCATCAACACGCTCATAATAAACAATTCTATGTTCCCAGTCTGAAATAAAAGAATCACAGACATTACGATTTTCAAATCGTTTTGCACAAATGCGTACCGGAGGGTTTTCGTCTTCATCAAACGTAAACTTGTTCGAAGAACTCATTCCCTGTAAGACAAATAAAAACGCATTAGAAATGAACTGATAATACCCCCATTTTAATGGGTCGACTTTCAAAGACATTTGATACTACCCCCAAATCGAACGAAACTCGATTATGAAAAGGAAAATGAACAAATAATTGGTAATCACTGAGTAGAACATTACCCTCGATTTGAACAATGTGAATCTCTCAGTCGAACAAGTAGAATTGGGAATTAGGGTTTGTATGTATGAATGTCAGGAGAAAATTGAATCTCTCTCTCTCTCTCTTAGAAACTAATTCATTTGAAATATAGAAATAAATTTGAATTGGTGAAAAGTAAAAATGCAATATTTGAATTGCTGAAAAGTGAATGGCGGGGAATGGAAAAGTGAATGGCGGGGAATGGAAAATCTTAAACAGATTCATGAAATTTCAAAAAATTTAAAAATTTAAAATTTTAAAGACACATATACCTAAGTAGAGTAGTTATATACCTTATGCAATTTAGAATAGTTTGGATGAAAACAACCTTTCAGTCAATAGACATACATGTTGACCCATATATAAGCATATCACGCTTTGTGATAGTATGTTTTTCTATATACTTAAGTACTTAATGTCATATACCTATTGATGAAAATTAACTTATATTACTAATTAAATTACAATTTCATGACACTTAATGATATTAGTAATTAAAATGCGATTTCCTGAAACATAACTTATATTAGCAATTGAAATGCGATTTCATAGAACCTAACTTATATTAACAATTGAAATGCGATTTCATAGAAACTAACTTATATTAGCAATTAAATTACAATTTCATAGAAATTAACTTATATTAGCAATTAAATTACAATTTCATAAAACATAACTTATATTAGTAATTAAACTAAAATTTCATAAAAATTAACTTATATTAGTAATTAAATTACAATTTCATAAAACATAACTTATATTAGTAATTAAACTAAAATTTCATAAAAATTAACTTATATTAGTAATTAAATTACAATTTCATAAAACATAACTTATATTAGTAATTAAACTAAAATTTCATAAAAATTAACT
Source organism: Euphrasia confusa (assembly GCA_954870475.1). Lineage (NCBI taxonomy): Eukaryota > Viridiplantae > Streptophyta > Magnoliopsida > Lamiales > Orobanchaceae > Euphrasia > Euphrasia confusa. The sequence continues at coordinate 11,486,132 of OX940958.1, forward strand.
TATATTAGCAATTAAATTACAATTTCATAAAACATAACTTATATTACTAATTAAATTAAAATTTCATAAAAATTAACTTATATTAGTAAATTGAAATGCGATTTCATGAAAGTCAAACACACAATGTTTAATAAAAGTCAACAAAATTTGTCGAATCCAAATAAAAGTCAAACACACAATGTTAATAAAAGTCAACAAAATTAAGTTACATGATAGTCAAATGAACAATGTCTCGAAGAAAGAGAATCCACAACAATGTCTAATATAAATCGAACAAATTGCGCATTTTTTTTACGATTCTTCCTCCATGTCCCAATCGGTTGATGCTCCAATGGATCGTGCTCTGGACTTGCTTCTCCGGTCTGAAGTGGCAGGTGGTCATCGGCATGAACTGTAGGTTCCAGTGGCTGGTGCTCATCAACACGAACATCGACTACAGGAGTCGGTGGCTGCTGATCGTCAACACTAACATCGACTATAGGTTCCGGTGGCTGCTGCTCATCAATACCAACATCGACTATAGATTCCAGTGGCTGCTGCTCGTCTACGGCTACTGCACGCCTTTTACGTCCCCTCCTCGACTCCCGATGATCTCTCGCTTCTCCAGCTGACTTTTTCCGAGGTAATTCTGGTCGACCAGCTGAACGTTTTGCCCACTGAGGTGCTTTAACCATCCTATTTTGCACATCATCAGGATAAACATACTCGTCTTCATTTGGAAAAGGATTGATACATTCTGCATAGCCATCTTTCCAAGTAGAAGTATAGTAGTATTTTGTGCACAATCGGCTTGGTTGCAATTCAGCTTTCTTCGTGGCAGCGAGTGCGTGAAGACAAGGATACCTGTGTAGATCAAATTTCCTGCATAAGCATTTGCTTGCCTCCAGGTCCACAACACGTCCGATCGAACTCCCGATGCGTACCTGAAACTTATGCGGATGACTAATAATAGAAACCACTGGATTAAGTGAAACCAATTTCTCAAGCTTCTTTGTAAGGATCTTATCAATTGCTGGGGTTAGTGTCTTTCCCCATGAATTAGCTGAAACTCGCCTTTCGGCAAACCATCTCTGCATTAGGTCACAAATGGATTTAAGCAACCCCACAATTGGAAACTCTCTTTGCTTCAGTAACAAACCATTCAATGTTTCTGCATTATTGGAGGTCATAATATTGTATCTTAATCCATCAAAGTGGGCTCTAGACCAATATCGAAAATTTGTCGATTCCAAATATTCTCTAATCTTTTCACGCTTCAAGCAAAGTTCATCAAAATGCTTTTTAAATGCTCCAACAGTGTATGCATTTGCAGCCCGCTTAAACAAAAAATCAATATCAAGTCTTGGAAAATGAGATTTCACATTCCTTTTCAAATGATACGTGCAATGGCCATGACAAGCATTCTTATATACATGCTTAAATCCATGTGTGATCCTCTCGGACCGATCAGAAATTATAGCAAGTTCATTTGTGTCACCTACAAAAATATCATAAATTTCAGAATTGTATTTGAATAAGAATCAGTTATGTGTATTTGAAAACAATCAATTATGTGTATTTGAAAACAATCAGTTCATGTGTATATGAATAAAATCAAAAAATCAGACCATGAATAAAATAAAAAAATAAAAAAATCATCCAAATGAACTAAGTCCAGACCATCTGCTATTCACATTTGATAAATACACTTCTAAACAAACAATCTGCCAGACACAAATTGTGTAGAAGAGAAAATCAGAAATTTCATACCTGTTATTATTTTCAACTTCTCAAAGAACCAAGTCCATGACTTGTTGCTTTCTGATTCCACGACGGCCCACGCGAGCGGATAAATTTGATAATTTCCATCTTGACATGTTGCCACAAGAAGAGTACCTTTCCTTCCTTTAAAAAAAGTACCATCCACACTAATAACTTGTCGCATTGACGAGTACCCCCGAATACTTTGTCCGAGGGCCATAAAGCAAGCTTCAAATTCATCCACATCATTAGTTTGGAGAAATGTTAAAGTACCAGGATTGTACTCCTCCAACAAATGAAAAAACTTTGGCAATTCCTTATAACTTTCGGCCGGATTACCTCGTATTAATTCCTTCCCATGTTTTTGAGCATTATAGGCCGTACAATACTTTAATTCATACCCATAATCTCTAGAAAAGTTCATCATTACATCCTTCGGTTTGGAAACATGGTCAGGATCTCGGAAATTCGATGACAAAAATTTTCCAATCAACTTAGAGGAGGCATGTTTGTGATACCTATTTGACATACTACGTGAGCAGCTATGACTTCGTTCATAATTTCGAACCATAAAGACTGTCGAACCTCCCAAATTACTATCTAGCAGCCGCCACTTGCACGACTGAGCTTTACAAATAACAACATACCTGGAATTATCTGACTTCTTCGTTTGGAACTCAAAATGATGCTTCAACCCAAGCATCTGCAACTTTTCTTTCAACAGCCCCTTTTTTTGGAATATTTCTTTTACTTCAACATCATCCTCCGGAGGAATACACCAAGAAAATGCTTCATGAACCACCATAATCTGATTCTCAGTTGACTCGTTTGCCAACCATGAATCACCACCAACTTCTGGACCACATTCATTTGTCGGCGACGGCTGAATATCATCACAAACTTCATCCGTCCCATTTGTCGGCTGTTCTGGAATCTCATTTGGCTGTTCTGGAACTTTATCAATTGAGTTCAACATTAGTTCAACATCAACAACTATACCCACCAAACCCCGCACTTCATTCGATTCCAAATTTTCAGCTACAACGGACCCAAGTGACTGCACATGCCTATTTAATTCATCTGACCTACCATTACCACCAGACTCAACATACTCACCAGCCATTATACCCAGTTTATGTGTAACATTGAAATCGAAAAAGATGTCTGAGGTTGAAGAACTGGGTATAATGGCTGGTGAGTATGTTGAGTCTGGTGGTAATGGTAGGTCAGATGAATTAAATAGGCATGTGCAGTCACTTGGGTCCGTTGTAGCTGAAAATTTGGAATCGAATGAAGTGCGGGGTTTGGTGGGTATAGTTGCTGATGTTGAACCAATGTTGAACTCAATTGATAAAGTTCCAGAACAACCAAATGAGATTCCAGAACAGCCGAAAAATGGGACGGATGAAGTTTGTGATGATATTCAGCCGTCGCCGACAAATGAATGTGGTCCAGAAGTTGGTGGTGATTCATGGTTGGCAAACGAGTCAACTGAGAATCAGATTATGGTGGTTCATGAAGCATTTTCTTGGTGTATTCCTCCGGAGGATGATGTTGAAGTAAAAGAAATATTCCAAAAAAAGGGGCTGTTGAAAGAAAAGTTGCAGATGCTTGGGTTGAAGCATCATTTTGAGTTCCAAACGAAGAAGTCAAATAATTCCAGGTATGTTGTTATTTGTAAAGCTCAGTCGTGCAAGTGGCGGCTGCTAGCTAGTAATTTGAGAGGTTCGACAGTCTTTATGGTTCGAAAATATGAACGAAGTCATAGCTGCTCACGTAGTATGTCAAATAGGTATCACAAACATGCCTCCTCTAAGTTGATTGGAAAATTTTTGTCATCGAATTTCCGAGATCCTGACCATGTTTCCAAACCGAAGGATGTAATGATGAACTTTTCTAGAGATTATGGGTATGAATTAAAGTATTGTACGGCCTATAATGCTAAAAAAACATGGGAAGGAATTAATACGAGGTAATCCGGCCGAAAGTTATAAGGAATTGCCAAAGTTTTTTCATTTGTTGGAGGAGTACAATCCTGGTACTTTAACATTTCTCCAAACTAATGATGTGGATGAATTTGAAGCTTGCTTTATGGCCCTCGGACAAAGTATTCGGGGGTACTCGTCAATGCGACAAGTTATTAGTGTGGATGGTACTTTTTTTAAAGGAAGGAAAGGTACTCTTCTTGTGGCAACATGTCAAGATGGAAATTATCAAATTTATCCGCTCGCGTGGGCCGTCGTGGAATCAGAAAGCAACAAGTCATGGACTTGGTTCTTTGAGAAGTTGAAAATAATAACAGGTATGAAATTTCTGATTTTCTCTTCTACACAATTTGTGTCTGGCAGATTGTTTGTTTAGAAGTGTATTTATCAAATGTGAATAGCAGATGGTCTGGACTTAGTTCATTTGGATGATTTTTTTATTTTTTTATTTTATTCATGGTCTGATTTTTTGATTTTATTCATATACACATGAACTGATTGTTTTCAAATACACATAACTGATTGTTTTCAAATACACATAACTGATTCTTATTCAAATACAATTCTGAAAATTATGATATTTTTGTAGGTGACACAAATGAACTTGCTATAATTTCTGATCGGTCCGAGAGGATCACACATGGATTTAAGCATGTATATAAGAATGCTTGTCATGGCCATTGCACGTATCATTTGAAAAGGAATGTGAAATCTCATTTTCCAAGACTTGATATTGATTTTTTGTTTAAGCGGGCTGCAAATGCATACACTGTTGGAGCATTTAAAAAACATTTTGATGAACTTTGCTTGAAGCGTGAAAAGATTAGAGAATATTTGGAATCGGCAAATTTTCGATATTGGTCTAGAGCCCACTTTGATGGATTAAGATACAATATTATGACCTCCAATAATGCAGAAACATTGAATGGTTTGTTTACGAAGCAAAGAGAGTTTCCAATTGTGGGGTTGCTTAAATCCATTTGTGACCTAATGCAGAGATGGTTTGCCGAAAGGCGAGTTTCAGCTAATTCATGGGGAAAGACACTGACCCCAGCAGTTGATAAGATCCTTACAAAGAAGCTTGAGAAATTGGTTTCACTTAATCCAGTGGTTTCTATTATTAGTCATCCGCATAAGTTTCAGGTACGCATCGGGAGTTCGAGCGGACGTGTTGTGGACCTGGAGGCAGGCAAATGCTCATGCAGGAAATTTGATCTACACAGGTATCCTTGTCTTCACGCACTCGCTGCCGCGAAGAAAGCTGAATTGCAACCAAGCCGATTGTGCACAAAATACTACTATACTTCTACTTGGAAAGATGGCTATGCAGAATGTATCAATCCTTTTCCAAATGAAGACGAGTATGTTTATCCTGATGATGTGCAAAATAGGATGGTTAAAGCACCTCAGTGGGCAAAACGTTCAGCTGGTCGACCAGAATTACCTCGGAAAAAGTCAGCTGGAGAAGCGAGAGATCATCGGGAGTCGAGGAGGGGACGTAAAAGGCGTGCAGTAGCCGTAGACGAGCAGCAGCCACTGGAATCTATAGTCGATGTTGGTATTGATGAGCAGCAGCCACCGGAACCTATAGTCGATGTTAGTGTTGACGATCAGCAGCCACCGACTCCTGTAGTCGATGTTCGTGTTGATGAGCACCAGCCACTGGAACCTACAGTTCATGCCGATGACCACCTGCCACTTTAGACCGGAGAAGCAAGTCCAGAGCACGATCCATTGGAGCATCAACCGATTGGGACATGGAGGAAGAATCGTAAAAAAATGCGCAATTTGTTCGATTTATATTAGACATTGCTGTGGATTCTCTTTCTTCGAGACATTGGTCATTTGACTATCATGTAACTTAATTTTGTTGACTTTTATTAACATTGTGTGTTTGACTTTTATTTGGATTCGACAAATTTTGTTGACTTTTATTAAACATTGTGTGTTTGACTTTCATGAAATCGCATTTCAATTACTAATATAAGTTAATTTTTATGAAATTTTAATTTAATTAGTAATATAAGTTATGTTTTATGAAATTGTAATTTAATTGCTAATATAAGTTAATTTTTATGAAATTTTAGTTTAATTACTAATATAAGTTATGTTTTATGAAATTGTAATTTAATTACTAATATAAGTTAATTTTTATGAAATTTTAGTTTAATTACTAATATAAGTTATGTTTTATGAAAATGTAATTTAATTACTAATATAAGTTAATTTTTATGAAATTTTAGTTTAATTACTAATATAAGTTATGTTTTATGAAATTGTAATTTAATTACTAATATAAGTTAGTTTCTATGAAATTGTAATTTAATTGCTAATATAAGTTAGTTTCTATGAAATTGTAATTTAATTGCTAATATAAGTTAGTTTCTATGAAATCGCATTTCAATTGCTAATATAAGTTAGGTTCTATGAAATCGCATTTCAATTGCTAATATAAGTTATGTTTCAGGAAATCGCATTTCAATTACTAATATCATTAAGTGTCATGAAATTGTAATTTAATTAGTAATATAAGTTAATTTTCATCAATAGGTATATGACATTAAGTACTTAAGTATATAGAAAAACATACTATCACAAAGCGTGATATGCTTATATATGGGTCAACATGTATGTCTATTGACTGAAAGGTTGTTTTCATCCAAACTATTCTAAATTGCATAAGGTATATAACTACTCTACTTAGGTATATGTGTCTTTAAAATTTTAAATTTTTAAATTTTTTGAAATTTCATGAATCTGTTTAAGATTTTCCATTCCCCGCCATTCACTTTTCCATTCCCCGCCATTCACTTTTCAGCAATTCAAATATTGCATTTTTACTTTTCACCAATTCAAATTTATTTCTATATTTCAAATGAATTAGTTTCTAAGAGAGAGAGAGAGAGATTCAATTTTCTCCTGACATTCATACATACAAACCCTAATTCCCAATTCTACTTGTTCGACTGAGAGATTCACATTGTTCAAATCGAGGGTAATGTTCTACTCAGTGATTACCAATTATTTGTTCATTTTCCTTTTCATAATCGAGTTTCGTTCGATTTGGGGGTAGTATCAAATGTCTTTGAAAGTCGACCCATTAAAATGGGGGTATTATCAGTTCATTTCTAATGCGTTTTTATTTGTCTTACAGGGAATGAGTTCTTCGAACAAGTTTACGTTTAATGAAGACGAAAACCCTCCGGTACGCATTTGTGCAAAACGATTTGAAAATCGTAATGTCTGTGATTCTTTTATTTCAGACTGGGAACATAGAATTGTTTATTATGAGCGTGTTGATGATGGGAGACATATGCTTTTAGATGATTTATACGAGCAAGTGAAACGGAGAGATTGGGGTGATTTTTTGAACATGGATAACCACTGTAATCAATCAATTGTTCGGGAATTTTATGCGAGTGTTGCCAATAACGAGTCTTCCGATATAGCGACTGTTAGAGGGGTTAAGATTCGTTACAGCCCTGTTTTTATAAATTCGTACTTGAAATCCTTTGACATGTCTGGAGATTTCTTCCAAACTAATTTTATATCCAAGCCAAAGTTTTTGAGGTCTGTAGCGCATATCATTACATATGATGGTGATTTCGTGGCTGATTGTGCTGGAAATATCATTGGATTTCCCGTTGACCACCTTCGCCTTCAGGCTAATTATTTGAGGTTGAGTGTCGTGCATCGTCTCTTACCACCTTTACAGTCATACATGCTAACGGTTGATCAGGGATTGTTGTTATGTGCTCTCTTGAATAATGATATGGTCAACATCGGGCAGCTCATACATAGGGAAATCAAGAGGGTAGCTAAAACCTCTAATAATGAAGGACTACCGTATGGGTGTTTGATCTGCAGGATTGCTGGAAACGCAGGGATTACGAGTGAAGTTGAAGACGTTCGTTACGATTAATGTTGTAATCTAAAGTTGTAATTTGGATAATTTATGGAACATGATGAAGTTAAGTTGTTTGTTTTTATTTGCAGTAGAATAAAGTTGTTTGTTTCTTTGATAATTTATGGAACATTTTTCTAAGATCATCAGTGATGTTTTGTTTTGTTTGAAACATGTTGTATCAGTGATGGTTTGGGCCGTTTGTTTGGAACATGTTGTATCAGTGATGTCTTTATTCAATTTTGGTCCATTATAATTATAATTATAATAATAATAATTATTATTATTATTATTATTTAATAAATTTATTATTTGTACATTATAATTATAATTCATTCTTTGGTTCAGAAAGAGAGAAAGAAATCATCAGATCAGAACACAAAACATATGTACTGGAATTCACAAAACATGACATTAGTTCACAAAATGAAAACATCCCAAGTCAGTTTCCAAGCATCTATCAGTTCACAACCAAAATGAAAACATCCAAAGTATTTTACAAGAAGATAACAGCTGATCAGTCATTGGTTACTGAGACAAGCCAGTCATTGGTTATTGAGACAAGCTCCGCGACGAGATTCTTTCTGTATTGTTGCATTTCGACTGACTTCAATCTTCCAACATCTTGCTTCCCGACCAAGCACTCTATAAACTTCAATGCATACAAGCCGCAATCGTTCCTAACAAATGACGCAAGAAAATTTAATTAACAAATCTCCAAACAAACAATATTATTATCAAACAAGCTTACAAGCTTACCCATTGTCCTGTACAACCAACCCAGTCAACCTCTGAACCGTTAATTTTAGCTTGGCACCTTCCACAACATTAGAATATATGATTGGTATCATCACCAGGAAGGGCTTCATGATCTTATCAAATTCTGCATTTCTAATGTGTCTGGGAAGGCTATCATATACATAGATGCACTGCTCTGTTACGTCCAATTTGCAAGCAAACAATTGTGATGAATCAGAACAAACAACAAAGTATATATGTCTAGCCTCAGACCATGACTGACCACCTAAATATTCTCCAGGCACAAGTTCAAAATTTTCAATTGATTTATAGTTGGTAGAATTCTTATATGCTCTTTTGACATATTGCGGGAACCACGGGTCCATAATACATGCACCAATCTGGAATTTTCTTGGATGTTGTCGCATTCTATCACGTAAAATTTCAAGGCCAGACTCCATGATCTATGAAAACAAACATCCAAATTTCATCACAAATAAATTATCCACAATTCACTAAAATTGAAAGTATTAAAATTGAGATATTACCGAGCTTGAGACCCATCCTGTTGTCAACAATTTTTTTAACTCATCTGAGTCTAAATTTATATCGCGCAACACCTTCACTTTATGCCTATGATTCAAACCTCTATAATTAGACCAGTGAGGTTATACAAGATTACTTGAAAATAAAATTTCATGTGATACAAGATTCAATACCTTACTAGTGCATCCGTCACCAACCATTTGTCGAGATACTCAATTTTCGCATGATCTATTTCATACAAAGAATCATATTCATCGTCGACTCTTTTTCTTCCTTTCGTTCGTTCCTTTCGTTCAACCCCCACAACTACAACACAAGAAATTCACCATATATAAATTGTTAACTGAAAAGTTAATTTACATACATAACCATAATTAACCTACCTTCGACACTTTCAAGTTTACGTTTCCCCCGCTTCTTTCTTTCGACAACAGACTTGTCAATGTCATTGCTTTCCAAAATCTCAGTATTTTCAACCACCTTAGCTACAAAATCAGAAATTCATCAAATAATTAAATTGAGATTTTTATAAGTTATACAGCACCAAAATCAACCTACCTGCAACAATTGCAAGTTTACGTTTCCCCCGTTTCTTCCTTTCAGCACCAGCCTTGGCATTCACATTTTTTTCTTCAATTTCAGCATCAGCCCTCTCAAAGATATTGGATTCCTCAAATTCATTCCCATTCTTATCTGCATGTTAAAGAATCAAGAATAGAAGTCAATTCAACTAACTTGAAGTTGAAGAATTTCATTGCTATTACCTTCTGAAACTGAGAAGCCATCGACATCGATTTTTCTCTCTAGTCTATGTAATATTTCAACAGCCTCGGCCTTCTCACCATTAGATGCACTTTCCATGAAGGCATCTACTTCTCTCTCAAACTGATGTAATATCTTAATAAACTTCTTATCGATTTTTTCCTCCGGCTCTTTCTTCTCGGTCTCATCATCACAGATATCAACATCTCCATAAATACATGTTCGTTCAGCTTCGGTAATCACCAATTCAGAAATTAAAACCTACAATGAGTAATATTCATTATATGCACATATTTTCAAACAAAAATCATAATTAGTAGATAAAAACACAAACACATACAGTCTCTTTTGATTCTAATGCTTCCTGAATTTCACTCGACTTGAACCTTTGCTTAGTCAACTCCCAATTCATCATTCTAGGAAATTTTTCACAGTCAAGTTTGGTTGCATATTCTGCAATCGAGGGAATTGATTCAAACGCCCAGACCTACAATATCAACAATTAAAGAATGTAAAATCATATAAAGTTAATTAAAAACTATAACAAAAGAATGCTCTTTTTACACATACCATGAATGAAAGGGGGAATCCATGCACTACATACGCAACCTTCGCATTATTAAAGGGAATAGATAAGTCACGATGCAACACCTCCGTTGTCATCTTGTATGACAAATTTCCCCAAGGGTAGTTGTTGAAACTTTTCAAATCATCAACTAGATCAAACCACCACAAACTAATGGATTTGACATCATCCAACCCAATAACAACATATGCTAAGATTAAAATCAATCCCAACTTGTATTTATCTATACGATTGCTGCAAGATTGAAACTTTTTCAAAACATTGGTTATGTACACTTTTTTTGAGCCTTTGAAATATTTCATTACAAGAGGGGAATTAATTCCAACAGATTCATCTACACACTTATCAAAATCACCAATTTTCAATCCAGTAATTACAGCAAACTCTGAGATGCCGAATCGAAGAGACTGCCCCCCCACGATAAACCAACATTCTTCATCACTTACTTTCTTCGATGAATGCATAATTAGGTGATGAATGATCGTACCTGATACTTTCAGTTTTGGCAAGGAAAAAAGATGTTTAAAACAACCACCTTTCAATAACTGACGACGACGCGCGTCCAATCCTTCGTAAACCGTACGTAATATCTTCAAGTTGCTACGATTGCTCAATTTGAATTCTTTTTCTCTCTGGGAAGGGCTCAAGGTATATTGCAACTCCATTCTCTCCATCTTAATACAAAAGAATAAAACAATTAGCACACACCTAAATTCACAACTAAACATAGAACTGAAAAATAAATATGAACAGTGTTGATTCAAAATACAATAGTGAATTGAAAATCGAAACCAAATCAAAATTGAACTGGGTTTAGCAAACAAAACCACATGAAATACCTTAAATTGAACACTCGGCAAAACCAAAATCAAAACCAAACACAAAGATAAAAAAATCAAACTGACCGTATTCGAATCGGAAGATTGGGGGTTTTTTGCATGTGGTTTTTTCTTCATGATTTAGGGTCTTCGGTCGCCGAAGTTGTTAGATTTAGAGCATTAGGCCGCCGGAGATGAAGAATCAGCCAATACCAGAATCCAACTTTCTGAACTAGGGTTTGGTTTAGCTCGCGTAGCTCGACACCATTGTGGGGGATGTAGGTTAGGACTTCGGGCAGAAAGCGTTGTGTGTGTTTTTACTTCATCTTGGCGTAGTAGCTCTTACTTGATTTCGACAGAAAAAAAAAATGGAGCGCTGAGAGAAGAGAGAAGAGGAGGAAGGTGAAACTGGTTTTCCTTAGTGAATTGTAATGAAATACGCTGAATATATTAGGGACATTGTCGACTTTTCCATACTCACTAAAACAATTAATTTTTATTTCTATTTTCTTTTTTATTTATTTAAATAATAGGGTGGTCAAATAATTAGACCTAGTCAACGGGGTATTCCATCAATTGTTCCGATAATATGGGTCAAGGGTAATGTAGTAATAGCACATGTAATTTTATTGTTAAATAAAAAGAGGGGTATTTCATCTAAAAAAAACGAGAGGGGGATAAACCATTAATAAACATGTGACTACAGGGTAGTTCATCAACCGGGCCACTCTTCTCATCTTAATTACATTTGTCTTTTCATTTGTTTCTTCAACTACAAAGTCATTGATCGATCTCGCTCGATAGAGCTGAGGTCTCGTCAGTTCGACATTTGATGGTACACAACAACACGCTTGTTGTTTTGCTGGAAATTGTTTGGATGAGCAAGTTGTGTTGCTCCTTTCGTTAACTAGCTATGAGTAATTAATTATACGGACACGCACATATATATATATATATATATATATATATATATATATATATATATATATATATATATATATATATATATATATATATATATATATATATATATATATATATATATATAACTTCTCCTCGATCTCCGCCGGTTGACTTCCCGCATCCTACCCTTCTCAATCGGCCGGCCGCCATCTTCAGATCCGTTCGAGCCTCTCTCTCGATCCAATGCTAGCTCTCGGCTGCATAAATATTGAAATTATTGTTGGGAAATTCGCGTCCGAAGTCCCCGCTTGAAAAGCAACACGAACAAATAAGAACGAAAAATTACGCGAAATAAATGACAGGAAGATTTATAGTGGTTCACCCGTTAACGAGGGCTACGTCCACTTTTTTGCCGCTGCAATAATTTACTAGAACAATTATAGAACGTAATTACAAGACTCGTAATAGCTATAATCTCAATTCTAGTTCTGGAGGTGTTAACCCTATTATTCACGCACATAGGGTTTAAATAGGGGGAATAAAACTTGGGGGACAAGAAAATCGCGCTTTCAGCGATCTGCAAAACGGCGACCGCCGTTTTGCTCTGGCGCCCGCTGAACAGAAACGGCGCCCGCCGTTTCCCTTTTAGCGCCCGCCAAACGGACCAATTCTTGGCAGTAGCTCGATCCGTATTCTCCCCTGATTCAGCGCCCGCTGAACCAGCAGCAGCGCCCGCTGCTCGCATCCGGCGACCGCTGATTCAGAAACGGCGGTCGCCGTTTTCCTGGATCGTCCTCTTCGTCGTTTTCTTGTCTTCTCGGCGTGAATCGGCCTCCACACTCAACAATCTCCCACTTGGAGCTGATTCGCGTCCCCTATCTTCTCTTCCCATTGCAGCGGCGTTCCCGGTCCTCATCCCAGAAGACCAACCGAGGTTGAACACAACCTCAACTTCTCGCACGGCACCACCTTCGTAAACATGTCGGCCGGATTCTTACTCCCAAGAATCTTCTCCAACACCAAAATGCCTTCCTCCAAGGCCGATCTAATGAAGTGATATCTCAGCTGGATATGCTTCGTTCGAGCATGGTACACGGGATTCTTCGCCAAGTGAATGGCGCTCTGACTGTCGCAATACAAGACACTCCCCGAGTGGTCTTGTCTCAACTCTAGCAGGAAAGCCTGTAGCCACATCATCTCCTTCGCGGCTTCCGTCACAGCGACGTACTCCGCCTCGCAACTCGACAATGCTACGATCTTCTGCAACCTCGACACCCAGCTAATCGCGGTACCCCCGAAAGTGTACACGTACCTAGTAGTGCTCTTCCTACTATCCACGTCACCTCCATTATCCGCGTCCACGAACCCGAGTAACCCCAAATCTGACTTTTGGAACCTCAAAACAAAACCGGAAGTCCCTCTCAAGTATCGAAAGATCCACTTGACGGCTTCCCAGTGTTGCTTCCCCGGATTACTCATAAACCGACTGACCACTCCCACTGCATGGGCAATGTCAGGCCTCGTGCACACCATGGCATACATAAGGCTCCCAATCGCAGAGGCGTAAGGGACCTTATCCATATGCTCCATCTCTTTCTCGCTCGTCGGCGAGTCCTCCTTTGACAAACGGAAGTGACTAGCCAAAGGAGTGCCCACGGGTTTCGCATCCTCCATGCTAAACCGTGCTAGTACCTTCTTCAGGTACTCCTCTTGAGACAACTCAAGACCATCTTTACTCCTTGTTATTCTCATCCCCAGGATTTGTTTGGCAGCACCCAAATCCTTCATAGAGAACTCCCTCGATAGACTCTTCTTGAGCTTGTCGATCTCCGCCAAACTCGCCCCGACTATCAGCATATCATCTACATAAAGGAGTAATATTATGTAGGTACCTCTTCCAAGACTCTTGAAGTAACAGCAGTGGTACGCCTCGCACCGCGTGAATTCGACCCGCTTCATGAACATGTCGAACTTCTTGTACCACTGCCTAGGAGCTTGCTTCAACCCATACAAGCTCTTTTGAAGCTTACACACTAGCTTCTCCTTGCCTCGGACTTCGAACCCCTCCGGTTGCTTCATATAAATTTCTTCATCTAGATCCCCGTGAAGAAATGCGGTCTTTACATCCATTTGCTGAAGATGTAAGTTCTCCTTTGCCACCAAGCTAAGCACCACCCGGATGGTTACCATCTTGACTACCGGAGCAAATATCTCCGTGTAGTCGATCCCTTCCTTCTGCTGGAATCCTTTCACCACTAATCTCGCCTTGTACCGAACGCTTCCATCGTGTTCTTCCTTTGCCCGGAAAACCCATTTATTGTGCAAGGCCTTCTTCTCCTTCGGAAGCTCGGCTAGTTCCCAAGTCTGATTCGACATTAATGAGCTCATCTCCTCTTTCATGGCAGACTCCCACTTGATCGAATCCCTCGCTTGTATAGCCTCGGTGTAGCTCTCCGGCTCACCCTATCAGTCAGCAAGATATAGTTAAGGGAAGGTGAAAATTTATGGGGAGGTCTTCTTACCCTAGTCGACCTCCACGGCTTCGGTGTGACTGGATCGATGTTGGGATGAGCATTTTCATCTTGCTCGTCCTCGCTGCTCGTGTTGTCCTCTTCGATCTTATCGGTCTCCACGACCTCCACCGGAACCTCCTCCGTGTCTCTCACGGGATCAATGCTCTCTTCAACAATCTCGTCTTTACCCTTGTACAAGAACGCCTCGTTGAAGATCACATTTCTGCTTCGGATCACCTTATGATTTTCGGCATCCCAAAATCGGTACCCGAACTCCGTGCCGCCATATCCAAGGAAGAAGCACTTCTTGGATTTAGGATCAAGCTTGCTACGAGCAACTTCGTCGATATGGACATACGCCAGACACCCGAACACCCTCAAGTAGGACAGATTCAGCTTCTTCCCACTCCAAACCTCCTCAGGAATCCGATATTCCAAAGGAACCGACGGTGCTCTGTTGATTAAATGAGCCGCCATGTCGATGGCATATGCCCAAAACATTTTAGGCATCCCCGAATGTAACCGCATACTCCGGGCCTTCTCATTTAGCGTCCTGTTCATTCGCTCCGCTATTCCGTTCTGTTGTGGGGTCCCCGGAATAGTCTTTACCATCTTGATCCCACTCTCGACACAAAATTGTTTGAAGTCGGCGTCAACGTACTCACCTCCGTTGTCGGACCTCAAACACTTCACCTTGAGATTTGTTTCATTCTCAACCTCGGCTTTCCATTTCCTGAAAACAGAGAACACGTCACTCTTATTTTTCATGAAGTACACCCATACCTTCCTTGTGGAGTCATCGATGAAGGTAACATAGTAGAGTGATCCTCCGAGTGAGGCGACGGGAGCTAGACCCCAAACATCCGTGTGTACTAGTTCCAGCTTCTTCGCCTTGGGCTCCCTTCCATCTTTGGAAAAACTCACTCGTTTCTGTTTTCCAAGAATGCAGCTCTCGCACACGTGAGACTCAATCGCCTTGAGTTCGGGAAGCAGCCCGTTCTTTGCCATGATCTTCATCCCCTTCTCACTCATGTGCCCCATCCTGCAATGCCATAGCTCGGTCTTCTTGGTGTTATCAACAACACCAGCCGAGTCCCTCACGCTCGTCGTCATGTAAAGTGTGCCCGTCTTATGACCTCGAGCTATGGTCATGGCGTTCCTCGAAACCTTCCACGACCCATCTCCAAATGACACCCGGTGACCATCACTATCAAGCTGGCCCACCGAAATTAGGTTCCTCTTCAACCCCGGCACATGTCTGACCTTGGAAATCTTCCAAGTTTGCCCATTTGACATCTTTAGGTTGATATCTCCCATCCCGACTACATCGAGTGGCTCGTCATCTGCAAGAAAGACCTTTCCATAATCACCCGAGACGTAATTCAGCATTACCTCTCGCTGTGCAGTAGTATGGAAAGAAGCTCCTGAGTCCAGCACCCAGGAATCGATCGGTGAGTCGACCGATAAGAGAAGGACGTCCCCATCGTCGTCATCCTCTTGTGTTACCGCATTGGCGGTTCCCTTCTTCTTGTTGTCACTCTTCCCCCGAGAGCGACAATCCCTCTTGAAGTGCCCCGTCTTCCCACAATTCCAACACTCATTATCCTCGGACTTCGAGCTATCTCTTCCACTCCTAGACTTGGATCTCCCTCTGTTCCTGTTAGCATTCCTACCCGAGTTTCTCACCCGGTTCTCCATACTCAAGGCTGAACTGGAAGGCTTTCCCTTGAAATCCTTTCTCCGGATTTCCTCGGCTAGGATCTTATCTCTAACTTCGGAGAACTGCAGATTCTCCTTCCCCATAGAGTTGCTGACAGCTGCCCGCATGGGCTCCCAACTATCCGGCAGAGACGCAAGTAGGATCAAGGCGTAAATTTCATCATCGAAATTCACCCCGACTCCTTTCAATTTATCCAAGATGGAATTCAGCTCGTTTATGTGGTTGGCTGCGTTTGCATTGTCCGACATCTTCAGGTTGAACAACTGCTTCATGAGATACACCTTGTTGTTTGCTGAAGGTTGCTCGTACATGTTTGATAGGGCAGCCATCAAATCCTTGGTTGTGGTAATTGAGCGCACGTTGAATGACACGTTTGAAGCCAAGGACAAACGTATCAATCCCAACACCTGCCTGTCGAGGCTTTCCCATTCCTCGTCATCCTTGATCTTCTCCGGTCTACCCTTCAAAGGAATTCCGAGCTTCTTCCCGTAAAGGTAGTCCTCGATCTGCATCTTCCAGTGCCCATAGTTATTCCCGTCAAATTTCGTAACCCCGAACGAGGTGGTGGTGTCCGTCATCGCTTTTCCTCGATCGCTAAACCCTAGCGCTCTGATACCAGTTGTTGGGAAATTCGCGTCCGAAGTCCCCGCTTGAAAAGCAACACGAACAAATAAGAACGAAAAATTACGCGAAATAAATGACAGGAAGATTTATAGTGGTTCACCCGTTAACGAGGGCTACGTCCACTTTTTTGCCGCTGCAATAATTTACTAGAACAATTATAGAACGTAATTACAAGACTCGTAATAGCTATAATCTCAATTCTAGTTCTGGAGGTGTTAACCCTATTATTCACGCACATAGGGTTTAAATAGGGGGAATAAAACTTGGGGGACAAGAAAATCGCGCTTTCAGCGATCTGCAAAACGGTGACCGCCGTTTTGCTCTGGCGCCCGCTGAACAGAAACGGCGCCCGCCGTTTCCCTTTTGGCGCCCGCCAAACGGCCCAATTCTTGGCAGTAGCTCGATCCGTATTCTCCCCTGATTCAGCGCCCGCTGAACCAGCAGCAGCGCCCGCTGCTCGCATCCGGGGACCGCTGATTCAGAAACGGCGGTCGCCGTTTTCCTGGATCGTCCTCTTCGTCGTTTTCTTGTCTTCTCGGCGTGAATCGGCCTCCACACTCAACAATTATTTCTTTAATTAATCCACCTCCAAATTCATAAACAAATTTATTTATAGAGATTTAATTAGCCACGTTGATTGATTTAGCCTCCTGACACTTCATTTGAAATTTTAGAAAAATTTTAATTTTATTTTTTGACAAACAATGAAAGAAAAAGTACATTTAAATATATGTTAAAAATAAAAAAATAATTATGTGTAAAATTTAAAATGTATAGAAATAAAAGAGTGGTAAAATTGTACTTTTAATTGAATTAGTAAAATAATATAGTAATTATTTAGAAATATTGTACATTTAATTGGGACATAAAAAAATTGGGAGTGTACATGGGGTGCTAAAAATTGAGAGTGGATAGAGTGAGAATAAAACATATTGATAAAATAGTCACAATAGATTAGTTATAACCTATATATCTACTGTGACTATAAAAAATATTACCATCCAGTCGAGCTAATTTTAAATTGTTCTTCGTCAAACTCAAAACTTAGAGTACTCTGGCTACATGATTGTTATCACAATTTTTGAAAAGTGCGTACGATTGAAAAGTAAAACCGAAAGAAATTGCTGCGACCCTCGACAAAATACTCCATAAAAGAACAAGTATTTCACACACATATATATGTCAATGTTTTCTAGTTAGTTCGTCGTCTAATTTATATGTATCGGCAACAAACTTAGCTTCCCTTTCATTTGGCCGAGTGAAAGCTAATTTTGATCCTCTTGACGAATCAATTTTGATCTCCTGCGCGCGCACACACACACAGACCCACACCAAAAATCATGGTTAATTATAAGCTTCACAAACTTATATATATATATGACATTAAGTACATACGTACCTCCAAAACTAGAGTGGGTGTGGGTTTGAGAATGAGATGCAGTAGTAGTGGAATGATGATGATCCAGTGCGGTCATCTCCACGGCATTGTACTGCTCCCTCGCAACAACATTATTCCTGACGATCCCAGCTCCAACCCCAAGAAAGTCCCTAGTGAACCTCCTCCCTGTAGCTTGCTCCAACCAACCGCCCGATGGATCATCATAATTATTACCATTATGCCCCTGCAGATTACGATCATCAAACGCCACCTTATTATAATTACTACTAATCGCATGGAATCTTCTGTACTCATCATCATCGTAAAGCCCGCCGAATATGGATGCTGAGCTGGCGCCCACCAAATCTTGCATGTGGTGCAGGTTGTTGTTGTTGCTGGTGGTTGAGCCGAGCTGTGCGGCCTTCTGGAGAAGTGCTGTGGCTGACATGTGGGCGGATGCTGTTTCGATATTGGCGTTGGAAGTGCTGCTGCTGTGTAGTGAAGGGATTGCCATGCTCATCAGGTTACCTATATATATAGGTTAATTATAAGTTTTGTCAATTGAGTATATATATATATATATATATATATATATATATATATATATATATATATATATATATATATATAGATCGATTATGTATACGTGTTACCTGATGTAAAGAGGTTGTTGGAGACTTCTCCGCTACCAGAATGGTGGCCACCGTCGATGTTGTTTTCGGGAAAGAAGCCAATATTATTATTATTGTTATTAATCTGAAGTTGGGGAAGCTGCATTAGCCCATGTAGCGATGATGATGTGGAGGACTTGTTGTTGTTGTTCAGACCCAAAATCCCACGTGGATCGGCGGGGCCCATATCCTGAGACAGCGATGATGGGCGAAAACCGGACCCCACAAAGGTTGCAAACTGCCGGATGTGATTAAGTCTTGATTCGATAGATGATGATGATGGTCGAGGCCTATTAGGTGAGTGCTAATGCTGCTGAACGAAGGTGGTGGCGGGGGGTCCATGCTCTCTCGGGCTAGGGCGTCGCAGAAAGCCCGGTGGGTGATGAAGCTATCCCGCCTGCACCAAAACTTCTTCAATTCATGAATCAAGCTAGCTAGTTATTATAACTAATACATGTTCACGGGGCGAACAAATAAAGGCTTAATGTAGAAGAGAAGAATTAAGAAGAATAGATCGACTGCAATAGCAGAGCTCTCTCTCTCAATAACACATGGGAAATCACAGACCTTCCTCCAGATAAAATATCCATTGACTGTAAGTGGGTTTATAAAATCAAACTAAAAGCTGATGGCAGTATTGAGAGGTTCAAGGCCAGGCTAGTGGCTAAAGGATATAATCAACAAGAAGGGCTTGATTATGAAGAAACATTTGCTCCAGTTGTGAAGATGACCTCTGTCAGAGCCCTATTGGCATTATCAGCTATTAAGGGATTCTCTCTTGCACAATTGGACATAAACAATGCCTTCTTACATGGGGACTTACTTGAAGAAGTGTACATGGTGATTCCAGATGGGCTTGCCAAACAGGAGGAGACTAAAGTATGCAAGTTATTGAAAAGCTTGTATGGACTCAAGCAGGCCAGTAGACAATGGTTTTGCAAGCTATCTAGAGCTCTACTTGAATATGGATTCTTACAATCCAAGTCAGATACTTCTCTATTTACTTTAAATACTCCACAACAGATTGTCATCCTTTTGGTGTATGTCGATGACTTGATAATTGCTAGCAACAATAATCAGAAGGTTGAGGAGATTAAACAATTTTTGGATGCTGCCTTTCATATCAAGGATCTTGGACAGTTGAGTTTCTTTCTTGGTCTTGAAGTTGTTCATAAATCAGAAGACATAGCTGTTGGACAGCTAAAATATACCATGGAGATTTTGAAAGAGTATGGTTATATGGATTGTAATTCAGTGGATTTTTGTTGGTTTTCAAAGCAAATAATAGGATGGAAAATATAAAACAAATGACAAGAGAGGATTTTTTGTGATGCGCTTGATGCTGCATCGTATTTGATATTTGTTCTTAAATAAGCAAAATACAAAATGTAACTCCTACACCATTAACTTAACTTTTAATAAACTAAATGCTAGCTACCTTAATTTTGTAACTTCATACTCTTAATCTACCTCATGTAAAACGTATACAAAGAATTAAAGAGGGACAACTAGATTAACTTATCAATCTCCTCCTTAAGCTTGTTGTCCTCCACTAACGATCCGCACGCCAGTTTTATCTCTCATCTCCAAGAACTTTATTCTTGCAAGTGACTTGGTCAGAATATCAGCACGTTGATCCTCTGTGCAAACATGTTGAATTTCAATCATTCCTGACTCAACACAATCCCTGATGTAATGGAATCGGGTATCGATATGTTTGCTTCTATCATGATGAACTTAATTCTTGCTTAATGCAATTGCGGACTGATTATCGATCCTTAGAACCACTTTCTTAACATCGGTCTTAAACAATTCTGCCAACAATCGTCCCAACCACACTCCTTGACACGTTGCTGCACATGCAGCGATGTACTCAGCTTCACAAGAGGATAAAGCAACCACCTTTTGCTTCTGTGAACACCAACTAATAGGGTTTGATCCAAGAAAGAATATTACCCCTGTCGTGCTCTTACGATCATCAATATCACCGGCCAAATCACTATCAGAGTAACCGACCAGCTCCAAGCTACCTTTATTTTTCTCATAAACGCAACCGAGATTTAAGGTTCCTTTCACGTACCTCAATATGTGCTTCACTGCAGCCATGTGCTCCGTTGTGGGCTTCTCCATGTATCTACTCACCATGCCGATCGAGAATGCTAAATATGGACGTGTGTGCAGTAGATATCTTAAACTGCCAACTATGCTTCAATACATAGTCGTGTCTACTGGTGGACTTGTGCTTTCCTTGCTCAGTTTTAGACGAGGTTCCATCGGGATTTGCGAAGGGTTGCAATCTTTCATGCCGCATTTCTCTAAAACTTTTCTTGCATATGACGACTGGCTGAGTGTAATACTTTTAGAAGTCTGACAAACTTCAATTCCCAGATAGTAACTTAGTAACCCAAGGTCACTCATGCTAAACAAATTCTTCATCTGAGATTTGAAATTGTTTATATCTGGAACACTCTCTCCAGTGATGATTAAATCATCCACGTAGACTCCAACAATTAAATTCTCCTTACCTTGCTTTCTCATGTACACGGCATGCTCTAAAGAACATTTCTCAAAACTGGGAGCCCTCAAAGACTTGTCTAGTTTTGAGTTCCAAGCTCTAGGTGCTTGTCGCAAACCGTATAATGCTTTGTGCAGCTTTAACACCTTTTGCTCTTCTCCTTTTATTTCATATCCCGGCGGTTGAACGACGTACACTTCCTCCTCCAAATCACCGTTGAGAAAGGCTGACTTTACATCCATATGATGTACCTCCCATCCTCTATGTGCCGCAATAGAAATAAGTAAACGAACCGTCTCTAGCCGAGCAACAGGAGCGAACACTTCATCAAAGTCTATGCCTTGTCGCTGAACGTACCCCTTTGCCACTAGTCTCGCCTTGTGCTTTACGATTTTTCCTTTACTGTCCTTCTTTAGTTTGTAAACCCACTTGAGACCTATAGGTTTGTGGCTGCCAGGTAATGAGACGAGCTTCCAAGTTTCATTTTCTCGAATAGAAGAGATTTCCTCCTCCATTGCTTTTCTCCACATCGGGTTTGCCTTCGCTTCTTCGAGAGTTGATGGCTCCTCCTCTCCTAGCAAACACAGACCCGAAAACTCCAACTCTATTGGAAAAGTTCCATCGTAAAGACTTTTGATGTCACGTTTTCCCCGTGGTCCTATTGAACTCGAACCGTCAAGAGCATCAAAAGTTTCAGCTGGAGTGTGTGGTGTCATTGATTCGAGGTCTGGAACATGTATCGGTTGTGGGATATCCAAACCAGAATCAATGATCGTCTCTATATCTTCCTGATTTTTCGTATCAAGTACGCCTTCAATGGTAAAATATTGTCTTGTACTAGTGTTACCGGCTGATCCTATACCCGTTATCGGAGATTTGTTCCACTCCCACTTCTTCTCCTCCTCGAACACTGCGTCTCGGGTTACCACGACTCGTCTTGTTGCTGGATCGAACATTCGATAGCCGTTTGTATTCATATCATAACCAATGAATACCATTTGCTTGCTACGATCAGCCAACTTCGAGATGTGCGATGTAACAACCTTCACATGTGCAACACATCCGAAAATACGAAAATGATCAACACTTGGCTTGCGACCAAAGTATGCTTCGTAAGGAGTTTTTCCGACGACGCTCTTTGTCGGTGCTCTATTTAGGATATATACGGCAGTTGATACCGCTTCTCCCCAAAAATCGCCTGGGACTTCCATACTTTTCAACAAACTCCTTGCCGTTCCGACCACCGTCTGATTTCTTCGTTCAACAACTCCGTTCTGTTGAGGAGAATAAGGCGTCGTGAGATAACGCTTTATTCCCAACAACTCGCAGTAATTTTTGAATTCATTTGAGGTGAATTCACCGCCGCGATCCGTACGCAAAGCTTTTAGCTTAGTGTTTTTCTCCAACTCGGCAGCAGCTTTAACCTTCTTAAAAGCCTCAAATGCTTCGTCTTTGTTTCGGATCAGCACCTGCCACATAAATCTTGTACAATCGTCAACCAACAACAAGATATATCGCTTCCCTCCGTGAGTAGCAGGAGTAATTGGACCACATAAATCCCCATGCCATAATTCAAGAGGTGATTTTGCTCGAAATTTTGCCACTGCTGGAAAAGGATGTCGATGTTGCTTTCCAATCAAACAGCCATCACAGATGTGGTCCACATGCTCGATTTTGGGCAAGCCATGCACCATCTGTATCTGACTTAGAAGCTTCAAAGCATGAAAATTCACATGCCCGTATCTTGCATGCCATCGCCACGCTTCTTCTTTGCTCTTTATTAGAAAGCATTCAGGTAGAGTCGGTGTTATGTTAAACACATATAACCTATTGCTGGATCTGTTCACTTTTGCGAGAAACCTTTGTGATCTATCCAAAATAGTCATAACACCTCCTTCAACCACAACCTTGCATCCGTTCTCATCTAACTGGCCAAGGCTTATTATGTTGCTTTTCAACATCGGGATGTAGTAGACATTAGTAAGTATTCGATGTTCACCTGTGAAGCCTTCAAACAACACCGAACCCCTTCCTTGGATTTCTACAGCCGAGCCATCCCCAAATTTGACTGACCCTTTGATGGTCGTGTCAATTTCAGCAAATTTGTCGATACAGCCCGTCATGTGGTTACTTGCGCCGGTATCCAAATACCAAGTTTTCTCCTGGTTATTTTTAATTTTTGGCACCACCTTGTCTTCGTGAAGTAACACTTTGTCGTTCTGTATTGTATGGTTGAGAACACAAGTTTCGACCATATACAACGCCGGTTCATCATCGGTTTGCGCCGTAACAAGATTGGCCTTCTCTTTTCTGTTTGGTTTGGGACAATCTTTGGCGAAGTGTCCATATTCATTACAATTGAAACACTTAACCTTGGATATGTCGAAGTTCCGTGGCTTTCGGTCTTCGTTGGTGCGTTCACCATTTCCTCGACCTCCACCGTTTCCACGCCCTCGACCACGTCCTCTCCCGTGATATCCTCCTCTTTTGTTGTTGTTAGAACCTTCATTTTTCTTTGCCTTAGAGATTTTTTCTTCCCACTGGGCCTGTGTAAGAAGTAACTGATCTCCAGTGCCCTTTGAATGCAAACGCCCTTGAAGTCCTTCCTCGAAGGTTCTGAGACGACCGATCGCCTCTGAGATCGACATGTTCTCAATATCGCCAAACTGCTCGATCGTTCCGATAATTTGGAGAAATCTGTCTGGAACAGCGCTGAACAATTTTTCAACAACCTCATTGTCCTCAAGTTTTGTTCCCAGTGAGCGTATCTCGCCAACTAGAGTGGTAAGCTTCATGGAAAATTCATTTATTGTCTCTGAATCCTCCATGTGTAACTTGTTCAAGTGTCGTTTCAGCACTTGTATGCGTGCTTTCTTGACACGATCTTCACCAACACGCATCTCCCTGAGTGCGTCCCAAGCCTCTTTTGCCGTATCCTTCTCCGCGATCGCCATCATCACGTCATCTGGCACGGCTTGAGAAATGGCTACCATAGCGCCTTGATCTTTGTCATCGTCTTGGTCATCACCTTCAATCACTGACCATACTCCTAGCGAACGCAAGATTATCTTCATCTTGACAGCCCATATGCCGTAGTTCGTTTCGCTTAACGTTGGATATTGGATCGAGATTGATGCTCCTCTTGTCGTTGGTTTGGAGGCTGTTTTAGATGTATCTCCATCGTCACCGGCCATTACTTTAAACAACTTGGCTCTGATACCAAATGTTGGTTTTCAAAGCAAATAATAGGATGGAAAATATAAAACAAATGACAAGAGAGGATTTTTTGTGATGCGCTTGATGCTGCATCGTATTTGATATTTGTTCTTAAATAAGCAAAATACAAAATGTAACTCCTACACCATTAACTTAACTTTTAATAAACTAAATGCTAGCTACCTTAATTTTGTAACTTCATACTCTTAATCTACCTCATGTAAAACGTATACAAAGAATTAAAGAGGGACAACTAGATTAACTTATCAATCAGAAGACATAGCTGTTGGACAGCTAAAATATACCAAGGAGATTTTGAAAGAGTATGGTTATATGGATTGTAATTCAGTGGATTTTCCAATGGATACAAAGGCTAGATTCAGTTGTCTTGATGAGGGTAAACTTGAAGATGCAACTGAGTACAGAAAATTAGTTGGGAAACTGCTGTACTTAACTATTACCAGACCTGATATCACTTTTGGAGTTCATGTGTTAACACAGTTTATGAATAGTCCAAGCCAAAAACATTTGGGAGCAGCACATAGGATACTTAGGTATCTAAAGGGAACTCTGAATAAAGGTGTTTTTTATTCAAGGAATTCAGAAGTGAAGCTCAATGCCTTTTGTGATGTTGATTGGGCAACATGTGTTGATTCCAGAAGATCAGTGACAGACTTTGCTATATTTCTTGGAGAGTCCCTGATTTGTTGGAAGTCTAAGAAACAGACTGTTGTGGCAAGGAGTTCAGCTGAGGCTGAATATAGAGCTTTAGCTCTAACAGTGTGTGAGTTGATGTGGCTCATACAAGTGTTCAATGACTTTGGTGTCAGTTTACCTACTGTTGAGAAATTCGCGTCCGAAGTCCCTGCTTGAAAAGCAATACGAACAAACAAGAACGAAAAATACGGAATAAAAGAACACGAAGAATTATAGTAGTTCACCCGTTAACGAGGGCTACGTCCACTTCTTGCCGCTGCAATAATTCACTAGAACAATTATAGAACTTGATTACAAGGCTTAGTAATGCTATAATCTCAATCCTAGCGTATGGAGGTGTTAACCCTATTATTCACGCACATAGGGTTTAAATAGGGGGGACAAAACTTGGGGAACAAGAAAAACGCGTTTCCAGAAATCGGGAAAAACGGCGACCGCCGTTTTGATTTCGGCGCCCGCCGAAATCTTTCCGCGACCGCCGGAGATGGTTTGGCGCCCGCCGAAAGGGCCCAAATCCGTGCAGATCAGCTGACCCGTTTCTCCCGGTTTCGGCGCCCGCCGAAACCCATATGGCGCTCGCCATTTTCAGCCTGCGATCGCCGGAACTCCTCCGGCGACCGCCGTTCCTCTGCTGCCTCGTTTCTTCGTCTCCTCGGCGTGAATCGGCCTCCACACTCAACAATCTCCCACTTGGAGCTGATTCACGTCCCCTATCTTCCTTTCCCATTGCAGCGGCGTCCCCGGTTCTCATCCCAGAAGACCAACCGAGGTTGAACACAACCTCAACTTCTCGCACGGCACCACCTTCGTAAACATGTCGGCTGGATTCTTACTCCCAAGAATCTTCTCCAACACCAAGACGCCTTCCTCCAAGGCCGATCGAATGAAGTGATATCTCAGTTGGATATGCTTCGTTCGAGCATGGTACACCGGATTCTTCGCCAAGTGAATGGCGCTCTGACTGTCGGAATACAAGACACTCCCCGAGTGGTCTTGTCTCAACTCTAGCAGGAAAGCCTGTAGCCACATCATCTCCTTCGCGGCTTCCGTCACAGCGACGTACTCCGCCTCGCAACTCGACAATGCTACGATCTTCTGCAACCTCGACACCCAGCTAATCGCGGTACCCCCGAAAGTGTACACGTACCCAGTAGTGCTCTTCCTACTATCCATGTCACCTCCGTTATCTGCGTCCACGAACCCGAGTAATCCCACATCTGATTTTCGGAACCTCAAAGCAAAGCTGGAAGTCCCTCTCAAGTATCGAAAGATCCACTTGACGGCTTCCCAGTGTTGCTTCCCCGGATTACTCATAAATCGACTGACAACTCCCACTGCATGGGCAATGTCAGGCCTCGTGCACACCATGGCATACATAAGGCTCCCAATCGCAGAGGCGTAAGGGACCTTATCCATATGCTCCATCTCCTTCTCGCTCGTCGGCGAGTCCTCCTTTGACAAACGGAAGTGACTAGCCAAAGGAGTGCTCACGGGTTTCGCATCCTCCATGTTAAACCGTGCTAGCACCTTCTTCAGATACTCCTCTTGAGACAACTCAAGACCATCCTTGCTCCTCGTGATTCTCATCCCCAGGATTTGTTTGGCAGCACCCAAATCCTTCATAGAGAACTCCCTCGATAGACTCTTCTTGAGTTTGTCGATCTCCGCCAAACTCGCCCCGACTATCAGCATATCATCTACATAAAGGAGCAATATTATGTAGGTACCTCTTCCAAGGCTCTTGAAATAGCAGCAGTGGTCCGCCTCGCACCGCGTGAACTCGACTCGCTTCATGAACATGTCGAACTTCTTGTACCACTGCCTCGGAGCTTGCTTCAACCCATACAAGCTCTTTCGAAGCTTACACACCAGCTTCTCCTTGCCTCGGACTTCGAACCCCTCCGGTTGCTTCATGTAAATTTCTTCATCTAGATCCCCGTGAAGAAATGCGGTTTTTACATCCATTTGCTGAAGATGTAAGTTCTCCTTTGCCACCAAGCTAAGCACCACCCGGATGGTTACCATCTTGACTACCGGAGCGAATATCTCCGTATAGTCGATCCCTTCTTTTTGCTGGAACCCTTTCACCACTAATCTCGCCTTGTACCGAACGCTCCCATCGTGTTCTTCCTTTGCCCGGAAGACCCATTTATTGTGCAAGGCCTTCTTCTCCTTCGGAAGCTCGGCTAGTTCCCAAGTCTGATTCGACATCAATGAGCTCATCTCCTCTTTCATGGCAGACTCCCACTTGATCGAATCCCTCGCTTGTATAGCCTCGGTGTAGCTCTCCGGCTCACCCCTATCAGTCAGCAAGATATAGTTAAGGGAAGGTGAAAATTTATGGGGAGGTCTTCTTACCCTAGTCGACCTCCACGGCTTCGGTGTGACTGGATCGATGTTGGGATGAGCATTCTCATCTTGCTCATCCTCGCTGCTCGTGTTTCCCTCCTCGATCTCCTCGGTCTCCACGACCTTCACCGGAACCTCCTCCGTTTCTCCCACGGGATCAACGCCTTCTTCAACAACCTCGTCTTTACCCTTGTATAAGACTGCCTCGTTGAAGATTACATTTCTGCTTCGGATCACCTTATGATTTTCGGCATCCCAAAATCGGTACCCGAACTCCGTGCCGCCATATCCAAGAAAGAAGCACTTCTTTGATTTAGGATCAAGCTTGCTAAGAGCAGCTTCGTCGATATGGACATACGCCAGACACCCGAACACCCTTAAGTAGGACAGATTCAGCTTCTTCCCACTCCAAACCTCCTCAGGAATCCGATATTCCAAAGGAACCGACGGTGCTCTGTTGATTAAATGAGCTGTCATGTCGATGGCATATGCCCAAAACATCTTAGGCATCCCCGAATGTAACCGCATACTCCGGGCCTTCTCATTTAGCGTCCTGTTCATCCGCTCTGCTATTCCGTTCTGTTGTGGGGTCCCCGGAATAGTCTTCACCATCTTGATCCCACTCTCGACACAAAACTGTTTGAAGTCGGCGTCAACGTACTCACCACCGTTGTCGGACCTCAAACACTTCACCTTGAGATTTGTTTCATTCTCAACCTCGGCTTTCCATTTCCTGAAAACAGAGAACACGTCACTCTTATTTTTCATGAAGTACACCCATACCTTCCTTGTGGAGTCATCGATGAAGGTAACATAATAGAGTGACCCTCCGAGTGAGGCGACGGGAGCTGGACCCCAAACATCCGTGTGTACTAGTTCCAGCTTCTCCGCCTTGGGCTCCCTTCCATCTTTGGAAAAACTCACTCGTTTCTGCTTTCCAAGAATGCAGCTCTCGCACACGTGAGACTCAATCGCCTTGAGTTCGGGCAGCAGCCCGTTCTTTGCCATGATCTTCATTCCCTTCTCACTCATGTGCCCCAGCCTGCAATGCCACAGCTCGGTCTTCTTGGTGTTATCAACAACACCAGCCGAGTCCCTCACGCTCGTCGTCATGTAAAGTGTGCCCGTCTTATGACCTCGAGCTATGGTCATGGCGTTCCTCGAAACTTTCCACGACCCATCTCCAAATGACACCCGGTGACCATCACTATCAAGCTGGCCCACCGAAATTAGGTTCCTCTTCAACCCCGGCACATGTCTGACCTTGGAAATCTTCCAAGTTTGCCCATTTGACATCTTTAGGTTGATATCTCCCATCCCGACTACATCGAGTGGCTCGTCATCTGCAAGAAAGACCTTTCCATAATCACCCGAGACGTAATTCAACATCACCTCTCGCTGTGCAGTAGTATGGAAAGAAGCCCCTGAGTCCAGCACCCAGGAATCGATCGGTGAGTCGACCGAACAGAGAAGGACGTCCCCATCGTCGTCATCCTCTTGTGTTACCGCATTGGCGGTTCCCTTCTTCTTGTTGTCACTCTTCCCCCGAGAGCGACAATCCCTCTTGAAGTGCCCCGTCTTCCCACAATTCCAACACTCATTATCCTCGGACTTCGAGCTATCTCTTCCACTCCTAGACTTGGATCTCCCTCTGTTCCTGTTAGCATTCCTACCCGAGTTTCTCCCCCGGTTCTCCACACTCAAGGCCGAACTAGAAGATTTTCCCTTGAAATCCTTTCTCCGGATTTCCTCGGCTAGGATCTTATCTCTAACTTCGGAGAACTGCAGATTCTCCTTCCCCATAGAGTTGCTAACAGCTGCCCGCATGGGCTCCCAACTATCCGGCAAAGACGCAAGTAGGATCAAAGCGTAAATTTCATCATCGAAATTCACCCCGACTCCTTTCAATTTATCCAAGATGGAATTCAGCTCGTTGATGTGGTTGGCTGCGTTTGCATTGTCCGACATCTTCAGGTTGAACAACTGCTTCATGAGATACACCTTGTTGTTCGCTGAAGGTTGCTCGTACATGTTTGATAGGGCAGCCATCAAATCCTTGGTTGTGGTAATTGAGCGCACGTTGAATGACACGTTTGAAGCCAAGGACAAACGTATCAATCCCAACACCTGCCTGTCGAGGCTTTCCCATTCCTCGTCATCCTTGATCTTCTCCGGTCTACCCTTCAAAGGAATTCCGAGCTTCTTCCCATAAAGGTAGTCCTCGATCTGCATCTTCCAGTGCCCATAGTTATTCCCGTCAAATTTCGTAACCCCGAACGAGGTGGTGGTGTCCGTCATCCCTTTTCCCGATCGCTATAACCCTAGCGCTCTGATACCAGTTGTTGAGAAATTCGCGTCCGAAGTCCCTGCTTGAAAAGCAATACGAACAAACAAGAACGAAAAATACGGAATAAAAGAACACGAAGAATTATAGTGGTTCACCCGTTAACGAGGGCTACGTCCACTTCTTGCCGCTGCAATAATTCACTAGAACAATTATAGAACTTGATTACAAGGCTTAGTAATGCTATAATCTCAATCCTAGCGTATGGAGGTGTTAACCCTATTATTCACGCACATAGGGTTTAAATAGGGGGGACAAAACTTGGGGAACAAGAAAAACGCGTTTCCAGAAATCGGGAAAAACGGCGACCGCCGTTTTGATTTCGGCGCCCGCCGAAATCTTTCCGCGACCGCCGGAGATGGTTTGGCGCCCGCCGAAAGGGCCCAAATCCGTGCAGATCAGCTGACCCGTTTCTCCCGGTTTCGGCGCCCGCCGAAACCCATATGGCGCTCGCCATTTTCAGCCTGCGATCGCCGGAACTCCTCCGGCGACCGCCGTTCCTCTGCTGCCTCGTTTCTTCGTCTCCTCGGCGTGAATCGGCCTCCACACTCAACACCTACAACAAGCATATTCAGTGACAGCAAAGCAGCATTGGCATTGGCTGCAAATCATGTACATCATAGCAGAACCAAGCATGTGGATGTGGATTGTCACTTCATCAGAGAAAAGATCCAAGACAACACAGTACATGCTCTATTTATTCCATCATATCTGCAGGTTACTGACTTGTTTACTAAGGCATTAAGAGCTGATCTGTTTCACAGGATGGTGGACAAGTTGGGTATGCAAGAGGGATGCATTCCAACTTGAGGGGGAGTGTTGAGATGCTATCACAGATCAGTCAACATTGGAGAGTCAACAATATGGGAGTTGGCTTTTATGTTTACTGTTTTATTTGTTATTATGTAATAAAAGAAGTCTTGAGGGACTTGTTTGCAATTTACTTTGTGTATAAGTATTGTATTTGGCAGCTTCTCGTTTGTCACGTTGAATGAAAATAATTTTTCCTCCAGATATTTCCCCTCTTTTCATCATCTTCTACATCGAGCTCACTGTGTTTCTGTGAGCTAGATTTATGAATTCTTAGACTCTGTTATTCTACAGGTGTGTTTTAGTTTTTAATTTATAATTGTGTATACATACATGTATATGAGAAATGGAAACTTTATATAAATAACTAACTAAATAAAAATACATTAATTATGTAATTGTATGCATGATGTGCATTTTTGGATTAACATACAGTAGTATATATCTGTGACTGATAGATTGATCCATCAATTTTACAAGGAGATAAGATGGCCTAATCAAGGACCCCTTAATTTGTGGTCCATTTTTGTGTTCAATATGCCTTTTTCTTATTTAGTAGAAAGAGTCCTAATGTGCGACCACGATATCGAGCCCAAGAATAAGAAAATATTGTTTTATTGATTTTTTAATCAAAAAACATATACAGTAGTAAAAATATTTTAGAGTACAAAACGAGATTTTTTTTTGGTGTCCGAATGAAACAAACCTACATTCTATTTATAGAAAACAAGAAATAAAAAAATATATATTTTTAAAAATTAATTATTTAAAATTAATTTTAAAAATGAGGTGAAAAAATTAATTAAAGAAACACATTTCATCTTTTAATTGGTCTAAATTTTATTTATTTAATTAAATAAAAATAGGTAGGTCAGCTGAGGGTGTCAAATTTGAGTTGGTATCGGTCAAATTTTGACACCGGGCCCATAAAGTGTTAAATTTGACACCTTTGACACTACTTAATTCACATTTGACACCTTATTTGATCCTCTGTTGTACATGGTCTAAGTGTATATATCAAAGATAACACTAATCACTTCTCTCAAAGTTGCAGTTGAAAAGACTGATCAAGACTTAGCTGGAAGAGAAGCTTTGGAGTTCGTCTATAAATATACGAGCTTGATCAAAAGATCATTATGTACATTGAGAGAAACTTAGAGTGTTACATGTCTTGAGAACTTCTAATTGTTTGTTTCTTTTCGGTCACTTTTGATTTTTTTATGTTGAGAAATCATGTTATTTGTACATAGAGAGGGTCCGAGCAATATTACTTGTCGTGAGAGCTCGTAAATGTTTGTACTCTCTCTTGTCTTTTTGTTTTTTTTTTTCTTTTAGGAGAACCTTAAATAAATTGGCTTATAAGAGCATCTCCAATGGAAGGTAGGAATCTTCGTGTACTTCAAACTCTCACTAAAAAAATAGATATAACCTATTGTGTGAAGTATTACATGACATGGCATGAGGTAGATGTATGAGGTAGAAATATTTCTACGCGGGAAGAAGTAAAAGATGTAGGGGTTTTATTATATATTATTTTCATATTAAAATAATTATTAGAATATAAAATATAATATAAAAGTGAGGTAGAATCATTAAGTAGGCTAGAAAGTTTTTGAGGTAGAGATCAATAATTTTTGGCATAATTTCCTACCTCAAAATTTTTAAATTGCATTGAAGATGCTCTAATATTTCACCAAATTATGAAGAACAAAATTAATTAGGCCTGAGAAGAGCAATTTAGTTGTACAATTTTATTTTATTTTGTCTGACAATAATATCATTCCTGGTATATTAAAAAATACCTAGTTTTTTTTATAAATTCGTGTTACTTATATTTCGTTGTGATTTAAACACTTTAGATTATTGTCAAAACTATTCTTGAAATTCTTGAAATCATAAGTCAACATCTCTTTGTAGTGAAAGTAATGTAGGAACTAAACATACATTTATAATAATTATTTTAAATATTTTATAATGTGATAGTAATATGAACAATGATATTATTTAAATATATGTAATAATTTTTATTGTAATTATTATTAAAAATATATGATTATTTTGCGTACAGATAAATATTATTATAAAAAATAATTTTTATTTTAATAAATGTAAGAAAAAATGTAAATTTTAATATATCAAATAGAAAATTTTGTATGTTGTACATTTGACAAATACAGAGAAATTAGTCTAAATACAACTTATGTGTTATCATTGCAATTGAACATTTTTAGTGAGTACATGTAATAATCGATTTCTTGTTTCGGATAAAAGATGTAGTTTTTTTTTTTTTCATTTTTAGCTGTTATGAATTAACTCCCAAGAGCCCCTTTTTAAGTTAGATTACCCAATTTTTTTGGTTCGGTTAAATCGAATCGGGTCGAATTTCACTCCTAAACACTGATTTCTCTCAAGCGGAAATGATACACTTATCTTGCTCCGTGCTCCGGTTATATTTGCCGGAATGTTACTTGATTTTTTCATATTTTTTATCAATCAAAAGAATTGAAAGTTAATCGAGAATGGTCGATCAAAGTCATCTAATTTCTCATAATTTTCTATGCCCAAAGAAGGTGTCTATTGCTCATGGAGGGAGATAGTATTTTTAATAAAAATGTTTTTTTTCCTATTTAGCCTTACAAATGTTCAATTTTTATTGCTTGCCTCGCCTGTCGAATTTTATCTTTTATGCATGGCAAATAATTAAGTCACCTATTTCTTATATGGAGCGTGGGAGGGAGGCGTCAATTTTTTTAATTTTTTTTACAAAATTAAGAGGACTAATTTACTTCATTAGAAGTATGTGCACTAATTTTTTCACTTCATTTTATTAAAAGAATGTAACATTACAACATATACTTCACCAAAAATCAATCACAAAAAAAAAATCAAATGAATTTTAAAATAGACTTACATTTATTATTTGAATTTTAATTAGAGGCGGGTCCACCCTCACAGCAAAGATTCTCTGACTCTATTCTCGTAATTTTGAAGTTTCACGGCTCACAACAAAATATAGAGATCACTGTTAACACAACAGAAGCAACACTTGCATCATTTAGAGAATGATTAATAAAACTGCAGCGCCAAGCCCATGGTAGCCGATCAAAACCGAAGCCCTATTATTAAACCCAGCGTTACACAAAAGATCTATATACAAACTTGAAAACCCAATAGTCATTCTACTTCTATTTCGCATTACATATATATTTAAGTATGTATAATAATTTTATATAATAATTTATTTATTTATTATTATTGTGCTCCACACATATTTATTATGTTTGTGCTCCATTATACACATTAGACCATTTACAATGGAGCTGTTGAAAGGCCCATTTCAACAGTTGAATCGGTCCAATGAGGAGTTGAAAATGGGTGTTGAATCCAAAGGGGCAACAGCATGTTGAATACTTTCAACGGGTGTGAAAATTAAAAAATGTGGGACCCGCAGCCACTTGTCCACACATAATTGGATGTATAAAATTATACGGATTGAATTATTTTACCCACTATTTATCTATCACTTTTGCCACATGTTTTTTTTTCATTTGTTCATTTTAATTTTTCAGATTTTTATCTTATCTTATCTTATCTTATCTTTTTAAATTAATTATTTTATAATAAATTTATTTTTTATTTTTTTATTTTTATTCGAAAAATCATCATTTTTTATCTATAAATAGAAGTTAGTTTCATTTGATTTGTACACCAAAAAAATACGATAACAATAAATATAAGAAATGAAACCCGCTCCCGAGTCACCCGGCAGAGACGGGTATACCTTTTATTCATCTTCTCCAGATGGACCTTCTGTGAATTGTCACCACGGTTTAGAGGCCGAACTACTAACTACAACAACAAGATATCTGCGTTGTGGCGTTCATGAGGTAATTTGTAATTTAAATCACAAATACATTTGTATTTTTTATTCTAACCCGTTGATGCTATGATGACTGATGTAAATTGTTTTTTAGTACGATGATTGTGAATTTTTCCGCCTGGTTGACGGTGAAGTAGCCAAACTTCAAAATGGTATTGTAGCAAGATTGAAAGCACAAATTGATAAGTTGGAGCATGATAACAGGGTGCTCAAAGGAAGACTGGAGACATTTACTAATAAGTGTGTTGGTTCATCATCTGAACTTTGATAATTATTCGATAAAACACCCGTTCCAACAATTTTCTACTGAGGTGCTACCTGCTTTCGCAAATCATGTGCGTGCTAGATCAGAGTTACGCGATTCAAAAACACATCACGCATTGCAAACAGATCTCGTCAAACACATATGGGCAAAATTGGATCATTTCGTTGATAAAAAGATTTTTAAGTCTCTATGTGTTATTTAAGAGTTTTATTGATTGTGAGTTGAGTTTATTGTACTAATTAAGTTGTGTGTTTTATTATAATTTTCTCGTGTGCTTAATATATTGTATTGTATCATAAGTATTTTGTAATTTGGTTTAATAATGACTATCCCTATTTTTCCGTCTTTTTTACTTGAAAAAAATATTTTTTATTTTAATATTCACTATTTTAATTTAAAAAATTTAAAATTAAAAACATATATATATTATTTTATTATTAATTGATATTTGTTTTAGTAAATTGTAATAAAAATAAAATTATAAAAGAAAATAAAAAGATGAAATAAAAGTGGTGGGGTAGAGTGTTGAATTTTATTAAATAAACTATTGTAGGGTGTAAAAGTTGAATGGGTGTTGAATGATTAGGTGGAAGAGAGAGAAGATGATGTGGAGTAATAAAGTAAGGTGTTGAATGGTTTAACCATTGTAGATAGTCTTACAACATATACTTCACCAAAAATCAATCATAGTAAAAAAAATCAAATGAATTTTAAAATATACTTACATTTATTATTTTTGTGCTACATATATATTTATGTATGTATAATAATTGTTTTTTTATTATTATTGTACTTCATACATATTTATTATTTTTGTGCTCCATTATATATACATTACAAAATGGGTGAAAATTTATTTTACCCACTTTTATAATAAAAAAATTAAAAATACCCACTTCTATATTAACATGTAAAAAATACCCATTTCTTAATAATAAATATTGACATGAAACATGTTGTGTACTAATGGTGATTTGATCCCCCTCAACTTGTTTACAGTATCAAAAGTAAAAAACGTACAAGAATCAATCATTTCACTACCAGGATTTCTCAAAATGGAACCGTAATCAATATCCTCTTCATGCTGTTTTTTATACGGTATATGAATAAGGAGTTTACTCACCGATTCATCTTTAACTAGTCCCGTCGATGTCATTCCAAATGTTTTAGAAACGAGTGGAAATGAAGGAGAAACGGAGCTGGCGAAGGTTAGCTCGGAAGCAGTTGATGAAGAAAGAGAAGCGAAATCTAGGGTTGGGCTGTCCATCTTTAACTCGAACACGTAAGCAGATTCTGAAGAAACGGAAGTCGATCCAGTTGCGGCGGATGCAAATTTTCCGGTTGAATACACGGCGGCAGGAGTGGATAAGGTTTCTATTTTTGCTGGGAAAATCATACGATTACTATTTAAGGGATACTGTATGTGTTTTTTTTAACTAAATTAACTTAAATCAAATGAAATGAATTAAATTGAATAAATTTGAAATTAATTAAATTGAATTAAATTAATTTTTTTATAAAAAAAAAAAAAAATTGAATTATAATCGTTGAATTAAAATTATAATCGTTGAATTATTTTTTGTTTACACTTCATCATAGGTTTGATGTTTTCAACTTCTAGAAGAATATATAAATAAATAATAATTCCGAATTTAAAATTGAGCCAAAATAATTACGAACTTATATGATTTACATTTACATACTACTCTACTATTAGTCTTCCATAATTTATAATTATATGATTTACATTTACATACTACTCTACTATTAGTCTTCCATAATTATAAAATACTAGTATCACTGTATAATACTCTTTTTTCATAAGAAAGAACTAAAATAATATAATTTTTTTCGCAAAAAATATTATTTGTTGAAATTCTTATTGAATTAAATTTATATTGAATTCATAATTCGTGACCTTTTTTCGCAAAAAATATTATTTGTTGAAATTCTTATTGAATTAAATTTATATTGAATTCATAATTCGTGACCGTATGTTAAATAAAGGTTACAGTAAAACTATTTTTATCAAAGAGTTTGAGGGTTAAATAATATTTTTATTAGTATTTTTTTGTGGGTGGTATATCTGATTTTGAGATGGGGAAGATCAGAAGCAAAAGACTGACATCTGAAAACACTAAACACTACTTTCCCTCTTCTTTTCAGTCACAAGAAACTATAACTTTTAACCTTACTTCAAAAAACTTTGAACTCGGAAGACAACACAATAAGAGTTAACTTTAGATTCATTCTACAAGCGATATACAAAGAGCAACACCCATACCCAACATCAACGAGACTAATTGGGCCGCTGTATTTCCCATAGTCGGTGCGCCATTGTTCATCTCAGCCAAAACTCCAAGAGCAATGTAGATAAAACCACCAGCAGTAAAACCCTGTCAAAAGAACAATAAAAATGCATATTTATTGAACATTCCTAGCGCTCACAAAATATGATCCTATAATAATAAGTGATTGGTCACTGGATCTATCACCTCAATCAAAGACGACTGCCCAGGATCTTTACCCCACATCAAAGCCTGTGAATAGCAACAGTTACTCAAATTAGTACCATCATCTCCATTATGAAGTAAAACAATAATCTTGTCTATATTAGTAGGGATAGTTGCAAAAAGGTACCCTTAAGGATTGACTAGATTATACTCCAAATAAATAACTCCATTTCAGTTCGAGTCGGTGTTCAAATTATGAGACTACATGTAATACTTTATTTAATGTGAAGGAAAGTTATAATGCATTTGGCTTATGGGTGGGGATAAATGTAAAATAAATTATGGGAAGTTATGTAATTTTAATTAAGCCAAAAACCTCAAGAGTGCTTTTTGTAATACTACACTAATAGGGACAAGAGACGACTAACCAGAGCAGTTCCTGCTAATGCCACCAGAGCTGATAGAAAGTTAAAGAAAAGGGCTTTGGAGACGCTGAATCCAGATCTCACCAAGATTCCAAAATCACCAATCTATGTAAAACAAAAAGTATAAATAATTTTGTAACTGTATAAACGATCCAGAAAGGAAACCATTGTATATATGAATAATTTGATGGATTAGAAGGAATGAAAAAGGCTAGAATCAATATTAGCCCACTTATCAG
The DNA here is from genome assembly GCA_954870475.1 of Euphrasia confusa. NCBI lineage: Eukaryota > Viridiplantae > Streptophyta > Magnoliopsida > Lamiales > Orobanchaceae > Euphrasia > Euphrasia confusa. Next base: position 11,524,233 of record OX940958.1, read on the forward strand.
GGAATGCAACATTTATTTGACATCAAGAACTGGAAATATATGTTATCGTAAACTATATAAAGAATAAAGTATATATGGTTATTATCTGGAGTCACATTAACATAATAGTTGATGCCTGCTTACATTCAACATGATCTTTCATTGTATGTGATAGGGAAAAAATAAATTGAAAGGGCATTGAGACTAATTGGGTAAGTTGAGGCTCAATAACAGGGTACTATTGTTAAATGACACTGCATCTAGATTTGGTCAAATATGCGCAGAGAATCAAACCTCTTGAAAAAGTTCATGAGCAAGCAGGAACACAGTTCTCGACCATCCACCAACCGATTCATAAAGGAGGAATTCACTTCCCAAAGCCAGTCCATCAATAAAATTATGCTGAGCCAATTAAACATCATGTTTCTCGTAAAACAACGTATGGATATTTATTATAACCTTACATGAAAATAATGATAGAAAAATAAGAAATGACTTACAACTCCATCCGAGAAGAGGTTCAGGTAACCAAACACCAAGCTCGACTGGGACTTGACAGGTTTTTCTACCAGAATGGGCTCAACATTACCATTGGAGATAATTTTAGCACTCGAATCAGTTTCATCTTCAGTAACACGACTGCCAGTAATTATCTGCAAGTGCCAGAATTATGCACAATAATTATGTCCAGCACAATAAGACCCCGCCTGTGAATTATATGTAATCGTAATAGATTACAATTTACTTACCTTATGCTGAGAATCTTTTTCACTAATTTTATCGTTGGAAGCAGCAGTGTTAGTAAGTCCATTGAATTTTTTTTCTTTGTGCGTCTTTTTTGAAATATTTTCGTTTTTCTCATAATAAACGATTCCTGAGGATTTTCACGCTCATGATTATCATCTTTCAATTTGTTAGGGTGCTTATGATGGTGACCAATGCCCCAAACACTTTCACCTCCAGAAAAAGCTTCAACATATCTTACAAGTTTCTCGACAATAAGAAACGCCACAATTCCAGCTGTCACAACAAACATCATAAAAAGACTTTATGTTTTTTACTCACTAATGATTTATGAAATCCTAGGCAGGGATATAAGAGCATCTCCAATGCTGCCCACTTCACTACATTGGGCCAAGTGAAGTGGGCATGGACACCAAAAAATGAACAAAACACCATTGGAGCAAACTAAAAAAAATTGGGCATGCCTACTGTGGTGACCATGGCCACTTCTTACATGTGGGCCATGTTTACTAAATTTATTACACTTTATGAGTTATTATAATATTTAATCAATAAAATTTATTATTAAAAAATGCAAGAAGTGGGCTTTACCATTGTATGAAATTGCCCACATTTTTTGTTTGCCCACTTTCATATGAGTTGGCATATAATGGGGTCCACAAAAAGTGGAAATGGGCATTTAGCATTGGAGATGCTCTAACAATTGGAAATTATATTATATTGAATTGCTAGGTTACCAAATATATACTAACGCGAGAAAATAAAATCTCTGATGTGTTCTTATGGATCACAAAAGTAATATCTTCAGTTTGTGTCTCGTACATCAGAAACCTCACTTGTTAAACACCAATAACAATTCAATACTATAAATTTTTTATATCCAGTAGTTTTAACTGTTTAGATTTCCAATTCACAATAAATGAACTTTGTAATTTTTGCTCATACTGCCATACACTCAAACAATCCCTGTAATTTACTATTTAGTTGTTAAATGATACCACGTGTTTGACTTAGTTGAGAACTAGACAGTAGACATTTTTGCCATATCTGAGAACTAGAAATTTAGATAAAACCCATTGGAGCCCTTTTCAGATAGATTAGCATTTCCACAATGTACCTAACAATTGACATGTGTGTGTGTGTATATATATAATATGTATGTATGTTTCAGCATGTATCAAACCTATACCGTTAGGTGGTAACTGTATAAGTGAGATTGGTTGAGACAAATGTAGGAAGAATTGAATAAGTACAACTTTGGGTCTTGTAACTTGTCCTTGTTGATTTACAATGGATAAACAAATGGTTATTGGAGACAAAGATCAGTAGATGATTTAAATACAGCTCAGGTGAAAACGTTGAGTTTGTAAAAGTTTAGAAATCCATGCAATCATGCTCGTTTATCAAACAACAAAATTTACTCACCCCAAAATTGACAAACCAATTGAAAGATCTTTCAAGGAATGTGAATGTGACTGTCCAGAATGTGCATGATGATCGTGTGAGTGGGACTGTTCGCCACCTGCAAGATCGAAGCCAAAAACAACTCAGAATAACCATCATTATAGAATATCCGCATACTTGCTAACTTTACTAGGAATTTATGTGTATCAAGTAGCCCCATTGCCTTTTCTGCTATTACAATAAAGGTAACATCAAAAATAAAATTAAAATGATTAATTTAACATCACTAACAACAAGACCCTGGACCTATCATCTCATGAACCAATGAAAATTACATGAAATCGTAATGCCCAGAACCACAATCTAAAATTACTTTCGTTTGCAAATTATTTCCCTAATATAACCTTCTTCCTATCAATCCAAAACATTTCATGATAAGCTATTAATGTGCATGTGACAAGAGTGGAATTCAAGAATTTCACCATTGCTACCTCACCCTAATCTTAGTTTCAATCAAGAATACCTCCAATTTATAATGCATTTTTATCAGCTTGCATATCACGAATACCACATATACCAGCAATCCTCAAGAAAAAATAAATAAGAATTGGGTTTCAAAAATCTTAAATCATTCCCAGTGATTACAGAATAGAAAACCCCAAGGATCCACTAGGGCCACCACGCTGATTTTTTTGATGATTATATTTCCATTTGTGCATCTCGTAGTTGGAGCATGAAAACAGTAGCCAAATTCATCATTATTAAATGATATTAAAAACACTTTGTGTCATCTCCATGGTGATAACATACTGAATTAAATAGTTGTAATAATTGACCTTACAATCTTTTTCAGTTGATATTATTTAATCGAAGAACCATCATGATTCTTGCATTAAGGCACACACAAGAATCTTAAGCCAAAACTTCCCAAGAAGTTCACATTTTCGGTATTATGGTATCCAAAGCAGACGAACACAGGAAACACACACATTTACTTACTCCTTTCTAGTCAAATATAAAATACATCACAAGAACTTCACATTTTCAACTTCATTTTCATTAAAAATACAATCATTGTGAAGTTTCAGTTGAAGACATGAATATCAGTGTTCACTTATGAAAATGGGATACCCAAGTGGAGAGCCATACAGAAGGTCACAACATACAAGAATCGGAAATATATCAAAACGCAATAGGCAGAAAGTGTGTCAAATACAATAACTGAATAACAAATCAAGAAACATAAGCATCATGAAATTATTGATCACAAACAACTTTTTTGTTTTAATATATTCATACCAAAAGTATGTGGCAGTTGATGAAGAAAAGCATCACGCAACATGACTCCAGCCTGCGATCATAAGGATCCATGTAAAAATCAAGATAGACCAACTTCGGATAATTCTGAACACAAACAGCATTCCCTTATCCAATAATTTTATAAAATATCTCTCCGAATAATAAAAGCGATCATAAAATGAGAAATAGCCAAAGTGGTAATAAAACCAAAAAAATAAATATCACTAAAACAATCAGTAAGAACTAATCAACAAGAGTTCTAGTTAGATTCATAAGACTGAGTGAAGAGTGAAATACGAAAATCCAACCCCGATTAATGCGAGAGAATCAACGACTGCTTTTGATGGCTTCCCCTGTACTGCAGGACACAAAATCCACACCCCAAATATTTGTGAGGTATATAGCTTTAAACATAAAGTTCGATATCGTATCTTCGAAGAATAATAAGCAATCAAATTCAGTTTTACTAACTAAATATCACAGGCAACAATATCAGGCAGAATAGGGAAGCCAAGCTAACCAATAGCGAGCAGGCCATGGCATGGATCCAGAGTCCTGACAGGCAGAACACAGGGGAACTAAATTACAAGACCAGCAACCCTAATTGCGAATTTTCAAAAAGAAAAAAAGAGGAAAAATATTTACCAAGCCCCTGGTGTCCATGGACGTGATCGTGATCATGATCGTGGGCCCACATCGTCTTCAGATCTTCCTCCTCAGCAATTTCCTCGGGAAGGAGGCGTTCAGTTGACTTGACTAATGCTAAATCCTCATCGTGTTCATCGTGGTGGTGGTGCCCATGGGAAAAATGGTGGGCATCCATCGCAGCGCAGAGGACAGTTTCGAGCGAGAGTTAAGAGGGGGGGTTTGTTGAAAAGTACGCAAAAATTCAACCTCAAGAGTAAATTTTACAAGAAACAAGCACAGGCATTTTGTTCATCGGGAAATTTGAATTCCCCGCATGTCAAGACGGTATCGTTTTGACTCGAATTGGGGTCAGTACAGCAGAATTGGGGACGATTTTTTACTCGATTCTAGATCATTTCACATGATTCTTGTTGGAGCGTGATTCTTGACCTTATCTAGCGATTGCAATTGGAATTGCAAAGTTTGAGCGCATAGTTAGAAAACGCGATGCTACATCATTTCACGTGATTCTTTTTTGAGCGTGATTCTTGCCCTCATCTATCGATTGCAATTGGAATTGCAAAGTTTGAGCGCATAGTTAAAAAGCGCGATGCAGTTACAGGTCGAGGGCTAGATAAATCTTTTGATTTTGTGCGTTTTCATTTCAGTATATAATTGCACGTGGAAGGCTCAAAATTTAGTCTTGTTACCATGGCATAAATAGCCAGAGTGAATTTCGCGATCTTCTCACCGACATAAAATCAATGTTCCATCGCCCGGTATTGCCGGACCAGTCAACTCTCTACATAGGAAATGATGCAAATAACGAGATGCGTGTGCAGTAGATCCTTTAGCTGATCCTTTGTCGGGTTTTACAAATTACAGGAATGCTTCATATAGGAATGCTGAGCGAATTCAGCCAATGCTGCATCGCCGCCGTCGATTGAACTCATAACACGCTTTATTAAGTTTATCACGTCGAAACGGTAATACAAATTGATTCTTGGGGTGATCGACTGCAAAGCTACTGGTCTTTTCCATTCGTACCCAGCCTGAAAATATCAATCAAATTAGAGAAGATTTCACGATCCACGGTGGGTTTAAATTAACACCGTGAAACATCAAAGGGTGAAGTGTACACGGTGAAAATCTAACGGTGTAGTGTACACGGTGATGTTAAATCCACGACGAGCATATACAACCGTTATCAAAGGTATACGGTGAAGATACACATAGTGATGTCAACCACGTGATTGTGCATAACCATGAGACGGTGAAATTACACCGTAAGAAAAAAAACTATAGAATATCACGGTATAAATTCACCGTGAACATACACCGTGAGATAAATCACAGTCGTGGATCATGCTCGTACAAGACTGTAAGTACACATACACCGTGAAATAAAACACTGTCGTGAATCGTGATCATGCACGACCGTAAGTACACACGGTAAATTTACACCGTTAGATAAATCACAGTCGTGGATCGTGCTCGTACAAGACCGTAAGTACACACGGTGTATAACCGTCTTAAACTCTACCGTGTTAATACATGGTGATAAAAATCACGGTTGAACCGTCGTCTACTAGAACTGACACACTGTTGGGATATGTCTTTCGATCCTACGTGTGCAATCGATAAAGTCATAAGGTCGTCTATGGATGTTAAATGATTATTCGATAATATTAATTGTTGGGAACAATATAATATTGATCGATAAATCATACCTACAGGGTCACACACGAGTCGGAATTAAGTTGCTTGTTATATTGATTTAGAATCAATACGTATGGATTTTCACATGCATGGGATGCATGGCTTGCATGGATGCATGTCACATGGTGTGACATGGCATGCCAAACAAGCAAGGGGACCACATCAAATGCCATTTGGCATGGTGATGTGGAAATGACCCTTCACCTCCCCATTATCCACCATTACTTGTGCATTATGATGCACATTAAGGTGGGGGTTACAAGGGAGGTTAATGGTGATCAATATAGTGATGAAAACATGTGTTTTCACATCACTTTTGATCAGCCACGAAATTCCACACAACAAGAGAGAAAAGAGTGAGAGAATCACTCAAGAACAAGCAAGCAAGTTCAATTCCAGGTTCGTGTGCAACACGTAGAGGCCGGGCCATTTGTGCGGCTTCAACATCCGGGCGATCTAGACAAGAGGAGTGACGAGGTCATTCACAAGGAGAGCTTCGAGAGGCTGATCCATTTGAGGTGGTTCAATCGACTCAACACCACCTCAAAGACATCAACGAATCACTTCGTCACCATAAGTAAGTAATCGTTGAACCTTATATATATATTGGATGTGTATATATATATATATATGTTTATATGTGTTCTTATACACATTAAGTGTGCACTAAGATCATGACATAGTAGATCTATTGCTTTACACGCTTCCGCACACACGGTATATCGATCGGATCGGTATACCGGTACCTTCAAATGGTATCAGAGCTTAGGGCTCGTGCACACTTTTGTGTTGGACACGAAGGTTAAATCAACATAATTGGATTATTTGTTTAATTGTGATTATGTGATTAGATGTAAGGCCGGCCACCGTTAGTGGTCGGGTGAATGAAATTGTCGGTTTTTACGTACGATTGGCCATAGTATTTGAGGGCTGCGTCCCTTGGAATCTTTTGTAATAGATAGGTTTTTTCTATTCAAAAATGTATTGTTCAATGTGTAAGCAATGGATTGAATCCATGGATCGACGTTGGATATCGGCTCTCCGGCGAAAACGAGAAGAAACGAAGCAAAACGAAGCAAAACGGGCGAAACCGGGGCTGCTGGAGCCAAACGGCGGGCGCCGTTGGTGCTCCGGCGGGCGCCGTTTTGGTTCGGCGGGCGCCGTTTTGGAAACGGCGACCGCCGAAAGGCTGATTTAGGGTCTGCCCCCTTCTGTACCCTTTTGGCGGGCGCCGTTTTGGAAACGGCGACCGCCGGAGGTGTTCGGCGACCGCCGTTTGTGAAACGGCGGGCGCCGTTCTTGGTTTTTGGGGTACGGACTAAGGTTGACCTAAATCGGCGGGCGCGGAACTGAAACGACGGGCGCGGACCAGTCCAGAAGATGTTCAAGGCCTATTTTGTTGCTTTTAATCTTTTCGTTTGAGAGTTGTGAGGTTCTAGGGGCCTTTCGATTACGTATTTAATTGCTTTGCTAGTTATAGGATGTTTTATGTTATAAATGTTCAACTTACATATAAACAAACCTATGCATGCAAGTTCCCAAAATAATGAGTATAATGTCTTGTCCAAAACATCACACCCATAAATCCCTCGATCATAAGTTGGTAGGTCCGCCTCAGCGGGGTACTACTTGTTATCTTGGGATAAGTGGGAGTAAGGGTTAGACCCTTACACGTGAGTTTGGTTTTCTCATCGATAGATCCACTGCAGGCGTGGCTATCGAGACATGAGATGAGAATGGCACTCTCATCGACCGAGAGTGATATTAGATATCATTGACATAGGTGTGTCTACCTATCTTGAAATACTTAAGTGCGGACTCAGTCGATTTAAAGATTTGCAAGATGAGGATCTCGGAATCGTTTTGTTCTAAGGGACAATGATATTGGATATCAATTGAACAAAATGAAATAAATAAGTACAATTGCTAGACAACCTTATTTGTTTACCGCTTTGTGAATGTTTACATACTTTAGTTATCTTTCTTTTATAGTTTATCATGTCAAATATCAACTCAATTCAAGTTTGGTTCAATTCTTGATTATGAAAAATTGAACAAATTTTTTTGATTCACAACGTAATTTGAGGATGGTCCTCAAATACGAAGACAAGGAAAATGTGTTAGATAACCACATCCTAAGATATCATTGAACAACTCAATATCATGTTCGGAGAATATGCAATGATTGAGCGGTTCGGTGTGACCAGGGTCATCGCTTCAGCTAGGCTGGAAAAATGGAAATCTATGGGATCACATGTGCAACAAATGATTGGATTATTTGTTTCAAGTGACCGCCTAGATTTTTCCTATGATGATTATTTGGCAACCGATTTCATACTTCAATCTCATGATGGTTATAATGCCTTTAGGCTAAATTTTCCATATGAATGGTTTGAAGAAATCGCTTCGTGAGCTCCACGGGATGCTCAAGGCTGCTGAGTCGGCGATAGAGAAGGACCCTAAGAGGGAAATTCTTATGATATAGGATAGGGTATTCAAAAGAGCATGGGCAAGAAGGCTACTAGGGTTCCTAGGGAATCTCAATGCGTCTACTGCAAAAGTGTTGGACACTACTTGCAAACTTATAAAAGTTCATATTTTATTCAATTTCAAAACAAATTCCTAATTTGTCTTTCATTTGATGGATTATAAGGTTAGGATTATTTACACCTCGGGGAGTGATTTAATCCAAAACACTTAAGTTCATCAATGACACAAATTAGAGACTTTCGAGCCATTGGATGGCGTGAATCGATTGTCTGGTTGGCTCCCTCATATTTTATGAGAGATAGGGCTTCAATTGCATGATAATATCGCTGGTTAGAAAACTTCGATTTTTCACTTACGATTTATCACGTTTTGACATTGAGATAATTTTGAATGGGAAATTCGAATAAGAGTCAATTATTGAGAATAATAGAACTTGCCCAAAGTTCAAAGAAGATGTGAAGAGCGGGGTTGCTTCATCTTCAGGTATTAATGTTATAGACATTAAACTTCACAAATTCTACTTCTTGGGTATTGGATGCCAAACGTAGTTCTCACATTTGTATGTGGAGGAACTACATAGAAGTATAAGTTTGGTGAGTAGAGATGTCGATCTACGGGCGAGAAATGGAGCGAAGGTCGCTGCATTAGCCGTATGATCATATGATGTTGTTTTTCCTTAGGGCCTTGTTTTAGTATTATAACTATGTAATTTCGTACCTTCAATAAACAATGAATATTGGTTCAGTATTGGATACTGATGGATTAGTTTGTCACTAATTAAATAGTTTGATAACTATTTTAATTGTGAACTATTCTTTGTTTTGGTACGATTATTACATTATTTATGTATACTTTAAACTCAACAAATCATATATAACATTAACACAAAAGTCCAAATCGAATAATTCTCAATGAGACATAACTGTAACATTGTTGATTAGATCAAAATCTAAACATGTAACGAATCTTCTTTTAGAAGGCATTCTAGAATCATTTGACTTGGAGTCATTTGATACATGTGAATGATGTTTGATGGACAAAGATAACAATGTCATCTTTCTTGGAGAAAGGAGAACATGTGAGTGATTAATTAGGGATGATCCATACTGATGTATGTGGAACCTATCAGTTCACAAGCACATGAAGGTTATGTTTCGGAAAAGAGAAAACAAACTATATTAGATATAGTTCGACCATTCGATGAGAGGTCTAAATGAACTACTGGTCTCTTTTGGGAACACACAATTCTTGACTTCAACTTATACACTGAATAGGACGCTGTCAAAAGCTGTTGATAAGACATCATACTAGGTATGGAAAGGGAGGGTCCCTAAATTGTTTTCATCAAAATTTGAGGTTCTAAAAGCTTCTCTAACGAGATTTATCTCTATAGAGCTTGAACTCAAATGGGATAAAAGTTTTTATGGTATCCATAAGAAACTCGAGGGTACAACTTCTACGATCTATCTGAGAACAATATTTTGTTGCTCGAGATAGTGAATTTCTTGAAAAGAGTTATCTTTCCTAGAAATTCAGTGGGAGCTCGGTTGTCTTGAACGAGGTTCAAGTGAAACAACCAATGATGAATACTCAAGACTGGGTTGAGAGTATTCTTATGGTTTTGGAAGCCATACCAGCCCTCGTAGGTCCGAAAGGAATAAATCTATCTCTATTATTCAAATACTTAGATATTGTGACCAATGAGAGATATGAATTCATGCTTTTGGAAAGCGGTGAACCTTCGACCTAATTCCAAGCTATGACGAGTCCAGCTACTGAAAATTGGCATGGTGCCATGAAATCTGAGATGATATCAATATCTGATAATCAAGTTTGGAACTTGATCACGGGGTTAGACCCAATGAATGCTAATAGATCTTTAAGATCTAAACAGACATATGGAAAACCTAGGGTTTTCAAAGCAAGTTTGATGGTAAAAGTTTTATTCACGAGGTGGATTGTGGAAAAACTTTCACCAGTTGCTTTGATTAAATCATTCAGATTATCTTAGCCATTGCTACTCATCTTGATAATGAGTTATGGTAATATTGGATGTTAAAACTAACTTCTTGAATTGGATTCTAGAAGAGAATGTGTTTTGACACAGCAAAAGAGTTTTATCGATCCTAATAAGGCTGAGAAATTATGCAATCTTATAATTCCATTTATGGAATAAAGCAAAGCATATCGTAGTAGCAATCTTCAGTTCAATGAATCCATACTGGGTTTTGGATTTCAGAGGAACTCGGAAGAGTCTTGTTTTACAAGAAGAACAGTGGGAGTTACGTTGTATACATTGTGTTGTATGTCGATGACATACTCCTTATTGGAAACAATGTATCTATGCTTAATTCTAATAAAGAATGGCTTGGAAATTGTTTTTCAATAAAGGATCTTGGAGAAGCACAATACATATTGGGCATCAAGATCTGTCGAAACAGATCGAAAATGATGTTTGGACTTAGTAAAGCGACCTATATTGATAAGGTGCTTGATAAGTTCAGAATGAAAGACGCCAGAAAGGGTCTCATTCCAATGAGTCATGGCACATCACTTAGCAAGATGCAAGGCCCTACGGTACTTGATGAGCAAAAGAGGATGTAAAACATTCCTTATGCTTCGGCAATAGGGTCTATAATGTACGACATGATATGTACACGACTGGACGTATTGTATGCTTTGAGCATGACGATTCGGTTTCAAGGAAACCCAGGTGAGACGCATTAGACTGCGGCCAAGAGTATTCTTATGTACCTTAGATGGACTAAAGAATATTTTGTTGTCTTTGGAAGACAAAAAGAGTTGATATTAACAAGCAGTTTGACTGCTAACTTCAAAACAGACTAAGATAATTTCCGATTTTAATCTGGTTATATCTTTTGTCTGGTTAGAGGTGAAATTTGCTGGAATAGTTCCATGAAATGCAATATAGCTGATTAAACTACAGAAGCTGAGCACAGTATTGCATTGGATGCAGTAATGTTGGCAGTTAAGATTTGAAAGTTCTTGAATGAACTAGGTGGCGTAACTAGCTTAGCCCATCCGATAATTCTCTATTTATAGTAGAGTTATCGCGCAAGCCAATGAGCTAGGAAGCACCACAAGTCTAAAACTGGTGCTCACGAAGTTCCACATTATCTGGGAGATAGTTTTGTGGAGACATCGAGATAATAAAGTTGCAACTTTTGGTAAGGTTGCAAACCCGCTTTCTAAACCTCTCCAGCAGTTTAAGCTTGAGGCTTTCACAACTGCAATAGAGATCAAACATCTTAGAGATGGGTTGTGATTTCTATTACTGTATTAGTTACTTTTGGAGATTTGGTAAACATTCACTCATATGTATAATACATGTTTCTTCATATAAATATGGTTTAATTTATATGAATTGTCCAAATGATTAAGTGATATCAATTGGGTTATGAGGTCGACTTACCGCATAATGAAGTCCCAATGGTTGAACTGATATATTTAAATCATATAGTTGTTCCTGGTTCGTATAATCGAGTACGGACAAACCGATAATACAATGAACTAGTTTGTAATGTGTACTATAGCGCCGCTTCATGGGCTAGTGATGTGGGACATCAAGTACAATTACATAGATATTAGCTGGGAGCTAATGATCGAACAGACCCGACTGGAATAGTATTTAAGATTTCGAGTCATAATACTATTTCATTGACTGTCGAGCAATTTCCTCTGACCTGAGTAGTCCAGAGTAATTCCATTGTGAAATGGTGTACTTTGATACAAGTAAACGCCTTTCGTAAAAGGAGGTTATAAAACTTGTTATTGGGTATATCAGGAAGCAAGTGGGAGAGCTTGGACTGACAAGATGGGATTGTCCTCCATTCTTTATAATGGGATACATGTCTTACCGGCCACTTGGAGAGTCGAGACTGTGGAAAATACGTGGCCACGTCCAGATAATTATCATAGTGATAAATCTGGTTTTACAGTCTGTCTCATAGTCCAAGAAAGGTTTGAACCGATTGAGGATGACTCGAGTCTTGCCTCAAGTTCAAACTTAGACATAAAGTGACAACAGGAAGTTGGCAGCACACTGGCTCTGAAGGCCAAGTGGGAGATTGTTGGGATATGTCCTTCGATCCTACGTGTGCAATCGATAAAGTCATAAGGTCGTCTATGGATGTTAAATGATTATTCGATAATATTAATTGTTGGGAACAATATAATATTGATCGATAAATCATACCTACAGGGTCACACACGAGTCGGAATTAAGTTGCTTGTTATATTGATTTAGAATCAATACGTATGGATTTTCACATGCATGGGATGCATGGCATGCATGAGATGCATGGCTTGCATGGATGCATGTCACATGGTGTGACATGGCATGCCAAACAAGCAAGGGGACCACATCTAATGCCATTTGGCATGGTGATGTGGAAATGACCCTTCACCTCCCCATTATCCACCATTACTTGTGCATTATGATGCACATTAAGGTGGGGGTTACAAGGGAGGTTAATGGTGATCAATATAGTGATGAAAACATGTGTTTTCACATCACTTTTGATCAGCCACGAAATTCCACACAACAAGAGAGAAAAGAGTGAGAGAATCACTCAAGAACAAGCAAGCAAGTTAAATTCCGGGTTCGTGTGCAACACGTAGAGGCCGGGCCATTTGTGCGGCTTCAACATCCGGGCGATCTAGACAAGAGGAGTGACGAGGTCATTCACAAGGAGAGCTTCGAGAGGCTGATCCATTTGAGGTGGTTCAATCGACTCAACACCACCTCAAAGACATCAAAGACATCACTTCGTCACCATAAGTAAGTAATCGTTGAACCTTATATATATATATTGGATGTGTATATATATATATGTTTATATGTGTTCTTATACACATTAAGTGTGCACTAAGATCATGACATAGTAGATCTATTGCTTTACACGCTTCCGCACACACGGTATATCGATCGGATCGGTATACCGGTACCTTCACACACAACCGCATGCAAAAAAATTGCAGAGAGCAATAAACCATTAACCATTTTAAAATGTCGGAAACAAAAACCCCATCTTGAAAGGATATACCGATATCAAATTAAAATCGAATGATTTACAAACATCAAAGCTCGAATAATCGAAAGTTAGAAAGCTAGGGTTATGGACTTACCGGAGGTTGAGCGCGATTGTCTAGGTTGTCCAGGATGTCACTTCTTGCCATAATGATGATCGTCGGAGACGGAGTTGAATAGTTGATACGATAACGGTCGGGGCTGGTGTTTCATCGTGGCGGCGCTCGTCGTGCGTGTAAATTTCAAACGTCGAAAATTGATTTTGTGGGGCAACTTTATTTTTCTGATATTTTTTTGTTATTTTGTAATATTCGATTTGTTTTTTTGTAAGTTAAGATAACTTTTGTGGGCATTTAAGTCTTTTGATTCAAATTGGCCTAGTTAACTTACATTTTTATGGATTGGGCTTTATAACTTATATACTCTTATGCTTTAATTGGCCTTAAAATGCCTCCGCCCCAACTACTAAAATCATGGATCGAATTTGATGGACACAACAAAATGCTCGTTGTTTTGCTGGAAATTGTTCAGACGAGCAACCTAGCTATCATTTGTTATTTACATATTGTTTTATTAATTACTTGATAATAGCTAGAATTGATCTTTGCCAGTACACGAATCTAAAACGTCCCCAAAAGATGATGCGCATACCACCATATGAGTTCATTCCTGACAATGCAACGCGTGTCCACGTTTCTCGGTTTCTTTCATGTACAAAGCCTTTAAGCCCGTCTCCTATCTGACTGAAACGCACATATATAACTTCTTCTCGATCTCCGCCAGTAGACTTCTCGCATCCTACCCTTCTCAATCGAGCCGGACATCTTCAATTCTGAGCCTCTTAATCCAATGCTCTCAAGTCTCGGCTGCATAAATATTGAAAAAATTCCTTTGTATATTTCCTCCAAATTCACAACCATAAACTATTCTTGAACCTTCGTACAACCTATTTCGAGATATCCTAAAGAGAAAAAATAGGTAAAATTATTTTCTTTTTAGGGTGTTGTTTGAACAAAATATTATAACGAAAAACTTACGAAAGTAGATTCTCATGTTCGATCTCTCGAGAAATGCTATCCCCCGTATCTCTCATTGTGTATTTGTGTTTAGCTTGATTTTTTAAAAGGCTAAATGTAGTCTCAAAGTGGTATTCTAAGGTGTCCCTCGACGAGCTCGGGGTTATAAAAATCAAGGGTTGATCCTAAACGATTTTAAGCCGTGGAAGGAGCGAACATGTGTAGAAAAGTACTTGGATTAAGTGAAATTAGGGAAGACAATGGCCGGGCCGGTGTCACAGAAAAATAAGGGATGGAAACCGATGACCTTTCTCGAGGAGGAAGCACTTGCGTTTGATCGTGCCGAGAAAGAAGGAGTTGAGGTCGGTGAAGACGAGACCAATAAGAATGCCGAAGATGAGGTTGATGAGAATGCCGAAGATGAGGCCGATGAAAATGCCAAAGACGAGGCCAATGATAACATGGAGGAGACAAGCGCCGATCATTCCCGCAGGGCCCACACATCCCGTCGTATGCACCCCGATGACCTCCGTGCGATATTCGATCACATGCATCAACACTCGTTTTGATAACATGCATTTAGGGAGCGGATTTCAAGCATGCAACCAAGCTCGGAATGACAACCTAAACCGATACTTCGACGAGCGCTTCAACGATGTGTTGGAAAGTATAGAGATCGAAAAGAGCTTCGATTCGATATCTCATTTGCTCAAATCGGAGTTAAAATGAATGAGAAATTAATTGTTAAAAATAATCAAAAAGAATGAGAAAAAGAGAAGGAAATTAATAAAGGGAGTTGCTATCCCACATCGGAAAAATATGCAAAACCAAGTGGGCATATATAGTGCTTGCACTTTAGTGGCTTATGAATGACTTGCTATAATATTGCTCCGCCTCCTACGTGCGCGCAGGGGGGTGCAAATCTCTGCCGAAATAGCCTACGAACCCCTGGACTTGTGTGCGAGCGCGACCTGCGTACACGAATGTCGGTCCGATTTGGGGGCGGTCGACCAAGCTATATTTTTGCAAATTTTCTTTTCGAAACCGTTACAAAGTAACGGTTGGTTGACTCATTAATAATGATTTTATTTATTTAATAAGTAAATAAAATAAAATCAATTTCTGATTATAATTTTGAATTTCAAAAATGACAATTAAGTGGCCTTAATGCTGAGGCATTATTGCATGGCCGTTACATGTTGACTGTCCAGGTTCAATGGATGAATCGCTCAGCTCCCTATGCTCGCCTATAAATACGAGCTTCATGTTTGAGAAGAAACACATCAAAACCACTCCAGCATTCTGCTACACTCTTCTCCTTTTCTTTCATATTATCTTTGACCCTCCGGTGAAGTCTTTCAGGCAACTCTCGGTTCGACGTACAATGTAGTTGCTTGAGACGTTGTATCCTGGGAAACAAACGATCGGTAGAGGTCGAATTTTGTTTTAAGGAGATTGTGTCTAACACAAGCCTCGTCTTATTCTTTCCTTTGCCATCTCTGTAAAACCGATCCCTGCAGTCTTAAAACAAAAATCTCTACGAGATGGCTGCTTCTGACTCTCCCATCATCACCGAGAAAGCAACTGACTCCACTGCTCCGAAGGAGACGATTCCTATCACTCCTAAACCTACTGGACCTTCAATGACTGTGCCTCCTTCGGGACCTGGTGGTGGTGCGCCACACCAGATGGCTTTTCCGGTCGTGAATCATCACGATAAACCGGAGAAGTTCAACGGCTTGAACTTCAAGCTTTGGCAAAAGAAGATGTTGTTCTATTTAACAACATTGAATCTGGCGAGGTTCTTGAAAGAAGATCCTCCTCGCCTACCGGAAGATCCGGACATGCAAGCGGTGAACGCGCTTGATGCATGGAAGCATTGCGACTTCTTGTGCAGGAACTATTTGATGAATAGTCTTACAGATGACTTGTACAATGTGTACATTGGAGTCAAATCCGCTAAAGAGTTGTGGGAGACTCTAGATAAGAAATACAAAACCGAGGATGCCGGTGCCAAGAAATTCATTGTTGGAAAATTTCTTGATTTTAAAATGGTTGATACTAAATCTGTGATGTCTCAGGTGCAGGAGGTTCAAGTCATTATTCATGACATTCATGCCGAGGGGATGGTGATCAACGAGACTTTTCAAGTGGCTGCTATCATCGAGAAACTTCCCCCCGGGTGGCAAGACTTCAAGAACTATCTGAAGCACAAACGAAAGGAGATGAACGTAGAAGAGCTGATTGTTCGCCTTCAGATCGAAGAGGACAACAAGAAGAATTTTCGTCTCTATGGCCATGAACCCAAGGCAAATGTAGTCGAGGCCATCTCCAAGCCTACCTACAAAGACAAAGGCAAAATGAAAGTTGATCAGATGCTTGCTCCGAAAAAGGGAGAATTCAAAAAGAAGTTTGCTGGAATTTGTCACAACTGTGACAAACCTGGTCATCGGGCTTCCGAGTGCAGGAAACCTAAAAGAAACAATGCACTTGTTATTGAAAATGATAATAATTTTGCTGCTGTTGTTTCAGAACTGAACATGGTGGGGTCTAACCCACGTGAGTGGTGGATCGACACAGGTGCTACCCGCCACATCTGCTCATCCAAGGAGCTGTTCCACACTCTTGATGAAAGTGCTACTGGAGAAAAGCTCTTTATGGGGAATTCAACAACATCTGATGTCAAATGGGAAAGGAAAAATAATGCTGAAGTTTACTTCTGAAAACGAATTAACTCTGAATAATGTTTTGTATGTGCCTGAGATTCGTAAGAATTTAGTGTCTGGGTCTCTTCTGAATAAGCATGGTTTTCGTATTGTAATCGAGTCGGATAATGTTATAATATCCAAGGGTGGGGTGTATCTGGGCCAGGGGTATGAGAATGAATAAGACTGCTTCTACTTCCGTTTACTTGCTTGAGTCATCGATAACTTGGCATGGCCGTTTAGGACATGTAAACTTTAATTCATTAAGAAAATTAATGAACTTAAAAAGCATACCCACACTCCAAATTGATACAAATCACAAATGCGAAATTTGTGTAGAAGCGAAAATGACTCGATAATCTTTTCGAACTATTGAAAGAAATAGTGAACCCCTCGATTTAATTCACACGGACGTGTGTGATTTAAAAACCGTGCAAACACGTGGTGGAAATAAATATTTTATCACGTTTATTGATGATAGCACAAAATATTGTTATGTATATCTCCTAAAAAGTAAAGACGAAGCTTTCGAAAAGTTTGTACTTTACAAGACAAAAGTTGAAAATCAACTTAATCGGAAAATTAAACGATTAAGAAGTGATCGAGGAGGTGAATATGAGTTTCCGTTTGCTGATTTTTGTGAAAAACATGGAATCATGCATGAAACTACTGCACCTTATTCCCCTCAACAAAACGGTGTTGCCGAACGCAAAAACCGAACATTGAAAGAAATGTTAAATGCGATGTTGCTTGATTCTGGACTACCTCCGAATATGTGGGGAGAAGCGTTGTTAACCGCAAACTACCTTTTAAATAAGGTGCCCCGAAAGAAAATCGACAAAACTCCATATGAATTATGGTTTGGTCGAGCTCCGTCGTATGAATACTTGAAAGTATGGGGGTGTTTAGCGAAGTTGGCAATTCCACTACCGAAAAAGGTTAAAATAGGACCTAAAACTGTTGATTGTGTATTTATCGGATATGCACATAATAGTAGTGCCTATCGATTTCTTGTGTACGAATCAAAAATCGACGATATACACAAAAATACTATTATGGAATCAAGAAATGCTCAATTTTTTGAACATATATATCCATGGAAGACATGCACTGATAATAGCAATGAAGCTAGTTCCTCGCGCATGCATGCAAACCCAACAATTACAGAAATTGTTGATTAACATAAATGTTGAACAAAGACGAAGTAAACGACCTCGTATAGAAAAATCGTTCGGTCCTGATTTTTTAACCTACATGCTCGAGAGTGAACCTCAAAGTTTTAAAGAAGCTGTAAACTCGTCTAATGGCCCTCAATGGAAAGAGGCCATTCAAAGTGAAATTAATTCTATTTTGCAAAATCATACTTGGGAATTAGCGAACCTTCCTCCGGGAAGTAAACCCCTAGGTTCTAAGTGGATTTTCAAAAAGAAAATGAATGCCGACGGGACTATCGATAAATACAAGGCAAGACTTGTAATTAAAGGTTATAGACAAAAAGAAGGTCTTGACTATTTTGATACGTATTCTCCTGTGACGAGAAGTACGTCAATTAGATTAATTATCGTCATAGCAGCGCTAAGAAATCTCGAAATACATCAAATGGATGTAAAAACAGCCTTCTTAAATGGTGATCTAGGTGAAGAAATATATATGGATCAACCAGAAGGATTTTCTGCTCCCGGGCAAGAAAATAAAGTGTGTAAATTGGTGAAATCCTTATACGGATTAAAACAAGCACCAAAACAATGGCATGAAAAATTTGATTATGCTATGTTAGAATATGGCTTTCGAATAAATGAATGTGATAAATGCATTTACATAAAAAATACGGACGATGATTATTTAATCATGTGCCTATATGTTGACAACATACTTATCGTGGGAAGTAACGATAATATGGTCAAATCAGTGAAAAATATGTTAAATTCAAAATTTGACATGAAAGATATGGGCAATGCTGATGTTGTACTTGGAATTAAAATTCATAGAACATCAGACGGCTTTGCTTTGAGTCAATCTCATTATGTCGACAAAATCTTAGAGAAGTTTAGCAAAGATGATACGGGTCTTGCTAGAACTCCAATAGATACTGTTGGAAATCGACTACCCGGGACGAGTCCGTTCGACCATTCGAACATCCGGACACGCCCAGTCGACCTCCAGCGTGCCTACTGTGTTCACGACGAAGCCCCTGACCCGAAACGCGCCCAGCCATCGCACCCGAGGCACGACCGCGCGAAACGAGAGGCTGCTGACCTCTCTGTCGTCCGACACCAAATGGTGTCGTCCGACAGGCCCTTGTCGGCCGACAGAGAACGCTGTCGCACGACAGCGTCGCGAACAGCAGCGCGACGCTGCTGTTCCAGGTCCGTTTCTGGCCGGTTTTTCCGATTCCGACCACCGTTCTGGAAGTCAGCGACCCCACAGTGATCTAGGAACACCAACCACGATCCCGGAACTCGATCGGAGGTTCGTTATATCATTACGTACGAGAAGAATCGAATAAGATGCGGAATAGGGTTTTCGATTCTTTACCTTTGATGCGTGATTCGGAGAAGCCGAATTGGCGAACACCCCAGATCTTCTAGTGTGTATCCTAGCCCTCGACGCCGGACGTTGTGTGGGCAACGATCCACCGGAGTCTTCTCTTCTTCTTCTCTCTCAAACCCACCGTGAGATGTTTTTCTGTCTCCAGAAATATATTTGCGCTAGCAAATTATTTTCTACAGAAAAAGTTATTGCGCTAACTAAATTAATTAAGTAGAGAAAAGGATTAATTGCGCTAACAATTATTTTTCTCCACAGAATTAATTATTGCGGCGAAACTTAGGTTAGGAGAAGAGAGATTGAGGGGTATATATAGGCCACACTAGGGACCTTAGGACAATTAATTAATTAGGCTAAATTGTAATTTAATTAAACCGGTGTCCTTAAAAGAAAACCTTTAATTAAATCCAATTTTAATTATAATTAATTCCACTATAAAATTATAATTGAATTCCCAATTAATTAATCTATATTATTTTACCAATAATATTTCCGCCGAAATTACATATACGACTTTCCCCGTGTTTAAGATATCGAATGTCCACGAATTAATTTCAATTACTAATAATTAAATTAATTCATTTCTTATTATCCGAGACTAGTACCACTCATCCTTATTATCATGTGGAACGAATCCACCTGCAGGGTTTACATGATAAACTTTATGAGCTCATCTCGGGGACATCATCAACCCAATAAATGGGACACGGTTTCCTGTCTATAATCTATAGCATGCCGTGTGTACAATTCCGATTCCCAATATACCGAGGATCTCGACTAATCAATTAGTCTCACTCATTGGCACATTAAAGAATCGAGCATTGGACACACGCACCTATAATTATATAGGGATTAGGAACTCATATATCCGTAATATCTGAGGTCTAGTTCGATTACTCCGATTAGTATAAATCGAACGCCCTCCCGTGGTCCTGCTCAATACACCTAGTGTACGAGTGTAACATGATAGTCAAGACCGACTATCTACCAGTCACACTACGACGTACCAATGGATTGTCCCTGTCCATCTAAGTCGTGAGCTACTGTTCGATAGTATACGAGTAACCGATAGTATGATCTTCCGCGTGTCTCCTCACGCCATACTATCTACAACGTATATATCTAGGACTATTGCATTAAATGCAATCATATTTGAATCATACATAGATTAAGGCATAGATAAGGAGTTCCGTATTTGCACTAAACTAGACATTTAGAATACAACTCCATCAGATACAAGTCAACACCTCGCTAAAAATAGAGGTGACGGAGTGAGTCAAGTAGAGTACTCAAGAGTGATCGGCAGTCTAATGTACTTAACGAGTTGTACAAGACCAGACATAGCCTATACAGTAAATAAGCTGAGCAGATACACTAGTAATCCAAGTGAAAGCCACTGGAAAGCTATTGTACGGTTACTTAGATATTTACGATATACTCGAGATTATGGGTTGCATTATACTCGATATCCAGCTGTTATTGAAGGTTACACTGACGCAAATTGGATTTCTGACATAAAAGACTCCAAGTCCACAAGTGGATATGTATTCACTCTCGGTGGAGCTGCTATTTCTTGGAAATCGTCTAAGCAAACAGTAATTGCTAGATCCACAATGGAATCAGAGTTCATAGCTCTAGATAAATGTGGCGAAGAGGCCGAGTGGCTCAGGAATTTCCTAGAAGATATTCCAAAATGGACGAAACCTGTGCCTCCAATTCGTATTCATTGTGATAGTCAATCTGCAATTGGACGAGCACAAAGTAATATGTACAATGGTAAGTCTAGACATATACGTCGAAGACATGATACCATTCGACAACTACTCTCGACTGGAGTTATCTCAATAGACTATGTAAGATCTAAAGATAATATTGCAGATCCATTAACCAAAGGGTTAAATCGAGATTTAGTAATGTCGTCATCTATAGGAATGGGACTAAAAGCCTTAAAGAAAGAAAGTTGAGACGATGAAAAACCTTACCTATATGACTGGAGATCCCAAGAACAAGGTTCAAAAGGACAACCTAACCGTCCAAACTCCGTTATCACTGTCCTGGGGGGGAATTTGAATTCCACCAAAAGTCCATTGCCTAAAAGATGTTACAGTGATTGTGTGTGAGGATTAGCAAATGGCTATTAATGATTCAAAAGAGATATTATGAATACTCTTGAAAGAAATCACCTATGTAAGAGAGAAGTGGGGCCGCTTCGAAGAGAATATAGTAAGGCATATTCTTAAACACTCTTACAGAACCAGACTGATGTTCAGGGCCAAAATGAACATAATCATGAGAACTGAGATTTGTTAGAAAGAACGTGAGTGGAGTATATTATCGTTTACAAAAATGGTGAATAGTTCAAAGACATCGTGTCTACTATTTAATCAGTAAAATTGGTATGCTTTCACAAGGGAAGGTTCAAAGGGTAAAACCTACCTATCCTATGAACGTTTCTAACGTTGATTGATTTCACCAAACTACTTTTGGTTTTTGTGTAATTTTCATTCATGGGGGGGACTGTTGGAAAATATAGAGATCGAAAAGAGCTTCGATTCGATATCTCATTTGCTCAAATCGGAGTTAAAATGAATGAGAAATTAATTGTTAAAAATAATAAAAAAGAATGAGAAAAAGAGAAGGAAATTAATAAAGGGAGTTGCTATCCCACATCGGAAAAATATGCAAAACCAAGTGGGCATATATAGTGCTTGCACTTTAGTGGCTTATGAATGACTTGCTATAATATTGCTCCGCCTCCTACGTGCGCGCGGGGGGGGGGGGGGGGGTGGGGGGTGCAAATCTCTGCCGAAATAGCCTACGAACCCCCGGACTTGTGTGCGAGCGCGACCTGCGTACACGAATGTCGGTCCGATTTGGGGGCGGTCGACCAAGCTACATTTTTGCAAATTTTCTTTTCGAAACCGTTACAAAGTAACGGTTGGTTGACTCATTAATGATGATTTTATTTATTTAATAAGTAAATAAAATAAAATCAATTTCTGATTATAGTTTTTGAATTTCAAAAATGACAATTAAGTGGCCTTAATGCAGAGGCATTATTGCATGGCCGTTACATGTTGACTGTCCAGGTTCAATGGATGAATTGCTCAGCTCCCTATGCTCGCCTATAAATATGAGCTTCATGTTTGAGAAGAAACACATCAAAACCACTCCAGCATTCTGCTACCCTCTTCTCCTTTTCTTTCATATTATCTTTGGCCCTCCGGTGAAGTCTTTCAGGCAACTCTCGGTTCGACGTGCAACGTAGTTGCTTGAGACGTTGTATCCTGGGAAACAAACGATCGGTAGAGGTCGAATTTTGTTTTAAGGAGATTGTGTCTAACACAAGCCTCGTCTTATTTTGTCCTTTGCCATCTCTGTAAAACCGATCCTTACACGATGTCCTAAGCTACCTTCGCCCTCCACCGCCTACCGTCCCTTGATGAAGAAGTGCCACCCGAGTTGCTTCTATCCTTACTTTTTATTATGCTCGTATTTAGACATTGATGTTTGATGAAGTTCTTAGACCCTCTTATGTTTATTTTTGTTATTTTTGGATTTATATTGTGTGGATTGATTTTGGGTTTTTTTTTTTTTTTGTGTTGATATTTTACATTGAGACATTTAATTTTATTGGTGGTGTTAATTTGTTTTGTGGTGTTTTTATTGTCTTTATTCTTTGTTGTGGATGTTTGGTTGTCCTCGGCAACAGTGCCATTTTTGTTTGAATAAAATATTATACAGAAAAATCTACGAAAGTAGATTTCCCGAGTCAATCTTTCGAGAAGTAATGCTATTGGCACGTATCTCTCATCGTTTGTTTGTATTTAACTCGAGTTTTGAAAAGAGATAAGAAAACGATAATTAACAACTAATGGAGGTATCAAATGTGATGATCAATTAAATAACAATTAAGGAAGTAAGCAAATAAAATAAGTAACGAATGAGAGATGTCAAATGTGAGAGAGGTTAGGGAATTAGGATCCTAGCTTTACTTTCAGATGATGGGTTGACAAATAATAAAATCTTAGTTTTTTTACAAAAACGAGGTTGTATAGGTACGATATGTTTGTCCGCTAGTGATTCACCTCGAGGAGGTCCTCAACACGAGACGACATTGGATCGTACATAAACATCGCTTGATACAAGCGCGTGATCCACTAGTGATGTGCCCAGAGGGATATTCAACACGAGACCCCGCAACTTGCACCTAACAATTCCTTAATTTATATAAAATCGGCAAATCAATGTCAACCCAATCCCTAAGCAAAACTACCTAAAACTCTAACTAAAAAGTTAGCTACTCATAATCATACAAGCAATCAAACACATAATACATAGATAACTCATAATCGAAAAGAGCTCACAAAGGGTGTCAAGAAATAGAGGGGAGGGCGAGAATGAGTCGTGCTTCCAAAATCGAGCAGAACTTCTACGTGTCACCCGAAGAAATTGCTCCGATAAAAACGACGAGCTCGGCGAGATAAACAACGTTTGTGAGTGGAGTTTTGTGAGATAATCGATAAATAAAGATAGATCTAAATATTAAGTACTTTGATTGAAAAACAAGAAATCTCAATATCTCAAGAACACTATAAATTAAAAATGCAAAAATCTAAAACAAAGAGACACTTTCGCTCTCTTATTTCCTCTCTCTTCAAGCATGTGGTGTTTTCCAATGAGGCTTGATCTCCTATTTATAGCTTCTTATTACTGCCCGATTAAATGACAAAAATGCCCTTCAAAAGTGCTTCAAGGATGCAAGTAAATGAAAGTCAACACTTTCTCACAGTAAGTGGCACGAACTTACTGACCCGTCTGAAGTTTGCTGAGAGGGCTTGATTTGGCACGAAGGTGCCAACCTCCGGATAGCTATCGAAATGTCTTGAGTTGTTATCGTCCCGCCTTGTTACGACTTCTATTTTCGTTCGTTTGACCCCGATTTTTCTTCTCCTGTGCATGAATGGAACATTCGTGAATTTAAATCAAAATGACATTTCAACAACGTTTTAATCAATTCAAAAAAAGCAAAAATAATAACAAAAAAACTAAGAAAAATAGTGCAACAACAAGTTAAACAGTTGTGAATTGAAAATATATGTGAGACAACTAATTAAAAATGAAAATGTAAAAATATTCGAAAGACATGAAGTATTAATTCTTCTTAGGAGTAAAATTGTACATTTAATTAAGACATTATAAAATTAAGAATGCATATAATTGGGATATAGATTGAGTATAAAACATGCTCATAAAATAGTCACAATTAATAGATAAGATATAGCATCCATGAACTGCTCAAATATGTTACTACTACCATCTAGAAGTGCACACGGGACGGTTTAGTGCGGGCTGGGTCGGGCCCATTGGATTGCGAGCTGAAAAAATCAGACCCTTAACCCGGCCTGTGTACAGTCGGGTTGGGTTGGGCTGTGCGGGCCGCGGGTTCAAGAAAGTAGGGGTGGCTCATCGGGTTTCGGTTCTCGGTTTTTCCCGAAACCGAACCGAAATTTTCGGTTCGGTTTTGGGTAACGATATAAAATAATTTTCGGTTTTCGGGTAACCGAAAACCGAAAAAAAAAACTGAAAAAAACCGAAAAACCGATTTGTTTATTAAATATAAGCTGGTATCTTTAAAAGAAATAGAAAAAGGTAAAATGATGTGTATACAAGCCCATAAAACTAACATTTTATTTTAAGGCCCAACAAGATATCAACCAATTTGTCACAAATTTTATTTTCTCTCATTGACCTAATGCCTCATTTTCTTAAATCGCCGCCCTTCACATCTCAGCCCCCACCACCGTACCAATTCGCCACTATCACTTTTTGAAGATAAAGTTCAGGACTTACAAACCACATCTTCAAGACTGGGAAACTCGAGTCCATAACCTGTGAGTAAGTCACACGTCATGTTTCGGATGAACATTTCAAGCCACGCCTTTCATAATTCCTCGACGCTCGAGGTTGCTCGACGAAGTCCTTGTGTATAGTTTCATTTGATTTACCTTTTTATACACATTTTCATGTATATATCCGGCTCTTAGGCAAATGCACAACTCAGTCTTTTTTTTAATATGATTTTTCAGTTTTGTAGTTCGAGTTTTCGGTTTTTCAATAACCGAACCGAAATTTTCGGTTTGGTTTTTCGATAACCGAAAAACCGAACGGTTCGGTTTTCGGTTCTCAGAATTCTTTACTTTTGGTTTCGGTTAACCGAATTTTCGGTTCGGTTAACCCGAAACCGAACCGATATCCACCCCTACAAGAAAGAACAACCCGGGATAGCACGGTCAACATAGAATATTTTAAAATAAAAATTAAATAAATAAAGAAAATGATTTCATGTAAATTGGTAATAAATTGACTTTGAATTTTGGCTTAAATGGTTAAGATTTAGACTAAATAGTTAAGTTTGGAGTGAGATTATTTCATGAATTTGAGCAAAAATTGCGATGGACATTTTTTAGTTGAGCTTTGGGTTAGTTTTAAAATTGGCTGGGGCCTACTAAAATCAAGTTTTGGGTTGGGTGTTTGTTGGGCTGCGGGTTGCAGAGTTGGGTTGTGCGGGTTAAGAGGGCGGGCCGGGTTGTGCGGGTTAAAAGAAATTGAATATGAGTTCGGCAAGTAAACATACTGGGTCGTGCAGGCCGGGCCTCAGATTTAGCGGGTTGTGCAAATCTGGGTCTGAGAGGCGGTCGGCCTGTGCTGGCTGGGTCAAACCCGCACCCATGTGCACCTCTACTACCATCTAGTCGAGCTAATGTTAAACTGTTCTTCATCAAACGCAAAAATCGGACTTTGTCTGCATGTTTCTTATCACAATTATTTAATATTGTATTTAAAATAGTAATTAGACTGAAAAGTAAAACACGAAAGAAATTGATGCGCGCCAACAAAATATAACATAACAAGGTATTTCACACACATATATGTCAATGTATTCTAGATATGTTTCGGCAACAAACTTCTTATCATTTGGTATCGAAAGCTTTGATCCTCTTGACTAGGGGTGAGAATTTTGGTTAAATCAAACCAAAAATTTCGATTTTCGATTAACCAAATATAAGAATTTGGGTGTTCGGTTCGGTTATCGGTTAACGACGATATATATCCTTAACGACGATTGTCTGACAACACTCTCTTGCTTATTTTAGATTTTTGGTATTTTGTTAGATTTATGCATGTTAGGTTGAATATGTTGGATTTTGATTTAAATTTGTTTAGATTTTGGAATTTTTTTCTTTTTTTTTTTTCAAGATATTACTTTTGAAATTAGCTAACTTTTTTTAATCGGTTTTTTGGTTAATTGATAACCGAGCCGAAAAAATCGGTTCGGTTATCGGTTATCCAATAAATTATTTCGGTTCGGTTTTGGTTAGTTTTTTTCGTCGTTTTTCGGTTCGGTTAATCGATTTTTGTTAAAAATAAAAGTAATTGTGTGTAAAATTTAAAATATATGTCAATAAAAGAGAAGTAATATTTTACTTTTAATCGGGACATCCAAATACTGAGAGTGTGCATATTGTTGAGGTTTTGCAAAACAATATTAACCAACTAAACAATATTTAATTGGGACAACTAAATACTGAGAGTAATGTTTTGCTCTTTTTATTTTTGGAGATTCTGAGAGCTAGGCTGTTAGCTCGTTGATGCGGTAGGTTCTTCCTATGCGCTGTAATGTATTTCCAAACTCTTTTATTTTTTCTCTTATATGATATTGACCGTTAACCAAAAAAAAAAAAAAAACTAAATAAATCCCATCAAATTGAACTTTTCTGAATCATATTAGGTGAAAACTCAAAATCAATTGAATATAATTTGACTTTTCAGCTCATAATCACTTAAGGATACATGAACTCACCAGATCATAAACGAGTAAAGAATACACACAATATAATTTACTCCAATACTTTATCAATCTAATTTTTCAACTTTACTGATAATTATATTATTTTCAAATTAAAAATACATTTATACTCTTCACTTTATATTATAGTATTTTACAAAATTATATAGTAATGTAGTACTCTATCTCTCTCACAATATATGCATTACTTTTCTGTTGGGAAATAAAGTTCCTACTTTTTCACTTTAAAATACAATTTTACTCCTACTTTATTCACCTAATTTATTAATTTTACTCACAACTAATTTATTTTTTAACTTAAAAATATATTTTTATTTTTTAAATTTTGATCAAAAAATCAAAAAACAATTTTTACTCTTTAATTTAAAAATACATTTTTTTAACTCAAAACTAAATTTTTACTCTTTAATTTTTGGTTAAAAAGTAAAAAAAAATAAATGTATGTGGGAGGTAGAGAGTATAATTTATAAATAAAAGAGTATCTCGCTTCACGCGGTTCAATTGATGACATGGCACAACTGCCGTACTTAACTTTTTAACTCAGCTACCAACTTAACCGCATTGCTAACAAATTTCGTGCTGACGTGGCAAATCACTTGATATCGCGCTCTCTCTCTCTATATATATGCACTTATACATACACACGCATACACTCACACTCACACCATTATAGAGATCTTCATCGCTCAAATCCTCTCTGCAACCGCCCCCCAAAAAATAACGAGATCGACAAATTCAATGGCGTTGGATCCAAGCGAATTCACCCTTATCAGCTCCGACGATCGGAAATTCTTCATCCCGTCGACGGCGTCCGCCCTATCCACCGTCATCAAGCGTCGTCTGGGCAACAAGGTCTGGCCCGAAAACGTCGTCGTTCTGGAGAAATACGACGGCAAGAGCCTCGAGCCGGTGGCGGAATACCTCCGCCGGAACGGCCGAGCAAGCGTCGACGAGGAATTGAAGAGGAGATTCGCCGGCGAGTTCCTCTCCGCCTCCGGATCGGTGGACGCGCTCTTCTACGCCGCGCTGGATCTCGAAATCCCGGGGCTGGTCGACTTGGTTTCTGAGAAGATATGCGAAGACGGCGCCGGCGGCGTCAGGATTGACGGCAGGGTCGAGGAGTGGGTGAGGAAAGCTTTCGAGGACGATTTCGATGAGAATATCGGAGGTGCGTCGTCGGAGTCCTGCTACTGCTGCTTCATCGTCGACGTCTGCCGGGGATGGTTTTCGATTTGATTGACTGATTTGATGGTACGCGCGTAGGTGGTGAATTTGGGGGTAGGGGTTGGTTAGGAAATTAGTGAATTTGAGGGGTTGATTAGGAAATTGGTGATTTTGAGGGATTGATTAGGAAATTGATATGAATTTGAGGGGTTGATTTGTAATAAGTAACTAATAGAGTGTGTGAGTGAGTTGGTAATTGCAATTCATGCATACTCCATATGCTACTAGCTCATGATGTGAACAACTGATCAGTTTTGATGATAATAGTTCACTCTTCTCATCTTACATTTGTCTTTTCATTTGTTTCTTCAACTACAAATTAAAGTCATTGATCGATCTCGCTCGATAGAGGTCTCGTCTATTCGACATTTGATGGTACACAACGACACACTTGTTGTGTTGCTCCGATCTTTCGTTAATTATGATTAATTTTAAGGACACACACACATATATATAACTTCTCGCATCCTACCCTTCTCAATCGGCCGGCCGTCTTCAATTCCAATCGAGCCTCTCTCGATCCAATGCTAGCTCTCGGCTGCATATATATTGAAATTATTCCTTTAATTAATAGCCACCTCCAAATTCACAAACAAATTTATATTTATAAAGATTTAGCCACATAATTAGCCTCCTGACCTTTCATTTGAAATTTTAGAAAAATATTAATTTTTGATTTTTTGACAAAGGGTAAAAAAAAGTACATTTAAATTTATGTTAAAACTAAAAAATAATTGTAGGTAAAGTTTAAAATGTATGTGAATAAAAGAATGCTAAAATTGTACAGTACTTTTAATTGAAATAGTAAAATAGTAAAATAATATAGTAGTAATTATTTAGAATTGGTACATTTGGATTTTGGGACATATATAAAAAAATTGTGAAAATTGAGTGTGCATATGTATGAAAATTGAGAGTGGATAGAGTGACTATAAAACATATTTGATAAAATAGTCGCAATAGATAGGTTATATGAACTGATAAAAAAATGTTACCATCTAGTCGAGCTAATTTTAAATTGTTCTTCGTCAAACTCAAAACTTAGACTCGGGCTGTTATCACAATTTTTGGAAAGTAAAACACAAAAGAAATTGCTGCGACCCGCAACAAAATACTCCATAAAAAGAACAAGCTAGCTAGTATTTCACACACATATAATAGTCGTCTAATATATATGTATATCGCGCGCGCAACAACAAACTTAGCTTAATTCCTTAATTTGGTCGGTTGAAAGCTTTGATCCTCTTGACGAATCAATTTTGATCTCCTGCGCATATACACACACACACACACACAGACACACCAAAAATCATGGTTAATTATAAGCTTCAAAAGCTTATACTTGTATATAGTAGTAACATATATAATTAATTAAGTACGTATGTACCTCCAAAAGAGTGGTTGTGGCTTTGAGTAGCACTGCTCCTCTCCTGAATGGAATGATCCAGTGCGGTCATCTCCACGGCATTGTACTGCTCCCTCGCAACAACATTATTCCTGACGATCCCAGCTCCAACCCCAAGAAAGTCCCTAGTGAACCTCCTCCCTGCAGCAGCTTGCTCCAACCAACCGCCCGATGGATCATCATAATTATTACCATTATGCCCCTGCAGATTACGATCATCAAACGCCACCTTATTATAATTACTACTAATCGCATGGAATCTTCTGTACTCATCATCATCGTAAAGCCCGCCGAATATGGATGCTGAGCTGGCGCCCACCAAATCTTGCATGTGGTGCAGGTTGTTGTTGTTGCTGGTGGTTGAGCCGAGCTGTGCGGCCTTCTGGAGAAGTGCCGTGGCTGACATGTGGGCGGATGCCGTTTCGATATTGGTATTGCTGTATAGTGAAGGGATTGCCATGCTCATCAGGTTACCTATATATATATATATATTAGGTTAATTATAAGTTTTGTCAATTGAGTATATATATATATATATATATATATATATATATATATATATATATATATAGATCGATTATGTATACGTGTTACCTGATGTAAAGAGGTTGTTGGAGACTTCTCCGCTACCAGAATGGTGGCCACCGTCGATGTTGTTTTCGGGAAAGAAGCCAATATTATTATTATTATTATTATTGTTATTAATCTGAAGTTGGGGAAGCTGCATTAGCCCATGTAGCGATGATGATGTGGAGGACTTGTTGTTGTTGTTCAGACCCAAAATCCCACATGGATCGGCGGGGCCCATATCCTGAGACAGCGATGATGGGCGAAAACCGGACCCCACAAAGGTTGCAAACTGCGAGCTTCCCCTACTGCCGAATGTGAGTAAGTCTTGATTAATCGATAGATGATGGTCGAGGCCTAATAGGTGAGTGCTAATGCTGCTGAACGAAGGTGGTGGTGGAGGGTCGACCATGCTCTCTCGGGCTAGGGTACTGTCGCAGAAAGCCCGGTGGGTGATGAAGCTATCGCGCCTGCACCAAATACAATTTCAATTACTTCTTCATGAATCAAGCTATTAGCTATAGTTACTAGTACATGCATGTTCACGGGGTGTGTTTTCATTTTTGATTTATTGTATGCATACATATATATATGAGAAATGGAAATTTTATATAAATAACTAACTAAATAAAAATACATTAATTGATGTGCATTTTTGGATTAACATAACAGTAGTATATCTGTGACTCACTGATCCATCAATTTACAAGGAGATAAGATGGCCTAATCAAGGACCCCTTAATTTGTGGTCCATTTTTGTGTTCAAAATTCATTTTTTTTTTCTTCAGTATAAACAGTCCTAAGGTGCGACCACGAGATCTAGCCCAAGAATAAAAAAAATATTGTTTTATTGAGTTTTTGACCAAAAAAACGTAACTTGGTGTAAAAATATATTTTTAAATTAATAAAATATCTAGTTTTGAGAGTAAAATTTTAAAAAAGTATGTGAAAATATAATCCTATGTATATGAGGCAACTCGAAAAAAAAATGACAATTGATACTGAACAAAATAGCATGGAGTAATTAAAGATGAAGTAAGAGCAGTAAATTAGTGAGGTGAAACTATATAAATTAATACATATGACAACATAGAAGAGAACAAAATGATATTCATGGTGTAGCTAGGGGTTACTACCAACACGTGAACCCGGCCCGCTGTACGTAATGGTCACAAGGACGGATGTTCCAAGAGAGATAAATGGAATCTCTCTCTCTCTCTATGTGTGTGTGTTTGTGTGTGTGAGAGAGAATATAATTAAAAGAGAAAGACAGAAGGAAGGAATTGAATTAAGGGTCTCTCAAGTCATGATGATTTTCATATATAACAAAAATAAAAAGCCCTAAAATTAATTGTTGTGTACGTACCTGGAGAAGAGGGTGCCGCAGTCGCATCGGTACTCCTTGGTCCCACACGTCTTGGAATGGGCCTTCCGGTCCGACTGCACCGCATACTTCTTTGCACACTTGTCGCACTTGTACTTCTTCTCCCCGTGCTTCCTCGAGTAGTGCTTCTTGATCCCCGTCAGGTCCCCGAGGGCCCGGGCCGGGTCGTGGTGCGTGCACCCGGGCTCAGGGCACAGGTACACCTTCCTCTTCGTGGACCCCTTCTGCTTCTGCTTCAGCTTCCACGGCAAGTTGTGGCCCCTCCGGTGGAGCTGCAGGTTTTGCTCCCTTTGGAACCCTTTGCTGCACACTTCACACACAAATCGGTTCGTCGCCATCAGCGTAGTCGGAGACAGCGCAACTACCTCCGCATCCGGATCTGCTGCACACACACACATATATATATATATATATATAATTAATTATTGCAATATTTCAACAATAATTAATTAAATTAATTTTAATTTGGAAATGAGGGTTTGAGTACTAGCTTGGATTTCCGGGTCGGTTTCGTCTTTTCTTAGGCGGTGGCGGAGGGGCGGAGGGCGTCATCAGATGTACCGGTGGTGGTTGGTGAAGTCCAGTCTTGTTTTCATCTCTCATTGAAACAAAAGCTGTCAAAATATTACTACAACAAAAACCCCCACCTCATCAGCTTCTTCAAATTAATTTAAATAAATTCAAGAATTAATTACAAAACTAGCAACAGGTGGTGTAATATATAATATATATACTGTATGTATGTATGTGTGTGTATGCTGCTTCCTTGCTTTGAGTGAATTTAGCAGGGTATCCAACTGTGTGTTGGTGTCAACCACAGACACAAAGACAAACACATACATATCCATTCATGCCTTTTTTTTTTTTTTTTTTTTTTTTTTTTTTTTTTTTTTTTTTTAAATTTAATTTATAGTATAATTTCTAATTTAAATTGATCCAAATGTAAATGTAAATGTATAATTTATTTTTTCATACTTTCATATATTCAACGGAAAGAGAATTTACGGTCAATTTTAATTACTTGAACCAGTTAACATATAATTAATCGATCCTACATATTAACAACTTGAGTCAACTCGTTTCAAATTAGTTTGTGTACACACTCAAACATGATCTACATACATGTTAGTTTGTTACATGTTAGCTATGGATCACAGAGAGAGAAGGCCAGGGTACATGACTACACTTTCTCTCTCACTTTGTATCTTTTTATTCACTTGAAGACAAAAGCATAACTTGGTCAGCTCTTCCTAGCTAGCTAGAAGAATTTAAGTACAAAGGAAATTGTACATAAACATAATTAGTATGTACACCAGTACTCTCCCTCTCTCCCAATCATTACATAAATCACATAATCATCACAAATTAACCCTAAGTTTATTGAAAGAATCAAAATAAACCATTTATTGAAATGAGGTCTCGTATATTCTTGAAACTTAATTTAACTGAATACGATCAATCTGTCCCAAAAATATCTGTAATCACATTTGAGATTTTTTAATAATATAATTTTTTAACCTAAATATAAAAAAAGTATAATAAGTAGCTGTAGAAGTGTAAGAAAATTAATTAAATGATTAATTGATAAAGTAATAATATGAATGTACGTAGTTAGATGTGCAAAAAAGTGTAGGAGTGAGAAAACATTATTCTTTTTATTTTTGTTAATTTCAAAGTATAAAAACAAAAAAATATCTTTGAAGAAAATGAAGCAACCTGAATAGATCGAGTACTTGTGGAAATACTTGTGGAAACCAATCTTATAATAAAAAGATATTAAGATATTTCATTTTATTGAGAGGTGGCTCCAATTCAAGAATAAAACAAAAAAGAAGGAAAAAACACCTATTTACGTACTAGTGGAAATCAATATTATCAAATCATGGGTGAAACTATACTTACAATGTAAATTACATTCAATTCTATTTTCAGCAACCCCAATATAATGATCTAACTCAAACTAGGGTAACCCCAATCATCAAAATACAACGACATTAAAAAATTAGTTTAATTTTTTTACTAAGTGTCCAAATTGAATTTTTCTGAACCAAAACTTTGAAGATCAACACCAAAACACTTAAAAAAAAAAAAGTGAATTCACATCACAATCCACAACTCCTAAATCCTTAGGAACACCAAGTTATTAAAATATATAAAATTTTGAATCAAAATACTAAATCACTCTAATTTTATTATGCACTTGTAAGTTCTAACATGCAAAACTCAATAAAGCCACCTATCTATACTCCATATGCTCCGTAATAATTGAAATAATTTTATTTTTGAGGTTTTCCACAATAATTGACACACTCTAAAATATAAAAAATAAATATTTTAAAATTTTCACTTTAAATATAATTTTACCTTTACTTTCTCCATTCACTTTTAAATTTCACTCACAATTACTGTACGTTTAAGTTAAAAAATATATATTTTTAATCTTGTATTTTTTTTATTAAAAAGTAACATTTTTCTTAATTTCAATGTTCAAAAATCTCTCTTAACTTTTGAGAGAAAGATATAGTACGAAAGAATAACTATTTCATGTGATAGTAAAGTTTCTTTATATATATATAGTTTATGTGTGTGTGTGAAGGAGATATAAGAAAATTCAATTATTAAAATAACATTCACAAAATTCAATTTTAGAAAGTTATATAAGTGTATTTTGAGAACATATTCGAGTTATTAACCATTCGAGTTATCGATATTTCAATAATTTTTCTTTTATTTACTATAATATTACCCATATTTTTAATTCATCAAATTTATTAACTTCGATAACTGTCTATTAGTACACATGACAAATTCATTTTAAGAATAGGGAACTCGATGTGTACTGAATAATGCTAATATTCAAAATATGAAAATAAACTCAACACACCTAAATTTAAGGGAAAATGTAGTATAATTACACAGTGAAATAAACAAGAAATAATCGTTAAAATTAATTATCAACAAAGTATAAGTCGGTATAAATTAAAAGAGAAATATCGTATAAGTGAATTGAGAAACCATCGTTAACATAATAACACCAAATTAAATGCCAAAACAAATGAAGAAATACAATATAACTACATACTGAATCGAAAAATCGTACATACCTCATTTTAAATTCAACTAAAAATCTAGCTCATTATTCATCGATCTGCTGGCTTTACGAACTTAAAAAAGAGAATTGTTCCTGAATAGCAACAATGAAATGAATAAATTTCTTTAATTTCACTATTATTTAATCAGTAAAAAATACAACATACATATAAACAAATATTTTACCAAGAAAATGAAGGTATACCTGAGATTCATAGAGAAAGTAGTGTTTGGTAATTGCGGCAACCCTAATTATATATTTCAAAGTTTGTCTGATTTTGTGAAGAATATATAGGAGACTACTACCTAAGTTCAAAATCTATGACTTAGATTCCATTAATTGAAATTTATAATGGTGAACAAGCATATAATTAAGCTTGACAGCATGACTATTGCATTGCCTAACTGGCATATTTAATATAGATTCCATTTAAAAAAAATAGGGGCACAAAAAATTGAAAAAAACAATAATTTTCTTATACAAAATATACTCACATAGTGGTATACGAAATATATAAATTTTAAATAAGATAAAAACAAAAAACAAATACAATAAAATAAATTTTTAAATAAAAAATTGTAATTATTATAAAAAATTCAAATATGTAATTTTTTCATTAAACATGAATACATATTTATTTATATAACTCACATAAAATAATGTTAAAAGTAAATAAAATCTAAAACTAAATAATTAATCTATTGAAAACAAGATAATTCTATAAGTCTAAAAATTGTAAATTCAAATAAATAGATAACTTGTATATAAATAATTAACCTATAAAATAATATAAATTCAAAAATAGTAAAATCAAATAAATAGATACTTATATAGTTATATAGAGTGAAAAGAAAGATTTTAGTTGTGACTTATGAACTCTCTTCTCACATTTTTTCCTACCTACAAATATATATTTTTTTTTACAAATAGAGTAAAATTAATTTGTAACATGTAATTTTCTTAGTTTTATTTATTTATTATGATTAAATAGTACAATAAAAATCAAAAATAATATACAAAAAATACTGTAAAATATTATAGATAAATTATATATGAGCATTAGATATTTGTTTTCAATACAATTAATTTTTCAAAATTTGCAGTTTTGAACTTTTAGAAAAAAAAGAGTAAAATATAAAAATTATTGAATTTGAATCAAAAGTGCATAATTAATTTAATATTTTAAAAAATATAGGGAAGATATAATAAATTGATAATTGTTGGATCATATTTTATCAACAACAATCTTACTGTCAAGGGTTGTTAGCTCAGTTGGTTGAGCACTTGAATTGAGAACTGTCTTACTAACTGTTTTGTGTTTCTGTCTGTTTTTAAAAGGCAGCTGAAGTCAAAGCTATAAGGTAAAAGTCGAAAGTAAAATCAAAATTATAAGGTAAAAGTCGAAAGTAAAAATATCAAAACTTACTATGTCACAAAGTCAAAGTAAAAATATCAAAACTTATGCCACAAAGTCAAAGCGATTATACGTGAGCGTAACACCTTCAATTAACACTCTCTTATCACGTCAGCGTAACACCTTCAATTAATACTCTTTTTTCAGCATCAGCCTCAGAGCTGACACTTTCAATTAACACTCTATTTTCAGCATCAGCCCCAACAGAGTGTTATTCAGAGTGTCAATTATTTTTTCTTTCTTCTACATCAATCTATTCTATACCCCATTATATTATTTATTTCTTATATTAATTATTAAATTGAAAATTAGTACATAAATAATTTATGAAACATGAAAATTATGTAAATTTGACAAAAAATAATTTTAGAAACTTCATAATATTTTAATAGAATTAATAATAATATTCTTTTAATTAGACACCCAAAAGTGAAAATTAGAGTAAGAAATGAGATTTTTTTGGTTCCCAAATGAAACACACCTAGACTCTATTTATAGAAAACAAAAAACAAAAAATAATGATATTTTTTTTAATAATTATAGTGTAAAAATTAATTTTGAAAATGAGATAAAAAAATTAATTAAAGAAACACGTCTTATCGTTTAATTGGTTCAATTTCTATTTATTTAATTAAATAAAAAATAGGTGGGTCAGGCGAGGGTGTCAAATTCGAGTTTGATATCGGTCAAATTTTGACACCAGGTCCACAAGGTTTTAAATTTAACACATTTGAAACTCATAATCGATGACTTGATTCACATTTGACACTATATTTCATCCCATGTTGTACATGGTCTAAGTGTATCAAAGATAACACTAATTACTTCTCTCAAAGTTGCAGTTGATGAGATTGATCAATACTTAGCTTCCAAGAGAAACTTTGGAGTTTGTCTATAAACATACGAGCTTGATCAAAAGATCATTATGTACATTGAGAGAAACTTAGAGTGTTACATGTCTTGAGAACTCCTAATTGTTTCTTTCTTCTTGTCACTTTTGATTTTTTTTTTTTAATGTTGTGAAACCTTGTTATTTGTACATAGAGAGGGTCTGAGGAGTATTACTTGTCGTCAGAGCTCGTAATTGTTTATAATCTCTCTTGTATTTTTGTTTTTTTAGGAGAACCTTGTTGTAAATTGGCTTATAATATTTCACAAAATTATGAAGGACAAAATTAGTTAGGCTTATTGAGTTGTACAATTTTTTTTTTGTGGTATATTAAAAAAATACTTCACGAGTCTTTTTACGAATTCGTGTTATTTATATTTTGTTGTGCTTTAAACACTTTACATTATTGTCAAAATTATTCTTAAAATTCTTGAAATCATAAGTCAACATCTCTATGTGAAAGTAATGGTAGGAACTGAACACGCATTTATAATAATTATTTTAATTTTAGTTTAAGGTATTTTAAAATATAATAGTAATATGAACAATGAGATCATTTAAATATATGTAATAATTTTTATTGTATTTATTATGAAGAATATATGATTATTTTTGGCAAATTATACCCTGGTACTAGTACCATACCAAAAAACATGGTACCACTTTTTAATATTTAAACATTTTATTTTTTAAACCCTACTTTTTTTTTCTTTTTTTTTTCCTCTCCTCTTTTCCCGTTTCTATCTCTCTCACCTGCAAACAAACTGAAACAAACAGAATTCTCTCCGATTTGCAGTTCCTTGGCGATTAATCGACGGGAGACGGCGAATTCGATATCCTGTTCGAAGTTGGCGTAGGCGGCGATCTCATTTCCTTGACTCTCGGTTGGAGATAGTTTTACGAACTGGCGACGGCCAATTCCAGCGCGCACAACCGGCGACTACGGCTTTCGAAGGCGAAATATCCTTCGTTCCAGTAGCTGTGAGGTACGTACTTCTGTTCAATTTCGATTTCAATGTCTTAGGTTCAGTTTTCCATTTCAATTTCGTTTTCTATATTGCAATTGAATTTTAGGTTTCAATTTCGTTTTCCAGATGAGGTTTTGAATTCAATTTCAGTTCTCCATGGTTGTTTCGATTTCATTTTCCATATTAGGTTTTTAATTCAATTTCTGTTCTCAAGTAATTTTTTGATAATCCAGTAGCTTGTTCATAATCAGATTGAACAATCTGATTATGTTGTGAATTTGGTAATCATAATGAATTTAGTATTGAGATTGAATTTGGTTCTGTGCACTGATCTCCAGTAGCTTGGCACTACCTTCCTCTGATTAACATATCATATGAATTGCATGAAGCAGGTTTCAAAAGCTCTGTTCATTCTGATTTGGTGTTTCTCAGAGGATGGATGACATTGATTTGGATGCTTATACTTTTGATGGTATAGATGTTCTTTTATTATAATTATGTGATTCAATTCATTCTTCTCTGTGTTTATGTGTTTTAAATTCATTTTTTCAGTTGATTTTAATGATGATGTAGAAGTAATCCCTATTGATTCTGGAGAAGACAACCTTGATGGTCTGAAAACTGTTTTCCTTAGTTACACTTTGTTCTGTGTTCATTACATGTTTATTCTTTGTAATCCATTACACTTTGTTGTAGTTCCAAGTGATCTTTCCAAATATACTGGTGATGATGCTGAAGTTATTATTACAGATGATGTTGAAGAATGTAACTATCATTTTTGTCGTCCTTTTTTACTTTTATCTTAATTTGAAATCTGTTTTTGTTCCTTTTATGAAAGTGTGCATTTTCACATTTGTTGTTGTAGTTCCAAGTGATGTTTCCAAAGATATTGGTGTTGATCTCCCAATTTCTGAAGTCATTACTAATGATGTTGCTGAAGAAGGTAACAATTTACTTAACGGTCATCCTGATTTCTTAGTTCTACTCTGTTCCATTGTGATTTCAACTCTGTTGTTCAATGATTTCTACTCTGTTGTATAGTGCTTTCTACTCTATATTATATTCAGTTTTACTATATTGTATTCAAATTGCAGCAGGAACCTTTGAAAAAGATTTGGTTGGTGTAGTTGCTCATTTTGAACAGGAGGCTTATGAAATGTATAATGATTATGCCTTTAAGATGGGTTTTAGTGTTCGGAGGTCAAGGGGAAGATGTAGAGTAGATGGCTCTGTATCAATGAAACTGTATGTGTGCTCTCAGGCTGGTTTGAAGGAGAATAATACCAACCCCGATCCATCCTATTCTAAGCTTGATGTCAGATCTGGTTGTGAAGCTCGAGTACAATTCCATGTTGACAGAGGTGGTGTATGGGTTGTTTCGAAGCATGTCAAAGAACATAACCATGACCTTTGCCCATCTTCTAGCCACCTTCTGAGATCTCATAGAAGGCTTAACCGAAATCATGTTTCGTACTTGGAAGAGTTAAAGAAAAGTGGAGTCGGGGTCGCTACTGCTGTTCGGGTGTTAAAACATCAGTCCGGTGGATCACCGATGTTAGGGTTTACTCCTAGAGATGCTTATAATGCATTGAAGAACCCTAAGACTCTTGATGGGACGGATTCCAACAGGTTAATAGAAATTTTTAAGAAAAGGAAGGCTACCGAAGACGACTTTTACTTTGATTTTCAGATTGATAGTGAGTCCCGGTTGTGTAGTTTCTTTTGGAGGGATAAACGAATGAAGGACGACTACATTTTATTTGGTGACTTGGTGGTACACGACACCACTTACCGGACAAACAAGTACGATATGATTTGTGGTCCGTTTGTCGGTATGAACCACCACGGACAGAATGTGATGTTTGGGTGTGGTTTTTTGATGAATGAAACTACCGAGTCGTTTGAGTGGTTATTCAATACCTTTTTGAGATCCATGAACAATAGACATCCTGATACTATTATGACGGATCAAAGTCCTGCCATGGCTGCTGCTATTTCTGAGGTTTTTCCACTTTCTCGTCATCGCCTTTGCATATGGCACATTGGGGAGAATTCAAAGAATCGCATTGGTGCACTTCGGCGCATGAAAGGATTCATGGACGACTTCAACTACTTGTTGAAGTGTTGTGATACGATTGCCGAGTTTGAAGACAAATGGGTTGAGTAAGTTTATTTTTTATTTTCACTATGTAATTTTCATTTTCATTATTATTATTACATTGAATTCTGATGTATGTGAAATTCTACTGTGTTTTATATGTCATTTTTCTCTCTTCCACTGTCCATGCTTCTGTCTTTTACATGCCATCCTACTCTGTAGTTACAATATTCTGTTTGTTTTATAGGGTGATGTCCAAATATGGTTGTGCACGAAATAAATGGTTGTTGAGGCTATATTGTTGGAATTCGCTATCTCGGGTTATCAAAATTGCGGAACCGATAACCCAAACGAACCCTTCGCCGGAGATCATACGAACGCCGACTCATCCGCCGGAGTCCGGGCTTTGGAGACCATGCATCCGAAGACGCACAGCCCGCCCCCACCCGAACCCCCGCGAGCCGGGGTTCATACGATCGAGGGATCGATCGCGCGCCGGCGATCGATCGGGGTGGGGCTGTTCCGACAGCCCCAGCGGCGGGTCCGGCGACCCGCCACCACCAGGAGGCCCCCGCCTTCACGGCGGGGTAGGGCACGGCTCCAGCCCGTGCCCAGCGATCGACCCTCGTGGTCGATCGCACACCCTCGGCCCAGCCGAGGGTTCGCCCCCATCCCCGCGAAACCCTAGCCCGGGCGATCGCCTGTGGTCCGGTGGCTTCGCCACCACCACGCGATCGTCCCCCGTTCATGGTTTCTTATTTCGGATCTTCGTCCTACGGTATTCTCGATAAAAACCAAATCGAACAATTAACAAGGGGGTTGAGAATTGTACCTACGATTCGTTGTTCGGAGAAACGAAATCGACGACCTCGTGACCTTCCCGCGTATTCCTTGCACTTGTTCGAACGTCGGGTGGGCGACGAGCTATCGAACTTGTGGATCCTCTTCACTCTCAGAACTTTATTGTTGGCGTAACGTAGGTTCTTAAAGTGAAGACCACGTAGTGCTTTTATAGGCTACGAAGGGGATCAAAAGGAGAATAAATATTGGGCTTCAATATTGAAAATTAAATTGGGTCCAACCCAAATCCATTAATTCTTATCAATATTAATTTTATTTATTTTCCACTATATAAATAAAATTGCACTCCCAATATTATTCATATTATATCAAATAATATTTCTCCAACTTAGTATTATTTATTCCGTGTATTTAAGATTTAAATATCCATGAATAAAATTTATTTATTGCTTAATAAATTTATTCATCTCTTATATCCGAGACTAGTACCACTCAACCTTATTTATTATGCGGAACAAGTTCACTCGCGAGGTTTACATAATAAATCCTTATGAGCTCATCTCGGGGATATTATCAACCCTTACGGGATACACTGCCCCTTCAAGAATTCACGGCATGTCATATATAAAATATAGTGACCCAACTTAACCGGTAATTAACCCAATTATCAAACCGGTTAATTCCTTTGGTAAATCAAAGTCACTTATATTAAATATACACACCCGCAATTATTTCAGGGATTAAGAATAAAATACTCCGAGTCTCAAATCAATTATCGCCGAGCAATCCTAATTGATGAGTCTCGATCGATCCGCTCAATACACCAAGTGTACAAGTGTGATAAAATAATAATGACAAATTATTTTCTCTCTCACACAACGACTATACCGATGGACTAGTTCGTGTCCACCTAGGTCGTGAGCAACTGTTTGATTAAATACGAGTAACCGATAGTATGATCTTCTGTGTGGGCCCGACACACCATACTAACTACAACGTATAAAATCCAGAACTATAATTTGCATTTATTTAATTAACAATAATTAAAAGCAAATGAATGTCTGTAATTAATAGGTAAATGAAAGTGCATACAGAGTTCAGAATACTCAAATCTAGACATTAAGTATACTACTCCATCAATCTCCCACTTATACTAAGGTCTAGTCTTATCCTCCAAACTCCCGACTCCCATACTCATCACGTGCTTAAACTGTACTTCCAAGAAGTACCAAGTGAATGAGCAATCTAGGTTGCCGCTCTGAAGCTATCTTGGTGACTACTGCATCGTCCCTCTGACGATGACTCGTATCAGGTGGTACTTGCTCTATGTGTTATCTTACACTTATGGACTTGTGATTTCTTACCATTTGCCATCGCACCGCTATGGACATAGCCTTTGGCAAATTAAGAATCACATCTAAGTCCCAGAGATTATCCCGGAGCTATACCAAAACTTCCGCTGCCTCTGAGGCCGCTTATTTGGTTACCCATGGCAGAGTCCGAAAAGCATCGTGCTTATCACTCTTCCATGTTAAAACTCCTTCTCCTTTAATAGTGAAACACATAGCCTGATATCGACTTACACCGGTCCTTATTCGATTAGAAATCTAAGAGAATGTAATCCAAAGGAAATGTTTGTCTGCTCCGTAATCCAGAACATAGTTTCCAGTACTTCGAAAGTACTTAAAATGTTCATTACAGCAGTCAAGTATTCCTTTCCAGGATTACCTTGATATCCTCCCACTATGCTAACCGCATAGCCGATATCAGGTTCTTGTTTTCAACAATGCATTCATCGAGCTTTCCACACTTAAAGTGTAGGAAACTGCTTTCATTGCTTCTATCTCCTTCTGTGTTCCAAAACACATATCCTTAGATAGATGCATTCCGTATCTGAAAGGTAACGAACCTTTCTGGAAATCTTGCATGTTAAAACGAACCACAATCATATATATGTAAGATGTCCAGGAGAAGTACAATGTTCTCTCCTAGAGATCCAAGATCTCAAGAACAGGTCCAACTTCTTCCTATATCTTTCATAATGATTTATCCAGACAACCATCATTTCATGTCTGATTACATCTTTACATTGTTGCCAATGATAAAATGTTATCTACATAAAACCCGAGAAACACCACCTTCCTTCCATCACGTTTCCAATACACACACGATTCGTCCATGCTTTGACTGAATCCAAAAGATTGGACCACTTCGTCAAACCGCAGGTTCCACGATCTCGAGGCTTGTTTCAATCCATAAATGGATCGATTAAGCTTGCACACTAGATGATCTCGCCCCTTAGCAATGAATCCTTCTGGTTGTTTCATATAAATCGTCTCGTCAAGACTTCCATTAAGGAAAGCTGTCTTGACATCCATTTGCCACACCTCATAATCCATATGAGCTGCTATGGATAAGAGAATCCGGATCGACTTTATCTTGGCTACGGGCGAGAAGGTCTCCTCATAATCGATTCCCTCTTTCTGAGTATATCCTTTCGCAACAAGCCGAGCTTTAAAGGTTTCAACCTTTCCGTCAGATCCTCTCTTTCTCTTGTAGACCCATTTACACCCAATTGGCTTCACGCCGCTTGGTGGTTCTACAAGATCCCAGACTTTATTAGAATCCATAGATTCTATTTCGGATTTCATTGCTTTCTTCCAAGAAGACGCATCTATATCTTGTACCGCCTCATCATAGGTCCAGGGATCGACTTCATGAACTCCAGGTCCAGAGTCCGAAGACTCACCCAGTCCAATCCATCTATTTGGTTGTTTAACAACCCTCCCACTACGACGGCGTTCCGGTGTATTAACAGTGACAGTATTAGGTGCAGGTTCTAGTGGTGTATCTATACTCGGTTCGGCTGTATCCAGGTCTTCCTCGTTACCTCTCAACTCATCAAGTATTATGTCACTTTTGGGCTTGTGGTCCATGACATAGTCTTCCTCTAGGAACCGAGCGTTAGTACTTATAACGATCTTCTGGTCCG
Organism: Euphrasia confusa; assembly: GCA_954870475.1. Lineage (NCBI taxonomy): Eukaryota > Viridiplantae > Streptophyta > Magnoliopsida > Lamiales > Orobanchaceae > Euphrasia > Euphrasia confusa. The sequence goes on from OX940958.1 coordinate 11,568,516, forward strand.
TAGGACTATAGAACATGCCTCCCTTAGTTCCTTTCGGGTATCCTATAAACAGCCGTAATTCTGATCTAGGTTCTAACTTATCGGCACCTTGTCGCAACACATGTGCTGGACAACCCCAGATCCGAATGTGTCCCAAGTTAGGCTTACGCCCACTCCACAATTCCATGGGTGTTGTTGGTACCGTTTTGGTTGGAACCCTATTCAAGATATACGCCGCTGTTTCCAAGGCATGTCCCCAGAACATAACAGGTAAGTCCGAGTAACTCATCATAGATCGCACCATTTCCATAAGAGTCCTATTCCTTCTTTCTGACACACCATTCTGCTGAGGAGTATATGGTGAGGTCAGCTGGGATTCAATCCCATTCTCTGCCAAGTATGCCTTGAATTCTCCAGACAGGTACTCGCCTCCGCGATCAGATCGCAGGCATTTTATGGATTTACCACGAAGGTTCTCCACAAGAGCCTTGAACTCTTTGAACTTGCCAAAGGATTCGCTCTTGTGGCGCATCAGGTAAATATATCCATACCTTGAGTAATCATCGGTGAAAGTGATGAAGTACTCGTACCCTCCCCTTGCCTGAGTAGACATAGGTCCGCATACATCAGAGTGAATCAAATCAAATACTTGTTCAGCTCTTCGTCCTTTACCAGAAAAAGGACGTTTAGTCATTTTTCCCTCTAAACAGGATTCGCAGGTTGGAAGGTCCTCTCCTTCAACGCCAGTGATTAAATCATCAGCTTTCAACCTTTGAAGTCTATTCGAGTTTATATGACCTAGCCTTAGATGCCACAAGTATAATTGATTCATCTTAGAAGGTTCCTTTCTCTTATTGGTGTTCGTAGATGTGTTATTACTCTCGGTTAGTTGCATCGTGTTAGACTCAGGATTTAGTACATACAAATCATCTATCAATGTACCAGAACAGATAATTTCACTATTTCTTCTTATGATCACAGAGTGGTCAAAAGAAACAGAATATCCATTCATAATAAGTTTAGAAACTGAAATCAAATTCTTTCTAAAGTTGGGTACATAAAGACAATTACGTAAAACTAAAACCCTATCACTACTGAAACGTAAGTGAACGTCTCCCACTGCAACAGCCGCCACCTTCGCGGCATTGCCCATGTAGACCACGATTTCTCCCTCTCTAAGTCTCCGGGTTTCCTGGAACCCCTGCAATGAATTGCAGACATGGTCAGTGGCACCCGTATCTACACACCAGGTGCTGGTAGATATCACCGCTGACAATGTTTCAGTGACTAAGGAAAATTTCGTACCTTTGATGAGAGGACAATCAGACCTCCAGTGCCCAAACTGTTTGCATCGAAAGCATCTGCGAAACCGCTTGCTTACCCCAATCCGTGGTTTTAAACCACTGGGTCTCTTTGCACGCTTTTCTTTTAGCCTAGCCACAAGAGCTCGTGTTTCTCTTAACTTACGCACAAAAATCGCCTTCGCTGAGCCAGTTTTAAGGGACTCATTGAGGAACGATTCCGTGGGTATGTTAAACACCTCTTGCCTAGCTTCCACACCATGTCTCAACGTAGTTGGACCAATAGTGGATTCAGAAAGCTCAACAGTCTGGACAATGTCCAGATTTCTTTTCCAATCATCACCATATGGAACCGGTGAGTTTTCATCTTTAAGTATATCACAAAGTGGGGTCACAGTCATTCCTAACCTATAAGCACATAAAACAAACAAACAATTTAATATCCGATATTATCTCCCTCAAATAATATCATTAAATCACTAATCACATCTAAAATCCCATCAGGTAAGGCAAGCCACGTGGTGTGGACGTTTACCCACCCAAACGATTTAGCAATTAGATTTTCTTTGGTCATACATCAATTATAGCGTAACCTCGTGGGGAGGGATACTATAACGCGTATCTAAGTGTAAACCATCACTCAGTACCAAAGTAAATTACTTGGAATCGCTACATCATCGCAAGCCACGTGGTGTGGACGTTTACGATAACTTCACAATTCTTCGTAATTACTTACAACTGTCTACATCAATTAATCCAAAGTCCGTCAGTATAGCAAGCCACGTGGTGTGGACGTTTACCAACTAAGAGACTTTTATAATTGACTCCCAATTACTTGATCCATTCAATCTCGTAAATCAAGACGTGGAGAATCATAAGTGAAACTCGAAGTTTCTAACCAGTGATTCACCATGCGAACGACCCTATCTCTCATAAATGAGGGAGCCGAGCAGACAAACGACCCATCTATAAAAGTATGGCACGAAAGTCTCTAATTTGTGTCCTCTACATGACCAAGTGGCTTTGGCTCCATTCCACTCCCCGGGGTGAAAATGAGTCGACTTGAAATCAGCTTTGGAAAGACAAATTAGGCACTGTTTGATAAACTTAATCAATGTTTCTCATAAAAGGAATTACAAGAACTCTCCTCTAATGACCTATCTATATAAACTTCAAAAGTTTATAAAAGTCACCAAGAGAGCAGCAATGGAGACCATGGGTATGTTTCCATACCCTCTCCCACTTAGCTTTTTATAATAAAGGGATACGCTATCTAGTGCATAAAAGTAAACACATATAGCATGCATACATGTAATAAAGCACATAGTATTATCACATAGTCAAAATAATTACTAGAATATTATTTTCCGACTATTATGGCTTCATCACATCCCCGTACGCATCTTCTAGTCTTTAGTCTTCGTTTCTTGAATGCTCCATGTGACAAGAATATTAATATCCAATATTCAAATCTATTTATTTTCAATTAATCCAAAAGTTACTTAATTCGGAAATTAAGTCAATTGAATATATCAAAAATAAAATTAAATATTATTAATATTTTTATTTATTTTATTTTCTTTTTCCACTTCATTAAATCTCTAGAATAATCTATCCAAGATCCTCTTGGAATATTCTAGATGATATCCATAATGAAATAAAGAAATAAAATAATTTAGGACTCTTATACTTTTCCAAATTTATTTTATTCCTAATCCATGAATATTCCCATGAGTAGGAATAATCAAATAGGAAAAATAAATTTAGTACTAAAATAATTCTTTTTCTATTTTTCTAGAATATTCCATAAAGAAATAATCAAAATAGGAAATAACGAATTAATTAGGAAAGTATATTTCCGGTAGGAGTAGCCCGGGTTGGGGAACCCCGAACCACCCCCACCTTCGCCGACCGCCGCCTAGCCCACGCGCCACCGCCGCTCAGCCCACGCGCCACCACCACTGGTGGCCGGCGTGGCCGAGTCTCCAACGGTCAGCCCGCCTAGGGCCGCGGGTCGATCGATCCCCTCGGGATCGATCATGGGGATTGATCGATCCCGGTCCCTCGTCACTTCGTCACTTCGTCTTCTCCGGCGGTCTTCGACTCGATCCAATCGCAAAATAAATTTACAAAAATCTAAATTACAATTCCGGTATCGATTCTATACACGAAATCGACCCTATACATTTTCCGAAAAAACAACGAACATAATAATAAATCCTAAATTCGGTCAACCCCCGAATTTTTACTATTACAAGCATTCACCACCAAAAACGAATCTCGACATGTCCGAGAGTTTAATAAAACCAACAATCACATGACAAAATAATTAAACGAATAATCATCAAGCCATAATAGTCGGAACCCTGCAAGGTAGAACAATTTTTATCGAAAATACCGCGAACGTAAACCACGCTCTGATACCAATTGTTGGAATTCGCTATCTCGGGTTATCAAAATTGCGGAACCGATAACCCAAACGAACCCTTCGCCGGAGATCATACGAACGCCGACTCATCCGCCGGAGTCCGGGCTTTGGAGACCATGCATCCGAAGACGCACAGCCCGCCCCCACCCGAACCCCCGCGAGCCGGGGTTCATACGATCGAGGGATCGATCGCGCGCCGGCGATCGATCGGGGTGGGGCTGTTCCGACAGCCCCAGCGGCGGGTCCGGCGACCCGCCACCACCAGGAGGCCCCCGCCTTCACGGCGGGGTAGGGCACGGATCCAGCCCGTGCCCAGCGATCGACCCTCGTGGTCGATCGCACACCCTCGGCCCAGCCGAGGGTTCGCCCCCATCCCCGCGAAACCCTAGCCCGGGCGATCGCCTGTGGTCCGGTGGCTTCGCCACCACCACGCGATCGTCCCCCGTTCATGGTTTCTTATTTCGGATCTTCGTCCTACGGTATTCTCGATAAAAACCAAATCGAACAATTAACAAGGGGGTTGAGAATTGTACCTACGATTCGTTGTTCGGAGAAACGAAATCGACGACCTCGTGACCTTCCCGCGTATTCCTTGCACTTGTTCGAACGTCGGGTGGGCGACGAGCTATCGAACTTGTGGATCCTCTTCACTCTCAGAACTTTATTGTTGGCGTAACGTAGGTTCTTAAAGTGAAGACCACGTAGTGCTTTTATAGGCTACGAAGGGGATCAAAAGGAGAATAAATATTGGGCTTCAATATTGAAAATTAAATTGGGTCCAACCCAAATCCATTAATTCTTATCAATATTAATTTTATTTATTTTCCACTATATAAATAAAATTGCACTCCCAATATTATTCATATTATATCAAATAATATTTCTCCAACTTAGTATTATTTATTCCGTGTATTTAAGATTTAAATATCCATGAATAAAATTTATTTATTGCTTAATAAATTTATTCATCTCTTATATCCGAGACTAGTACCACTCAACCTTATTTATTATGCGGAACAAGTCCACTCGCGAGGTTTACATAATAAATCCTTATGAGCTCATCTCGGGGATATTATCAACCCTTACGGGATACACTGCCCCTTCAAGAATTCACGGCATGTCATATATAAAATATAGTGACCCAACTTAACCGGTAATTAACCCAATTATCAAACCGGTTAATTCCTTTGGTAAATCAAAGTCACTTATATTAAATATACACACCCGCAATTATTTCAGGGATTAAGAATAAAATACTCCGAGTCTCAAATCAATTATCGCCGAGCAATCCTAATTGATGAGTCTCGATCGATCCGCTCAATACACCAAGTGTACAAGTGTGATAAAATAATTAAGACAAATTATTTTCTCTCTCACACAACGACTATACCGATGGACTAGTTCGTGTCCACCTAGGTCGTGAGCAACTGTTTGATTAAATACGAGTAACCGATAGTATGATCTTCTGTGTGGGCCCGACACACCATACTAACTACAACGTATAAAATCCAGAACTATAATTTGCATTTATTTAATTAACAATAATTAAAAGCAAATGAATGTCTGTAATTAATAGGTAAATGAAAGTGCATACAGAGTTCAGAATACTCAAATCTAGACATTAAGTATACTACTCCATCATATATGGGCTTAGAGAGAAATGGTGTCCTGCCTTCAATAAGAATCATTTCTCTGGTGGTGCATTGTCTTCCCAAAGAAGTGAAAGCACTAATCAAGCACTCTCTAACAAATTGTCGAAGACTTCTGACCTCTGTGACTTTTATCATTGTTTTGGGGGTGTGGTTGCAGATTGGAGGAGTAATGAGAAAACCCAAGATGTGGCTTGCCTTATCGGTAAGCGAACATTGTCTCTAGATGAGGCTCCTATGCTTTTGCATGCTAGAGATGTATATACATTGAAAGCTTACAACATTTTCGAGGATGAATTCAGGAAAGGTTCTTCTTGTTTTCAGAAACTTGTTAGTGCTGATTCTGTCATGGCTACATACCATGTGTGGCGAGCAGGTCGTGAAAAACTGAAGCACACTGTGACTTATAAGTTTACTCATAATTGTGTCAGTTGTACCTGCAATTTGTTTACTGTAGTTGGTATCCTGTGCTCGCATTCTCTGAGAGTCATGAACATACATTGTGTGTCTGTCATTCCTGAGTTCTACATATTGAAGAGGTGGCGTAAAGATGTTGTTAAGGGTCGGGAAATTCAGAATGTGGTGCCTTCCTTGACCTCTCCAGATGAAGATTCTATGGCAGCGTCTTTGTGGAGAACACAAGCAAGTAGGAAGGTTGTGGATTTCATTGCCACTTGTGAAAATAATAAGGATGCTCGGTTGATTTGGGACACAGGTTTTGAGGGTATCAAGAAAGATGTACTTCTTGCTGTTCGGTCAAGAGACGATGATAGGTGTTTGGATGAAACGTCTTCAAGGAGTGATGTTGTTCAAAATCCCAAGAGTACAAACTTGAAGTATAAGTGACGAACCAGGGAGAAGCCTACAGTGGAGAAGATATGGAATAAAGTAAGAGGCAGAAAGAAGAAATCGAAAACTGACGAGTTAAAAAACAGAATGGCTCTTCAGAATTTAGAGGTAACAAAGTTTTGTATTTTGTGTTTTATTGTTTTTAATTCTGATTTTTATTCCATGTTATAATGAATTCTAATCTGTTTTTAATACCTTTCTAATGTGTTTTTTTTAGGATGACAATGGTGGTTACGTTGTTCACCCTGTTTCTGGAGGTCAACGTTTAGAAGTTATATCTCCGAATACAAGTTCAAGATTTCCCGCAGTGTTATATGATTCTGTTGCCTGATTGTTTTTACTATATTTGGAAATGATGTGTTGATGACATTTGTGTTTTTATTGTTGACAATGTTGTGTTGATGACATTCTGTGCTTGGTTTTTATTTTTATTTTCCCGTTGATCAGAATTTGTATAATGTCGAGATTACATTTATAATATCGTGGAGAATTATGTATTGATATTTTTTTTATTAATGTATTAGATGTTGTGTACTAATAAAATAGAATTCATGAATGAATTGAGTAGAATAAGAACATAAATAGAGCAGAATGCACTACTACATGTAGTAGAATTCATTCAGGTTTAGGTTTTTAGAAATTAGGGTTTAGGGTTTTAGAATTTAGGGTTTAGGGTTTTAGAAATCATTGTTTGCCTCCCTCGATTATTGTTGCCACTTCGATAGTTCACCTCCCATAATTATAGATCGCCTCCCTCGATCCTTCATCGCCGAAGGCGGTGAGCCGCCGAAGGGCAGCCGTGATCGTTCGCCTCTCTCGATTATTGTTGCCTCCCTCGATTATTGGTGCCACTTCGATACAAGACCTTTCGATACAAGACCTTTCGATACAAGACCTTTCGATACAAAACCCCCCCCTTTATCCCTTTATTAAAATTCTGAAGCCGCCGAAGGTGGCCGTAATCTTTGTTTGCCTCCCTCGATTATTGTTGCCTGTCTCGATTATTGTTGCCACTTCGATACAAGACCTTTCGATACAAGACCCCCCCTTTATCCCTTTATTAAAATTCTGAAGCCGCCGAAGGTGGCCGTAATCTTTGTTTGCCTCCCTCGATTATTGTTGCCTCTCTCGATTATTGTTGCCACTTCGATACAAGACCTTTCGATACAAGACCTTTCGATACAAGACGCCCCCCTTTATCCCTTTATTAAAATTCTGAAGCCGCCGAATGTGGCCGTAATCATTGTTTGCCTCCCTCGATTATTGTTGTCTCCCTCGATTATTGTTGTAGAATGCATCAATATATGGTGTAGAATATCATACATAATAGAGTAGAATAGACTTCTAAATGCAGCAGACCTCATTACAACAACATAATGACCTCGATTATTGTTTGCCTCCCTCAATTATTGCTACCACTTCGATTAATGTTGCCACTTCGATACAAGACCTTTCGATACAAGACCTTTCGATACAAGACCCCCCCTTTATCCCTTTATTAAAATTCTGAAGCCGCCGAAGGTGGCCGTAATTATTGTTTGCCTCCTTCGATTATTGTTGCCTCTCTCGATTATTGTTGCCACTTCGATGCAAGACCTTTCGATACAAGACCTTTCGATACAAGACCTTTCGATACAAGACCCCCCCTTTATCCCTTTATTAAAATTCTGAAGCCGCCGAAGGTGGCCGTAATCTTTGTTTGCCTCCCTCGATTATTGTTGCCTCTCTCGATTATTGTTTCCACTTCGATACAAGACCTTTCGATACAAGACCTTTCGATACAAGACCCCCCCTTTATCCCTTTATTAAAATTCTGAAGCCGCCGAAGGTGGCCGTAATCTTTGTTTGCCTCCCACGATTATTGTTGCCTCTCTCGATTATTGTTGCCACTTCGATACAAGACCTTTCGATACAAGACCTTTCGATACAAGACCCCCCCTTTATCCCTTTATTAAAATTCTGAAGCCGCCGAAGGTGGCCGTAATCTTTGTTTGCCTCCCTCGATTATTGTTGCCTCTCTCGATTATTGTTGCCTCCCTCGATTATTGTTGCCACTTCGATACAAGACCTTTCGATACAAGACCTTTCGATACAAGACCCCCCCTTTATCCCTTTATTAAAATTCTGAAGCCGCCGAAGGTGGCCGTAATCATTGTTTGCCTCCCTCGATTATTGTTGCCTTCCTCGATTATTGTTGTAGAATGCATCAATATATGGAGTAGAATATCATACAGAATAGAGTAGAATAGACTTCTAAATGCAGCAGATCTCATTACAACAACATAATGACCTCGATTATTGTTTGCCTCCCTCAATTATTGTTGCCACTTCGATTAATGTTGCCACTTCGATACAAGACCTTTCGATACAAGACCCCCCCTTTATCCCTTTATTAAAATTCTGAAGCCGCCGAAGGTGGCCGTAATCATTGTTTGCCTCCCTCGATTATTGTTACCTCCCTCGATTATTGTTGCCACTTCGATGCAAGACCTTTCGATACAAGACCCCCCCTTTATCCCTTTATTAAAATTCTGAAGCCGCCGAAGGTGGCCGTAATCATTGTTTGCCTCCCTCGATTATTGTTGCCTCTCTCGATTATTGTTGCCACTTCGATGCAAGACCTTTCGATACAAGACCTTTAGATACAAGACCCCCCCTTTATCCCTTTATTAAAATTCTGAAGCCGCCGAAGGTGGCCGTAATCATTGTTTGCCTCCTTCGATTATTGTTTCCTCCCTCGATTATTGTTGCCTCCCTCGATTATTGTTGTAGAATGCATCAATATATGGAGTAGAATATCATACAGAATAGAGTAGAATAGACTACTAAATGCAGCAGACCTCATTACAACAACATAATGACCTCGATTATTGTTTGCCTCGCTCAATTATTGTTGCCACTTAGATACAAGACCCCCCCTCCACTGTGTCCCTTTATAATCGAGGGAGGTGAACGATCACGGCCGCCTTCGGTGGCCGTGATCATTCGCCTCCCTCGATTATTGTTCACCTCCCTCGATTAGGCTTTATGGGCTTTTTCTTAGGGATTAGGGTTTAGGGGTTATTTTTAGGGTTTATGGTTGATTATATTATTCACTACAGTATAATCGATTATTAAACAGAGTACAATGTAATTTATAAATAGAGTACTAGTAAAAATTGAGGAGACTGTGTTTATAACTAGTGCAGAATACATTACTAACTGATGTAGAAATCATAAAGATAGTACAAAGAAATAATCCATTTTTCAGATTCCAATCCCACTACAATATTCTATCCTTGTTTTATAACTTCAAACTCAATAGATGCATTCTCTCTTGCCCTTCTTGCAACTTCTTTTCTCACCTCGTTCAGCTCTGTCATAATGATAGCAGAACAATATTTCACTCTAAGGATCTTCAACAAATCATCATCCTGTTTGAAAAATAAAATAAATATTTCAGAAATTGTATTGACCATAATCAATCATATTTATTGTTTAATTACTCTTTCTCGTTACATTTCTTGAATCTGCATTTTTTGTAACTCAACTTAATGATGAACAAAGCAAACACTGCAAATTACATGTAGATACAAGCATCACATTAGCAAAATCTTTCAAAGTGACTAATTATCAAATAACTGTGATTCCTAGTAAAGTTCCCTAACATAGATTCCATTATTTCACTGATAATTCCATGATTTACTGATAATTCCATTATTTATACTTACCAAATCATTCCCATGTTTTACTGAGAATTATGTGTTTTACTCTTCTATAATTCACGGTACAAAATTCACAAAAAGATAGACACAGATGGAAATTCACACAAGATAAACACTGCAGATTACGTTTTGATACAATCATCACAGTAGCGACATACAAGTTGACAATTCACAGTAGAATTCACAATTTACAATTCAAACAGCAAATAGAGGTGAATGAGATTGAAATTACCTTGTTTTTTCTGAAACCACATTCCCACTTCTGCTCACCCTTGTAGGTTTCCATGTGTCTCATGCAGTAAACACCACAGTCATTGAAGTTGTCCTTGTAGCGCCATGCCATTTTGAGATTGGTTGTCTTGAAGTTGACAACATTCTTATTCAGCTTCTTATTCTTCCTTTTCAGGTAGGCAGCAAACTTGAATTGCTGTAGAATCAGAGCATTCATTCAATTCTTATTAATAACAAACCACTATTTAACATAAGAATCAGAGCAGAGTACATCACAATTCAGTGTAGAATATGTTCAAATACTGTGTAGATTCACATTTTTACATTATAATTCACTCAATGCATACTAATTAAAACTTGACCGAATTCTATTGATTATAATCAAAGAAATAACGTCTGAAACAGAGGAGAATTCATTTCAAATCAGTGGTTGTCGATTATTTACCAAATCAGCACTGATTTCTCCATAACGATCTAAGCATTTGATATTGCCTGGGAGTGGCTTGTTGTCAATTATTTCCACCATCTCGTTCTGGAAATTGAAGCACAAAGTCCAGAAATGTGCATTGTCTATTACGGCAAAGAATATCTGTACACTCAAATATTCAAAAACATTAGTATGTTGTTTTAAATATGAGTACAAAGCATCTATTAAGGTCTACTTACCAAGTCTGCATCCTCAATGTCTATGTTTCCATTGTATTTGAGCTCATCATCTATAATGTTTCCAAAACACTTTAGGGTATCGTCATCATTGTCCTTTGGATGTTGAATCAGTTGCTGTTTTTTGAATATAATTAGATATGCGTCTCCACTGAATTCTTTGTTTTAAAATACATATTACTTTTACTTACCGATACACCCGTAGTGAAGAAAACTCTTTTCTTTTCCCCTGTTGCTCTTCTGAAATTTTGATGGTTAAGCTTGAAGCACCAGATGTCGATGATGTTGCTCACCACCCAAGTCTCAGGAAGAAGGGTTTCAAACTCATTTCTATATGCATACCGACCCCTCCCTCTAAATAGGAGCTCCCTATGAAACAGTTCAAACAGAATATAAATCAGTTACAAAATAATTAAATCAGTTACAAACAGAGTTGAGAAATCACAGCAGAGTCTACTGTGTTGAATCAGTTTTGAACAAAGCAAACAATATTTGTGATTGTATTTTCAACATGCCAGCTCAGACTTGAACACAGTAAAAAACACAGCTTGTGATTATTTGTTTGTTTACGCATATCATTCAGAAATCAGAGTAGAAAATATTCATACAAGTCATGCTTTCTAATTTCAAATACAAACTCAGTTGAAGATCAAATAGACTTAGGTGATGATTTTCAGATTTTTCACAGTATAAGATTTTTCAAAAGAGCAAAAAGAGGTGAATGAGGTGAAGATATTCTGACTTTCCTTCTTATATCTCAATGCATTCACAAACACAAATACAGAACACACACATTCAGATATTCTGACTTTCCTTCTTATATCTCAATGCATTCACAAACACAAATACAGAACACACACATTCAGATATTCTGACTTTCCTTCTTATATCTCAATGCATTCACAAACACAAATACAGAACACACACATTCAGATATTCTGACTTTCCTTCTTATATCTCAATGCATTCACAAACACAAATACCGAACACACACATACACAACAAACAGTAACACAACAAACACAGTATGAATGAGATGTATACCCCTTGGTTCGGTCCTTCATTGGCAGAAATGCATAATCAGCTATGAGCTGCTCCTTCTTGCTTATACGATTGACATCAGTCATCGTTTCTCTCCAGAACGGAGACCTTAAGTTGAGAGGAAGGTTTTTGTGCATTCTTTTTTCTGTTTTTCGCACCAAAACATCCGGGGAGTCATCCTCCGACTCATACAAGCATCTGTTTCCAAGATTAAAACCAATAAATCAGTTATTTAATGTATATAATGATTATATTCAAGTAACTTTTCTAAAATATTATTAAAACTTACTCCATGAATTCAACTTCCTTTATTTCTCTTGCTGTGACGACCATATAAGTGTTGTCTTCATCCCCCACAATTTTGCAGCCATCTTGGCTTTCAGAATCAACTCCTGGAATTCCGAGGTTGAATGAAGGGCAACCTGGATCCTTTTCCTTCATCTTCTTTGCTTTCATCAATATGAAAGCCTTCTCAATTTCATCAACAGCTGCGATGAATTCATCGTCAAAGTAGACTTCATCAGTTGTTGGCTCTATGGACACACTGAATGTCTTGTTTTGAGATGACTTGATTGGATCCTTCTCCTTTTCCTTTTCAACTTCCTTCTCCTGTTCTTTCTCAATCCCCTTCTCTTTTTCAACTTCCTTCTCCTGTTCAACCACCTTCTCCTTACCATCATCATCCTTATCAACCACTGCCTGCTGCTCTTCTGCATTTTCATCATTATTCATCATGCTCTTGACCAGGGCATTTTGAAGGATGGTTGCCATCAATTCTGCTTTGCCCATCTCTGTTAAGACAGTTAAGCATTGGGTCACTCCTTCTGCAATCTTCCTAAGACCCCCAGTCAAGTCTGCTGTAGGAGTTTTCTGTTGTTTCGGTTGAGCTGCAGCAACATCTACAGGGATTTCTTCAACAGCAGCAACATTTTCCTGTGAGGCAGCTTGTTGAGGGCCATCAGGAGCATCCAATGGAGCAGCAGCAGCATCATCTTGTGGATCATTTTGTCTATTTTCAGCAGCAGCATTTGCAGGGAGTTCTTGTGGGGCAACTGCTGGTTCAACAAATTCTTGTACCTCAAGTGGCCTTGTCAGCCTCTCCACTACTTTGCCAACTCCAAACCTCTTTGGTTCAGTCTCAGTTTCCCGCTTGATCCTGGCAGCTATATTTTTGGCATTCCAGCTTCTGCAGACCGGGAACTGTCTTTGGACAGTCCTCGACATAAACACCATTCGGTCCAAATAGCAGAGCTGGAAAAAGAATGTAGATTGCATTAACAAAGTAAGTAGGATTATATGTAAAAGAAAGTAAATTTATAGTGTTCATATTTGTTTACCATCAGAAATGTCACTGGCCCGGTGAAGTTGTAATTTCTACCCTCTTTGAACAATCTTGCAGATGTGACAAGGGATTCAATGGTGTAGCTACACCAATCCAAATTTATGATTTCTGAAACATCTCTCAAAGCCCTCAAGACATTGAAGTTTGAGTAGTTGTCTTGCTTGCCTTTCAGCAAGGTGCTAACTACTAAAACAACAAAGTCTCTCTTAAAATTATCATCATACTCAACAGTTGCTTTCAATCTTTCGCACATCTTTGCTGGTGATGGACCACCTGTGTTATAGACATAAATCACAATCAGTTAGGGTCTTATTTTTGTATTATAGTTCAGTCAATGCATATTAATTAATAGCCACAAAATAATATAAGAATCAGAGCAGAGTACATCACAATTCAGTGTAGAATCTGTTCAATTACAGTGTAGATTCACATTTTAACATTATGATTCACTCAATGCATACTAATTAAACTTTGACAAAAAAATTACATCTAAAACAGAGGAGAATTCATTTCAAATCAGTGTAGATTCACATTTCAGTGTAGAATTCATTTCAAATCAGTGTTGAATTTAACATAAGAATCAGAGCAGAGTACATCACAATTCAGTGTAGAATATGTTCAAATACTGTGTAGATTCACATTTTTACAGTATACAATGCATACAATAACATGTCAAACAGAGGAGAATGCATTCAAAATCAATGTAGCATATCAGTTAAAGTAGAATGCACATACCAGTAGGGACTCCCCATCTACTCCTCCATTCCTCTAAGAATGTGGTGAATCCATCATCCATATCATCACATTTCAGGCCTGCATAGTTTAAATTAGGTCATTTACAGAAATTATATCAATAATATAATTATAGTAGAGTAGTTTTTTACCTGTGGATTCTTCTACAATCTTCTTCCCTTTTGGAAGATCGAAGATGGATACAACGTCATCTTCCGTGATATATATTTCCCCATTCTGGAGAATGATTCGACATGTGAGATAGTCGAAACTCTCCATCACAAAACTCAACAAGTTGAACTTGTTCTGAGTTATGTTTAAGCTCAACAAACCCCCGAACCCAATCTCTCTTACGGCTTGTTTCTGATTCTCCGACAATCCACTAACCACACTTGATACGTGGCTAGGCGACATCCGACATGGGAATTTCTTCCTTGCTGCAGTTTCTTCATCATCCTTGTCGTGTTTTGCCTTTTTTTTATTTCTCTCTTCAGTCTGTGGATCATCTTTCTCAGCAGCTTCTCTTTTTAATTTCTCCTTCTTTTGAATCTGAGCAGATTATTTCTTCTGAGAAGCTTCTTTTACCTTCTCTTTCTTCCTCTTTTCCTTCTCTTCCTTCTCAGCAGCTTCTTTTTCCATCTCCTTCTCTTTCTTTTCATTCTCCTGCTTCTCAGCAGATTTTCTCTTCTTCTCCATGCTTTCCTTTACCACTTTCAGTGCTTCTTCTCTATCCTTCTTCTTCTTTTCTTTTTCAACTTTCTCAGCTTCCTGTGAAACAACACATTTGATTTATAAATACTCACTCAATTCATATGAATCGACAGTTTAACATGTCAAACAGATTCTAATTTTAAATGTCACTCAATTCATTCTATTATAATTTCAATTGAGTAACATATGAATAACATTTTGACATTACAATGCACTCAATACATACTAATTACTAGCCACAAAATAACATATCAGTTAAAGTAGAATGCACATACCAGTTTTTTGAGAGCTGCTTGTTTCACAACTTCTCCTTCTTCTTTCTCCTTCTTCTTCTTCTTCTTCTTCTCTTTTTCATCTTTCTCGGCTTCCTGCTAAGTATTTTAAACAGGAGATATTTTAGTATTTTATGCAAAAATAGAAGAATCAACACATTTGAATTATAAATTGAAAGTTTAACATATCAGTCAAAGTGGAATATTACCTTCTCTCTCTTTTCTTTCTGCTTCTCAGCAGTTTCTTTTTCCTTCTCCTTTTTTTCTTTTTTCTATTTCTCTGATTCTTCTTTGTCCTTCATCCTGTTTTCTTTATCAACAACTTTCTCCTTCTCCTTCGTAGTAGCTTCTTTATCATCTCCTCTCTTCTTTTGCTGCAATTATAAGCCAGAGATATTTTAGCATTGGTTATTGAAAACATAGAAAAAATAATCTCAACTCAATACATACTAATTACATGCCACAAAATAAGATAAGAATCAGAGGAGAGGGCATCACAATTCAGTGTATTAATTACTAGCCACAAAATAATATAAGATTCTGGGCAGAGTACATCACAACAGAGGAGAATGCATGCACTATGTCTAGGATTTTACCTTTTTCCTTTTAGGTTCAGCTGCTGCAACCTCATTTACAGCTTCCCTCCTTGGGCTCCATCTGATCTTCAAAGCTTCAGGTTGAGCTTCAGGTTGAACTGGTTCAGTTTCTTTCTCTTTCTGTGGGGCTTCTTGAGGGACAAAAAGAACCATAGCCGACTCCTCTCTAGTTTGTCGCACATCCTCTGGGGCTTGTGCTTTCTTCTTAATTCATATCGCATCAAACAAGCATTAGTATGTAATAATGAAATAATAGAGGAGAAAACTTCTGGAGTAGTTGTAGTAGTACAAACCTTTTCTTGTTCAGGAGTGAAATTAAGTTTCCTCCTCGGGCTTGTTGTACTAGAACCAACTGTTGTTTTCTTCTTTCCCCTTGTTTTATGAACCAACTGCTTCTTCATTTCCTAAAAAGTGTAAAAAGGATTTGTAAAAAGTGTAAAAAGGACTTGTAACATGCAATATGATGACTTATACGTACCAAATTCAGATGAATAATTCCATGTTTTATTCAGAATTTTGTGTTTTACTCTACACTATAATTCACAGTACAATCTAGGTTCTACTATGAAATTGACATTTGAAAAATTAGGGTTGAATAATTACCCTAAAATTAACAGTATTAAACATGCAATTTTGTGTTTCCATCTCAACATGCAATTTCAATAAAAGATGAAATCGAAAAAATTAGGGTTTATACTTACTGTAGTTAGGCGGACGATTATCGATTCGACGCTGTTTGTGGTGTGCCGATGTAGTTGAGCGCCTTTTCTGTTGATACTGTGTTCGTGGTGCAGGGTTGAGGAAGACGGCTTTTCTGCTGATGCAGTGGTTCGCGGTGTGGGGTATGAAAAGCTTCTGTCGTCGGCGGTCGCAGGTGCGGCGGAGGCAAGTGCGGCGGACGTCGGTGCAGAGGTGCGGTTTTGTGGGTGGTGTGCGGTGGTGTTTTCGGTGTGTTCGATCGGTTTGTTAGTTTCAGAAGAGAAAGAGAGAGTGAATTCAATTGTTTGGGTTGGGTGTTTTGGGCTGAAGTCACGTAACGCGCGGGAATTTTTTGGGCCTGATTTCTTTTATATTTGGGCTGGGGACCATGTAGATGGATTAGGGTTTAGGGTTTATTTTTAGAGTACTAATCAAAATTGAGGAGACTGTGTTTATAAATAGTGTAGAATACATTACTAAATGGTGTAGAATGCATAAAGATAGTACAAAGAACAAATCTATCTTCAATCCCACTACAACAAATTCATATTCAGAACAAATTTTAAACATAACTTCAATGCAATTCACAATTCACACTACATTTTAGAATTCACAATTCACAATTTACAATTCACACAATACATTTTACAATCCACAATTCACAAATTCCAATCAACAACACCTACTTTTAACAATTCACTACTGCATTTTCTCTTGCCTTTCTTTCTACTTCTTTCTTGACTTCATTCTCCCTCATCATGATTATTGCTGAACAATACTTTATACGAAGCACCCTCATGAAGTCATCATCCTGTTCAAAATTAAAACACAAAACAGTATTTTTAGTAATAATTATGTAGTATTTTTATTGAATCCACTGTCTTTGTAAAAAATATTCAACATAATTACCTTCTCCTTCGAAAATCCACTACTCCAGTCATCTCCCTCACCCTAATAAGTTTCCATGTGCCTCATGCAATAAATGCCGCAGTCAGTATTGTTCTTACTGCTGCGCCATTTCATTTTCAGCATTTGGAGCTTGAAACTGGCTACATCATCCTTCCTTTTCAGGTTCTTTGTATTTGGATACCCAACAAACTTCAACTTCTGAAATATCATAACAATACTGTGTATGAGAAATTGCTATGAACAAACTATAATTTGAAGTTATTAATGTAGTAGAATATAGTACTAAAGAGAGTAGAATTAGCTATCTAATTCTGTAGAATCAAAGGAAAGTGCATTATATTACTGCTTCATAACAATAGTAATTCAATAATTAGTTTTGAAGCATACCACATCATCTGCAATTTCTCCATATTTGTCAGTTGCTGTGAATCCAGGTACCAGAGGTTTGTTGTCCATCACCTCCATTGTATCATTCAAGAAGTTGAAGCAAATCACCCAATAATGTGCTTGATTAAAAACTGGGAAGAAAACCTATAATTCAAAACAGTTAACAATTTTTAGGTTAAAGGCTGTAATACCTCAAAATAATTAGATAAGGTTCTTCTTTTTGTTACCAGATTAGCATCTTCAATGTCGACATTCAGAAGCTCAGAATCTATTCCTGCAGCAAACTCCTTTTCTTCTTTTGCATTGATAATCACTCTCTGTAATTTTTAAATACTATTAGTTTTTTGATGCATTTATTACTTAATGATATAAAGTATAGTACTTACTGTTAACAAAACCGAAAAGAATATCCTTTTAGGTTTGCCAGGCGATCTTCTCATGTTTTCATAGTTGAGCTTTCGGCACCATATGTCAATTACATTGCTAACAACCCAATTTTTTGGAAGGAGTGATTCAAAATCAGATTTGAAACCATACAATTCATTCTCTTTAAATAGGCACTCCATGTAGAATTCAGTCAAATAAACATGAAATTTCAGTTAAATCAAATAAACTGCGTATAGTTCAATAAAAAAACATAGTTGAAATCACTAAAACATACTGTAGAATTTGATTTTATAGTAAAAAGAATAAAACTCAGAGATGAAATACACAAAGAAACATATATTAATTAATTCTTTTCCTATCTCCATGAGAGTTCCCATACTTAGGAATACTCAAAATAGGAAAACTTGAATCAATTAGGAAAGTGAATCTAGGTAGGATTAGGAGTAGCACGGGTTGGGGATCCCCGCACCACCCCCACCGTCGACCACCACCACCGCCGGGCACCACAGCCGCCGCCCCCTAGCCACGCGCCACCACCACCGGTGGCCGGCGTGGCCGGAAACCCTAGCGGGCAGCCCCGGGCGTGGGGTCGATCGATCCTCATGGGGATCGATCATGGGGATGATCGACCCCCCCGGTTTTTCGTCCTCTTCGTCTTCTTCGTCTCATGAGTTCTCCGGCGGTCGTCTCGGCATCGATCCAACGTAAATAAATTACAAGAAATAAATTTACAATTCCGGTATCGATTCTATACATGAAATCGACCCTATACACTTTCCGGAAAACATAGAACGTAATAATAAATCCTAAATTCGGTCAACCCCCGAATTTTTACTATTACAAGCATTCATCCACACAAAACGAATCTCGACATGTCCGAGAGTTTAATAAACGAACAATCATGGTAAATTAAATAGCAATTAATTAAACGAATAATTAACAATTAATTAAACCATGATAGTCGGAATCCCTGCAAGGTAGAACGCAATTGAACACATACATGAACACGAAACCTAAACGCTCTGATACCAATTGCTGGAATTCGGTATCCCGGGGTATCAAAAAATTGCGGAACCGACAACCCCGACCGAAATCCTCGATCGCCGGAGAACCAACCGCGAACCCCACGTGACCCGAGGCCCGACCGAGCACCGCCACGGGCGAACCCGCGGCACCCAGCCGAGCCCCCACGAGGGCTCGCGATCATCTCACGATGATCGCTGGGATCGCTCGTAGCGATCCCCGGGCTGCTGCGAGCAGCCCCGCAGCGGGTCGCGTGACCCGCTGCTCAACGCGCTGGGCTCGTCCCAGCGCACCGCTGCGGGTAGCCCCGCAGCACGCCTCGAGTCGCTGCGGGTAACTCCCGCAGCTCCCAGCGATCGAGCCTACGGGCTCGATCGATCCCTCGGCTCCCAGCCGAGGGTTTTCGCGTCACGCGTCCCGGCGGTCCGAACCCTAGGGTTCGACCGCCACCTCCGATCCTCGCCGGGGATCTCGAATCCCCGTCCCCGAGGTTCGTCGTTTTTCCCGGATCGTGCGTTCATGTATGTATCACAATCAATCCACATAAAATCATAGAAGAGAGTATATGATTTTACCTTTTAATTCGTTGTGCGGAGAAACGAATCTAAGTTGATGACCTTACGATCTTCCCACGTATTCCTTGCACTAGCTTGAACGTCGGGTGGGCGACGATCCTCCAAGCTTATGGATCCTCTTCTCTCTCTCTCTACTTTCTCTCTCTAGGAGAATTATGATCTTGTGTTATGTAGAATAGAGAAGACCATGTAGTGCTTTTATAGGCTACGTAGGGGATCTAAAGGAGGTGGAATATTGGGCTTCCAATATTAATGATTAAATTGAGCCCAAGCCCAAATCTATTAATCTCCCATTAATATTAATTAATTTATTTTCCACTATATAAATTAATTGCACTCCCAATATTAAACCATATTATATCAAATAATATTTCTCCGGTAGTATTATTTATTCCGTGTATTTAAGATTTAAATATCCATGAATAAAATTAATTTATTGCTAATTAATTTATTCATCTCTTGAATCCGAGACTAGTACCATTCAACCTTAATTATTGTGCGGAACGAATCCACTCATGAGGTTTACACAATAATTCCTTTTGAACTCATCTCGGGGATATTATCAACCCTTCCGGGATACACTGTCCGGTCAATCATTCACGGCATGCCATATATAAAATATAGTGACCCAACTTAACCGGTAATTAACCCAATAATTAAATCGGTTAATTCCTTTGGTAAATCAAAGTCACTTATATTGAATATACACACCCGCAACAATATCGGGGATTAAGAATATAATACACTGAGACTCGAATCGATTATCGCCGGCAATCCTAATCGATGAATCTCAACGATCCGCTCAATACACCAAGTGTACAAGTGTGATAAAATAATTAAGACAAATTATTTTCTCTCTCACACAACGACTATACCGATGGATTGGTCCGGGTCCATCTAGGTCGTGAGCCACTGTTTGATTAAATACGAGTAACCGATAGTATGATCTTCTGTGTGACGTCGCACACCATACTAACTACAACGTATAGAATCTAGGACTATGATTTGCATATATTTAATTAATAATAATTAAAAGCAAACAATTGTTTATTAATTTAATAGATTAAATGCCATGATCGGGAGTTTATCGTTACTTAAATCTAGACATTAAGTACACAACTCCAACAATCTCCCACTTGTACTAAGGTCTAGTCATTTCCTCCAAACTCCCGGTTCCCATACTCATCACGTGCTTTAAAGTGTACTTCCGAGAAGTACTATGTGAGTGAGCAATCTAGGTTGCCGCTCTGAAGTTATCTTGGTGACTACTACGTCGTCTCCCCTGACGATGACTCGTATCAGGTGGTACTTGCTCTATGTGTTAACATCACTTTTGACTTATGACCTCTTCTAGTTCACCGTGCACCGCTATCCCATAGCCTTTGGTAAACTAAGAGTCATATCCAAGTCAAGAGGTTATCCCGGAACCTAACCAAAACTTCCGCTGCCTCTGAGGCTGCTATTCGGTTATGAGAGAGTCTGAGAAGCGTCCTGCTTATCACTCTTTCATTTCATGGTTCCACCTCTTTCTAAAAGTGAACACATAGCCTGATATCGACTTTCACTGTCCTTCTCTGATTTTTGGATCTGAGAATCTGTAATCTAAGAAGATTTCGTCTTGCTCTGTAAGCCAGTACTATGAAAGTACTCTTGCAGCATTCGAACATCCCTTATCCAGATTACTTTGATATCCTCCCACTACGCAAACCGCATAGTTGATATCAGGTTCTTGTTTTACAACATTGCATCTATAAAGCTTTCCATACTTGAAGTATAGGAAACTGCTTTGTCCTCATCTATCTCCTTCATGTGTTCGAACACATAACCTTTAGATAGATGTTTATTCTGTCCCTGAAAGGCAATAACCTTTCTCAGAAGTATGCATGTTAAAAAAACAAACCTTAATCGTACAAGATATCTAGGAGTAGTACAATGTTCTTATCTCTAGATCACAAGATCTTAAGAACATGTTCTAACTTCTTCTTAATCTTATATCTCGATTTATTTAGACAACCATTATTTTATGTCTGACAGCATTTTTACATTGTTGCCAATGATGAAATGTTATCTTCATAAAATCTCTGAGAAACACCACCTTGTTTCCATTACGTCTTCAACACACCTTTCGTCTATGCCTTTTGATGAATCCATCAAATGGACTATCCCATCAATTCGCAAGTTCCACGATTTATGGCTTTGTTACCATCCATAAATGGATTCACTAAGCTTGTACTCTAAATGATCTAGCCTCTTAACAATAATCCTTATTGTTCCAAGCAGGCACATTTAGATCTAGTACCGCCCTTATGCAGAGCTAGGGGTCGATTTCATCTTTACTAGATCCAGAGTCCGAACTCTTCTAGTCTTATGAATATCTCTGGTTGTCCAACAACCTCCCACTGCAATGGCATCCCGGTGTATAACAGTAATAACAATAGGTGCAGTATGTGGTGTACTTCTACTCGGTTTGGCTGGTTCCTAGTCTTTTGTCCTTCTTCTCATTTCAAGGTATTACGTTAATTTAGGCTTTGTGGTCCATCTAATAGTCTTCCTCTATGAACCGGACGAGAGACGTCCCTCTGGTTCGTAGTACTATAGAACACACAATACTTCGTTCATCTAGGATATCCTACAACCATATTCAATATATCGTTGTATCTAGGAATATCCATAGAACATAGGTAGTTCCGAACAACTTGTCCTTTTACCATCAGATTTCCATTTCTTTATAACGCACTATTTCTACACGTAAGTGTAAGGTGCGGCCCTTTGGGATTGAACCCAATCTTTGATTATGCTATGTGTTATTCAGATAGGTGATGGCCTCCGCGACCGAGTCGCAGGCTCCTAATGGATATACTTTGATGGTTCCCCATAATAGCTTTGTGTCCATTGACTAGTCAAAACACTTTGCTTTTATGGCACATTAAGTATTCTAATCCATCACCGAGTATTCTTTGAGAGAATTTCTCGTACCTTTCTAATTTACACATATGTCTGCATATCTAATCATTTCCAATACTTGTCTGAACTCTATCTTTTATCCATAAAGGTTTGCTTAGATGTATTATCCTCCAAATTCAATCCTTAGGTCGGAAGGTCCATTCCTTCAACTGTAATTGATCACATCAATTTCGACCATTTGAATCTCATTTGAAAATACTTTTAAGTATAAGAATTCACAAGTATAATGATTAATAAAGAAATATCTAACAAGTAAAACAAGTTATAGAACGGTTTGTTGCATTGGGGTAGACTTAGGATCTATCATTCATATATTGCTATCTAATGTACCAGAATAGATAATGCCATTATTTCTTATCAAAATCATCCAATGATTAAAGAAATAAAATATCCATTCATTAATAGTAGAAATCCAGAACAAAACGTTCTTTCTAAAATAAAGGGGTACATAAAGCAATAACTTTGAAATGAAATCCTATTTTAACTACTAAAGCAGATAAATGTCTTCCACCGCAACCGCTGCCTCCTCTACAGCTTTGCCCGTGTAGACTCGAACTCTTCCTCTCTAAGTCGCCGGGTTTTCTGGAACCCCTGCATTCAAAATGCACATACCGTCAGTGGTTCCATATCTACACACCAGAATTCTGGTAGATAATACCGCTGACTATGTTTTTACGACTAAGGAAAATTCGTACCTTTGAGAGGACATTCAGACTTCCAGTGTCCCATCTTGTTGCATCGGAAGCACTTACCCTTTGGCTTTGCAGCCCCCACTCGTGGTACAGTCCTCTTGACACCACTGGGTTTCCGGGCTTGCTTCCTTCTCTTGCCCCTACCTCCACCAGGCTTAAAGCCTTTGGACTTGGTAGCTACAAGCGCTTGAGACTTGCCCTTCTTGTAGATCCCCTCTGCCGCCTTTAGTTCAGTCAGGAGTTGCGCAAGAGTATAAGATAGTTTACCCATATTATAGCTCATACGAAACTGCTCAAAACTAGGGGCCAGAGACTGGAGTATGATTTCGACTTGCGTCTCAGCATCAATAGAAGCTCCTAGGACCTCAAGTTCATTCAACATACTCATCATCTTAAGAACGTGCTCCCCAACGGGCGTTCCTTCAGATTGAGTAGTCGACATGAGGACTCTCATGGCTTCTTGCCTTGCCGCACGATCTTGCTCCCCAAACATCTCCTTGAGGTTAAACATCATATCATAGGCAGTGTCCATCGACTCATGCTGGGTTTGGAGTACATTTGACATGGAAGCCAAAATATAACACCTAGCCATTTCATCAGCCTTTTTCCACTTCCGATATGTCAGTTTTTCCTCATCAGTTGAGGCAGCCGTGGGCTCAGCAGGGCACACTTCATGGAGTACAAACTTGTACTCCTCCGAAGTTAGGACAATGTCTAAATTTCTCTTCCAATCAATATAGTTGGGGCCAGTGAGCTTATGCTCCTTGAGTATCATAGAAAGTGGATTCATAGCTATTCTCTAAACCTATAAGCACATTTAAACAAACAATCAATTTAATATCCGATATTATCTCCCTTTAATAATATCATTAAATTACTAATTACATCTAAAATCCCATCAGATAAGGCAAGCCACGATAGTGTGGACGTTTACCCATCCAAATGATTTAGCAATTAGATTTGCTTTGGTCGTACATCACTATAGCGTTACTTCGATGGGAAGAATACTATAGAGCGTACCTAAGTGTAAACCATTACTCAGTACTAAGAAGTTTGTTTAAGATTCGCATGTTACCGCAAGCCACGATAGTGTGGACGTTTACGTTAACCTACGTTTCCTTTACTCCCTTCTATAACTGTCTACATCAATCGTTCCAAAATCCCATTCAATGCAGCAAGCCACGATAGTGTGGACGTTTACTACACCAAAAGATTTTTACAATTGACATCCAATTACTTTGAAGCATTCGATTTTGTAAATCAAGACGCGGAGAATCATAAGTGAAACTCGAAGTTTCTAACCAGTGATTCACCATGCGAACAACCCTATCTCTCATTAGATGAGGGAGCCGAGCAGACAATCGATCCATCTATCAAAGAATGGTACGACTGCCTCTAATTTGTGTCATCCACATGACCAAGTGGCTTTGGCTCCATTCCACTCCCCGGGGTGAGAATGAGTCGACTTGAAGTCAGTTTCAGAAAGACAAATTAGGCATTGTTTGATAAACTTAATCAATGTTTCTTGTAAGAGGAATTACAAGAATTCTCCTTCAATGACACATCTATACGAACTTCAAAAGTCCATAAGAGTCACCAAGAGAACAGTAATGGAGACCATGGGAATGTTTCCATCCCCGCTCCCACTTAGCTTTTTATAACAAAGGGATACGCTATCTAATGCATAATTAAACACATAAGCATGCATACAAGCAATAAAGCACATATCACATAGTCAAAATAAGCTAGAAAATTATTTTCCGACTATCATGGCTTTATTCCATCTCCGTATGCGTCTTCTAGTCTTCAGTCTTCGTTCTTGAATGCTTCATGTGACGAGAATATTAATCTCAATATTTAAGTCTATTTATTTCTAATAAATCCAAAAGATACTTAATTCGAAAATTAAGTCAATCGAATAAATCAAAAATAAAATTAAATATTATTAATATTTTTATTTATTTATTTTCCTTTCTAATTCTATTAAATCTCTAGAATAATCTATCCAAGTCAAACTTGGAATATTCTAGAAGACTTCTATAATAAAATAAGGAAATAAAATAAATTAGGACTCTTCTACTTTCCAAGATTAATTAATTTCCATTACTATGAAAATTCTCATAAAATAGGAATAATCAATTAGGAAATAAATCAATCCTAAATTAACTCTTATTCCTTTCCAATTCTATTAAATCTCTAGGATCCTATTCCAAGTAGAACTCGGAATACTCTAGAAGACTTCCATAATAAAATAAGGAATAAAATTAATTAATTCTTTTCCTATCTAATTCTATTAAATCTCTAGATTCCTATTCCAAGTAGAACTTGAAATATTCTAGAAGACTTCCATAATAGAATAAGGAAATAAATAATATTAATTAATTCTTTTCCTATCTCCATGAGAGTTCCCATACTTAGGAATACTCAAAATAGGAAAACTTGAATCAATTAGGAAAGTGAATCTAGGTAGGATTAGGAGTAGCACGGGTTGGGGATCCCCGCACCACCCCCACCGTCGACCACCACCACCGCCGGGCACCACAGCCGCCGCCCCCTAGCCACGCGCCACCACCACCGGTGGCCGGCGTGGCCGGAAACCCTAGCGGGCAGCCCCGGGCGTGGGGTCGATCGATCCTCATGGGGATCGATCATGGGGATGATCGACCCCCCCGGTTTTTCGTCCTCTTCGTCTTCTTCGTCTCATGAGTTCTCCGGCGGTCGTCTCGGCATCGATCCAACGTAAATAAATTACAAGAAATAAATTTACAATTCCGGTATCGATTCTATACATGAAATCGACCCTATACACTTTCCGGAAAACATAGAACGTAATAATAAATCCTAAATTCGGTCAACCCCCGAATTTTTACTATTACAAGCATTCATCCACACAAAACGAATCTCGACATGTCCGAGAGTTTAATAAACGAACAATCATGGTAAATTAAATAGCAATTAATTAAACGAATAATTAACAATTAATTAAACCATGATAGTCGGAATCCCTGCAAGGTAGAACGCAATTGAACACATACATGAACACGAAACCTAAACGCTCTGATACCAATTGCTGGAATTCGGTATCCCGGGGTATCAAAAAATTGCGGAACCGACAACCCCGACCGAAATCCTCGATCGGCGGAGAACCAACCGCGAACCCCACGTGACCCGAGGCCCGACCGAGCACCGCCACGGGCGAACCCGCGGCACCCAGCCGAGCCCCCACGAGGGCTCGCGATCATCTCACGATGATCGCTGGGATCGCTCGTAGCGATCCCCGGGCTGCTGCGAGCAGCCCTGCAGCGGGTCGCGTGACCCGCTGCTCAACGCGCTGGGCTCGTCCCAGCGCACCGCAGCACGCCTCGAGTCGCTGCGGGTAACTCCCGCAACTCCCAGCGATCGAGCCTACGGGCTCGATCGATCCCTCGGCTCCCAGCCGAGGGTTTTCGCGTCACGCGTCCCGGCGGTCCGAACCCTAGGGTTCGACCGCCACCTCCGATCCTCGCCGGGGATCTCGAATCCCCGTCCCCGAGGTTCGTCGTTTTTCCCGGATCGTGCGTTCATGTATGTATCACAATCAATCCACATAAAATCATAGAAGAGAGTATATGATTTTACCTTTTAATTCGTTGTGCGGAGAAACGAATCTAAGTTGATGACCTTACGATCTTCCCACGTATTCCTTGCACTAGCTTGAACGTCGGGTGGGCGACGATCCTCCAAGCTTATGGATCCTCTTCTCTCTCTCTCTACTTTCTCTCTCTAGGAGAATTATGATCTTGTGTTATGTAGAATAGAGAAGACCATGTAGTGCTTTTATAGGCTACGTAGGGGATCTAAAGGAGGTGGAATATTGGGCTTCCAATATTAATGATTAAATTGAGCCCAAGCCCAAATCTATTAATCTCCCATTAATATTAATTAATTTATTTTCCACTATATAAATTAATTGCACTCCCAATATTAAACCATATTATATCAAATAATATTTCTCCGGTAGTATTATTTATTCCGTGTATTTAAGATTTAAATATCCATGAATAAAATTAATTTATTGCTAATTAATTTATTCATCTCTTGAATCCGAGACTAGTACCATTCAACCTTAATTATTGTGCGGAACGAATCCACTCATGAGGTTTACACAATAATTCCTTTTGAACTCATCTCGGGGATATTATCAACCCTTCCGGGATACACTGTCCGGTCAATCATTCACGGCATGCCATATATAAAATATAGTGACCCAACTTAACCGGTAATTAACCCAATAATTAAATCGGTTAATTCCTTTGGTAAATCAAAGTCACTTATATTGAATATACACACCCGCAACAATATCGGGGATTAAGAATATAATACACTGAGACTCGAATCGATTATCGCCGGCAATCCTAATCGATGAATCTCAACGATCCGCTCAATACACCAAGTGTACAAGTGTGATAAAATAATTAAGACAAATTATTTTCTCTCTCACACAACGACTATACCGATGGATTGGTCCGGGTCCATCTAGGTCGTGAGCCACTGTTTGATTAAATACGAGTAACCGATAGTATGATCTTCTGTGTGACGTCGCACGCCATACTAACTACAACGTATAGAATCTAGGACTATGATTTGCATATATTTAATTAATAATAATTAAAAGCAAACAATTGTTTATTAATTTAATAGATTAAATGCCATGATCGGGAGTTTATCGTTACTTAAATCTAGACATTAAGTACACAACTCCAACAGACAACATCCACATCTGTTTTCATTTGTTTCCAGAAGGGTGACCGGAGATTGATCGGAAGATTTTTGAATTTTCTGGTTCTTGTTTTCCGAGTCATGACATCCTCCGAGTCGTCCTCCGACTCATTCAACAACCTGTTTCAATAACAAATTATATTATATTTCATGTGTTATTATATTATATTAATTTTTAGAAATTGTATTTTTAACTTACTCTTTGAATTCAAACTCATCAATTTTTCGCGTTTTCATTGCGAAAAATTGTTCAGCCTTTCTAGCAGCTTGTGAATCGTCAGCAGATCCCATAAATATTGTATCCTCCACAACTGTATCATCTGGAGATTCTTCTGAATCGACATCAGAAATCCCAAGGGAGAAGCTTGGGAAGTCAGGATCCTTTTTCTTCTTTTTGGCATTTAGGACATCCAACACCATTTTGTCCATAGCCTCCAACGCCTCAGTAGTGAAAAAATCATCATCCAGTGGATCCAGCGCTACAGCCACTGTGTATGTCTTGAGTGGCGTAGGCTGCACTGGACTTATTGGCTCGTTGGCTGCACTAGACTTCTCCGGCAGATTTTTTCCTTCCTCCTTTTCTTCTTCTTTTTTTGGATTCTCATCCATCAGAATCTTCACTAGAGCATTCTTAAGAATGCCAACCATCAGCTCTTCTTTCCCCATCTTTTTTAGTGCTGTTAGGCATTCAAGAACTCCATCAGCAATCCGACCAAGACCCAATGTCAGATCAGCTGTAAATTCTTTCTTTGCTTCATCAGCAGGTTTCTCTTGGGGGCAAGCAGTAGCATTAGCAGTATTTTCTTCGGGGCCATCAGCAGGATTTTCTTGGTGTCCATCAGCTTGTTCTTCAAAGACAGGGTCTATGTTCTGGGGAGCTTCATGTGGGGCATCTTGTGGACGATCAGCCGGCCTAGGTAACCTTGGCCAAATCTTCCCAATACCAAACCTAGTTTCACAGCCCTCGGTATTATCTTTCTCAACTTTTACTCTCTCTTTGATTTTGTCAAAATCCCAATTGGAGCAAATTGGGAATACCCTTGAAACTGTTCTTGCCTTGAAGACAAGCCTGTCCAAGTAGCATAGCTAGAAAGTAATAAACAGAAAACAATATATCATTGTCAAACCAAGAAGATTTTATTGTTACAGTTAGTACAATTTAGTGATAATGCTATAAGAATATTACAGATTTCTTACCAAGAGGAGGGTCACGGGTCCGGTGAATGTTGAACGTGCACCTGATCTCCATAACTCTGCTCCCTTGACCAGTGACTTGATTGTGAAGTTGCACCAGTCCATTTCTCTTATTTCATTTACATTTCTCAGAGAGTACAAGACGTTGTAGTATGCATAGTTGTCTTGCTTACCTTTCAACAAGGTGCTGACAACTAATACTACAAAGTCTTGTTTGAACAGGTCTCCACTATCATCTCGCCCTCTCAGTTCATTTGCCATTGTTTGTGTAGAGGGCCCCCCTGTTTAATGAAAAAAGATGTAAAATTCATTATGCACATGCTTTATGAATCAAACTCGTGATTTTAATAGTTTACATACCTGCTCTTCCACCCCATCTGTCCCTCCAATCCTCTAGGAATTGTGCAAATCCATCTTCATCATCAGTTTTTTTCCATCCTTCATCAATAAACATCGTTACAAAATCAGTGTATTTTTACTATAGATTCATATAGAAAAAATTATAGAAATTAAAATCAAATTTCATTTGTTTACCTGTTGATTCTACCACAGGCAGACGGCCCTTTGGCAGATCGAAGACCGCCACAACGTCATCTTCATTAATGTCTATATCTCCACTTTGGAGAATGATCGAGCATGTAGGAATATCAAAATGTTGAATAAGGAATGTTGTTAACTCATTCTTATTCAATTTTATGTTCAGAGTCAGCAATCCTCCGAAACCTATGTCTCGGACAGCTTGTCTTTGTTGTTCATTCAGAGAATCAACAACATTCGAGACATGGATCGGTGCCATGCGAGTCGCAACATTAGTCATCTTCTTCTTCTTTTCCCCTTCATTCTTCTGTTTTTTCTTGTCTTTCTTCATTTCTCTGTCATCATTCTCCGAAGTTCTTTTAGGAGTCGGTTTCTTCGGAACTTCCTTCTCTAATTCTGTCTGCTTCTCCTTCTCAGCCTGTTTCTTCGCAGCTTTTAGCTTAGGAGCTTTCTCCTTCTCCTTTTCTTTCTCCTTATCATTCTCCTGTAAGAAAAATAAACAAAAGTTATCAATCAAAACATTGGATTATAAATCAAAACAGTGGATTATCAATCAAAACAGTGGATTATCAAACATAGCAGAAACAAACATTCTTTTTCTTCATACCTTCTGCTTCAAAGCAGTTTCTTTCTCCATCTTTTCTTTTTGATTCTCGGCTTCTTTCTCCAGCTCCTTATTCTTATCGTCCTTCTTTTTCTGCTATCAAGAGATATTATAGTATTAATGTCAATTCATTGTGGATTATATTCAGATGAATCAGAGGAAAGTGATTTCTAGTACTAGTCAGTGTAGAAGATGTTCAGTTACCTTTTTATGAGTAGGCTCCAAATCTTTTGAGTCAGCCTTTCTCTTCCGTGGAGCCTTCACAGCTTGTAGAATTGCATCAGGCTTTATAATACAATTTTTAGTTTAATCTTTTGTTTTTAATTAAGAAATATATAGAAGATAGAGCAATGAAATAAGTAAGGATGAGTATACCGTTTTAATAGGTTTTTCAGTCTCCCTTCTCGGGTTCTCTGGGATAACTGCTGCAGGTTCATTATCTGGGATTGCAGCCTCCCTTCTGGGGCTCCTTCTCACTATCTGGGGCCTCTGTTGATTTTCTTTTTTTTGCTTCTTCTGTTCATTATGATTGGAAAAAGGATTATGTATTAGTGCGAGAATATTATAGTTTATTATTATCATAAATAGTAGATGAATTTAGTAAGAAGAATTCAAGAAGAATTATTATAGTAAGTAGAAACTTACAGCAGCAGCAGTTGGTTGAATTGGTTCAACCACTGGAGTCTGGAAGACAGATTCATCATTCTCTGGAATGAGAGGCTCCCTTCTGGGACTCCTTCTTATTATCTGAACATTTTTAGATTGTTTCTTTTTCTTCTTCTGTTCATTATGATTGGAAAAAGGATTATGTATTAGTGTTTTAGGATTTTAGTATTTAGAAAAATGGAGTAGGATTCATTAATCAATTCAGTAGAATATACTAATAAAGAGAGTAGAACAAACTTACAGCAGGTTTCACTGGAGTCTGGAAGACATGTTGTTCATCCTGTGTTGGTGTTTGCTGACTTTGTTCAACCACAGGAGTTTGGCAGACAACTGGTTCAGCTTCTGGGATTGCTGGACTCCCCCTCCTTGGACTCACCCTTCTTGTGAGTATATCCGCAGAATTCACTTCTTGTTTCTTGGTCTGTTTTTTGATTGCCATTTCCTAAAAAGCATTATAAAAATATAGTGATTTTTTGTACATAATTAATCCTCCCCCCTATTAATTTCAATTAAGGGTTGACCTTCCGATGTGTCTTTCTTCCAATACCCAACTTCACACGTTGACCATTGATTATTGCACGTAGTGATGGTGTTTTTCCCATATTCTGTCTTTAATAAGTAAATTTTGTTAATAGTTGTTTTCTATTATGTTAGTAGAATTCTGCAGAATTCACATTAGAATCTTACATATAACTTAGTTGAATCAAATTCTGATTTCATGACAGTCAAAATGTACCAAAAAAACATGCAAATTAGAGGAGAATTGTTCACATTTCAGAGTAGATATTTGCATAGAACTTAGTTGATATTACATTTATATAGCAAATGCATATGACTGAGATGCATACTAATGATCAAATTCCAATACAACAACATGCAAATTAGAGGAGAATTGTTCACATTTCAGAGTAGATTTTTGCATAGAACTTAGTTGATATTACATTTATATAGTAAATGCATATGACTGACATGCATACTAATGATCAAATTCCAATACAACAGACACAATTTAGCAGAATTGGTTACAAAAGAAAGTAGAATATATCATATTACTGGGATGAATCAAACTATGATTTAGTAATTTGAAAAAAAAAAGTTCTAACAGAGAACAATTACACACAAATCACTGGATTGTGAACCATGATGAGAAAACTGTAATTAGATAAATCAAACATACAGGATAAACAGTAAATTGCTGTTTAATCAAACAACTATACCAAATAGTGTTTCAGATTCATCATGCAATTTGAGGAGAACTTTAAATAGTATAAAATAGGGTTTCTACTCCTCTTTTTTGAATTTTAGGGTTACAATTTCCCCAAATATTGTTTCTATTCGATCATGCAATTTCTTCTAAAATTGAAATCGTAGAAAATAGGGTTTCTACATACCTTGTTCGAGTTTTGTTCGATTTTAGGGTTCGCAACTTTGATTATGCTTCTGTGGATGTGTAGTTTTCTCGGCGGACAGTGGTTCTCGGCGGAAGTGGTGGAAGGTGCTTGCGGCGTGAAGTTTTGCGGCGGGAAATCGCGGTCGCGGGTTCTGCGAGTGCTTTGGTGAACGGTGGCTTCGTCGCTGGTGTTCGTCGCTGCTCCGGTGAGAAACGTTTTGCGTGCGTTTTTCGATTGAGAGCTGTGCGTATGGGAGTTGACAGGAGAGAAAGAGTGTGTATGGGTCGCGGGCGGCTGAATGATGGTTTGGGCCTAATTTGGTTTTGTTTATGGGCCGGTACCATATGAACAGTATGATACCATTAACCATGGTATAGGCCCTCATTATTTTTTGTACAGATAAATATTATTATAAAAGTTAATTTTTATTTTAATAAATGTAAGAAAAAATGTAGATTTCAATATATCAAATAAAGAGAAAATTTTGTTTAGTTTCATAAAGATGAATCATTTTCAATTTAATCTCAATTCAATCATTTTTCGTCAAAAATTACTGCTTAAAAATTGGAAACTTCGGCGACCTAGAGGACCTGTCAATTTTTTATTGGGTAAATATTTTTATTTAATATAAAATATAAATTAGTTTTCAGATCACATTTAACATGTTATTTATGCTAAAAATAAACCATAATTAGTTTTCGGGTCACATTTGACACGTCATTAACTCTAAATTATTTATTTTAGCATTAATGTAATGATGTGCCAAATGTGACTTGAAAACTAATTTATATTTTAAATTAAATAAAAATATTCTCTTAATTAATCAGAATTTGACACGTGTTCAAAGTCGTTGGAGTTTTCAATAAAACAGTTGACCGATCAAAATTGAATTTTTCGGTAAAAAAAATCAACGCAAATTTTGAATTACTTGAAACTAAATTTAAAATGTGTATCTACATGAAACTAATTGAGAATAACTTTATAGACTAAACAAAATTTTCTGATTAAACATTATTAAAATTAAATAATTATTTTCATAACATATAGTTTAAGTTAGTTTGTCATGAAGTTGACTCTCAATTGAAGGCGTCGTATATCTGACCTCTAAGCCGTGTAGTACCCTACTGACAACTTAGAGGAGAAAATCATATTGAAAGTCACTGTTCTAAAAATCCCCGTTCAGCTCCGCCTAGGCTCCGCCCAAGCTCCAGGATGTACTCGACCGCCTCAATTTTAGGCTATAGGCCCCCAAGCCGCCTATGCGCCGCTTAAATTCGATTAATTTCGTCTTTACATACTTAAACGGTTGTCGAACAGATTTAATCGAACAATCAAATTTGTTGTAAAACCTGATAAATCAAATAAAATAGATGGTGTTATGATAAATTTTTAATATCAGATCAAAATTTGAAAAAAATATATTAAAAACACTATGAAAATGATTTAAAATTTAAAATTTAAAAGCTATTTTGATTATTTTACTATGTTTTTTTTGTCTAGGTCAATTTCAATTGATCTACCACTGAGCTATGAACCTTATTGATATGTAGCCAATTGCTCTACCACTGAGCTATGGACCCTTGGATTAAATTGCTCTACCACTGAGCTACATATTGATATGCAATCAATTGCTGAGCTATGGACCCTTGAATTAAAGTGATTCAATTGCTGAGCTATGGAGTCAGTTTGCTGAGCTATGGACTCTTGGATTAAAGTGATTCAATTGTTGAGATATGGACCCTTGGATTAAAGTGATTTTTTTGTCTAGATCAATTGCAAAAATTTAAATACTCACACACGTGTCTCGAGTTTGAACCTTGGACCTTAGACCATGTACAACCGGTGTCAAATTTGACACTTCTCTCCTGCCACATCAGCTTGACACCCTCAACTAACACCCTTCTTTCAGCAACATCTCCAGTAGGGTGTTATTCTAGGTGTTAATTTATTTTCTCTTTCTTCCACATAATCATATCATATACTCACCATATTTTTCATTTCTCTTTAATTATTTCATATATATATATATATATATATATATAATTATTAAATTTAAAATTACTAAAATATAATTTTAAAAAATCCACAATATTTTAAAATAATAATAAATAATAATATTTATTTCAATACTACACACATTATTATTCACCACTTAAAAAAAATATACATAAAATAAGAGTAAAAAATTGTGATTTTTTTTATTGTTCAAATGATACAAACTTATAGTCTACTTATAGAAAATAAAAAATAATGATATTTTTATTTATTATAATTATTGTGAAAAAAATGATTTTTAAATAAGGGAGAAAAATAATTAAAGTGACACTTATCATGTATTGATTGATCAATTTATTTTTCTATATTAAAATACTTGGTGGTGGAGCCCACAGGAGGGTGTTAAAAAATTTGAACCCTGAATCAATTTTTTTTCCGGGCCCACTAAGTTCAAGTGTCAAACTTGACACTTTCAATGACTCTCTGTTGTATGGGTTGATTCGGTTTTGACACCATCAGAGTGTTATTCAAAGTGTTAATTATTTTCTTTTTCTTCTACATCAACATATCATATACCCCACAATATTTTTCATATATATAATTATTAAATTTAAAATTATTATTATATAATTAATTTATCAAAGAAAATTATTTAAATTTATCAAAAAATAATTTTGAAAAATCCAAAAATAGTAAAAAAATGAGTGAACTTTTTTTTTTTGTCCAAATCATACAAACTTATACTCTATTTAAAGAGGACAAAAAATTAAAAACAATGATATTTTTATTTTATTTTTATTTTGAATAATATTTATGTAAAAATGATTTTAAAATAAGGAAGAAAAATAATTAAAGTAAAACTTGTCACATATTGATTGACTAGTTTGTTTTTCTACATTAAAATATTTGGGGGTGGGGCTGCTGGAGGGTGTCAAAAAAATTTGATACGGGATCAAATTTTGCTCCGGGCCCACCAAGTGTCAAATTTGACACCTTCAATGACTCTCTGTTGGATGGGTTGATCCGATTTTGACACCCATTTTGACACCCTATTGTACATGTAAGTGTTCAACCATCTTATATAACAAACCTTGACTACTATGTTAAAACTTATAATTAATAATATATTTAGATTATTTATTGATTACTTTTTTTAATATATTAAATTATTATACATAACAAATATTTTCAAAATATAATATTAATTAATTAATTTTAAAAATATAAAACAATTAATCTCGATTAATCTCTCCGGCACTAATAAGTGAGATAATATCACAAATGGTCTTAATCTCCATAGCCGAGTCCATTAGTAGTCTTTTTATTTTGAAAATTTTCAATTTTGGTCATTTTGCTCCAATATTTTGACATTACAGCTTATGTGGCACCTAGTCATTATGATCATGTCACAACCTTGAACCTATAGACGCCATGTCATATTTTCTAAAACCAAAAATTAAAAACTGTTATTAGAAAAAGAGGGATCGATCCTACAACCTCACAAAAAGACTATCAAATAACCTTATTAATTGATATAACATCAAAATAAAAATTAATTAATTTAAATACTAATTAATTAATACTCATTTTATCTCAAAACCTTACTTGCTTTTTTCATTCCTTTTCAAATTTGCTCATTCATAAATTGAATTATTTTTTACATTTTATTCTTTCAAATAAACATTTTATTTACATTTATAATATTATTATTTTATAATTAATTATCTAGTAATCAACAAAATAATTAATTATTTTTATGTTAAACATTTATTCAAGAGAGAAAAAAATGTATTTGAATTAATTAAATTTTGAAATAAAATGAGTATTAATTTGTATGTAAATTAATTAATATTTTATTTTGATATTTTATGATTAATATTTTTAACTTTTAAAAATTTAACATAAAAAATACTTTAAAATAAAAAATATTATCTTTAAAAGTAATTACTAGATGTATTTTTAATAATTTATTATTTTGTTGGATAAATTTTCAATAATATTTTTTAAATTAATTTTTTTCATATAATAATAAAATAATTCGTTTTTATTATAAAATACATATTTAAAAAAAATTCATTCCATAAACTATATAAGCTGTTTTTTTGTGGTGGAAAATATGACGTCAGGTGTAAGAGTTTAAGGTTGTGACATGACAATGATGATTAGGTGCCACACAAGCTGTCATGTCAAATTTTTGGAGCAAAAAGATTAAAATTGAAAATTTAAAAAACAAGAAGAGTAATAATGGGCTCGGTTGTAAAGATTAGTACGATTTGTGATATTAACTCCTAATAAGTCACTAGTTAGCGCCATTTAGAAGTTAGAACATTGATCGACACAAACAATTAATAATTTAATACTATGATTTTCACATAAACTTGCTCGACTCCGACTGAGAGTGTCACCGCTTTTGGTTGGGTTTGTGATTTTTGGACCGGACTCAACCCGGGGCCGGTTCAACCTTGATAATATAGATATATAAGAAATTGGGTGACATTCATCAACGGACAACCTCTCTCTTCTCTCTTTCTCCCTCATAATAGAGAATAAATTATTGGCTGAATGCCGACTGATTATCTCTCTTCCGATCCTCCTCCGAATTCCAATAATTTACATGCCAATGGGATCATCATCCCCGAACGCCGCCGCTGTCCTCCGCCTAACGGCCACTCGGGCTATCTTGCTCGTTGTCGTCGGCGTTCTCCTGTCCTGCGTCTTTCTCTACCGAGACGCCGACACAGTGCGCTTCCGACTCTCACGCGCCTCTCGCGTGTTCTCCTCCCTGGGCGACGATTCGTTTCCCTCGGTCAGTACGAACGATTCGATTTTCACGATTCTAATTGTATTTGTACTTTTAAATTAATTTTTATTATTATTACTGTATTTTCATTAAATTAAGCATTGGAATTGAAACTCTGTTTCCTACATGATTATTTATTTCTAATTTTAGTGTAGGACAGTGAGCTGCATGATCTTGAAAGAGTTTTGATGGATGCTTCGATGCCGGACGAGACGGTTATTCTGACCACCCTGAACGGAGCATGGGCTGCTCCGGACTCAGTTCTCGACCTCTTCCTCGAGAGCTTCCGAACCGGAGAGGGCACTCCTCGTTTGCTCAATCATTTGGTCATTATTTCCTTAGATCGAAAGGCCTTTTCCCGTTGTTCGGCCCTCCACTCCCATTGCTTTTCCCTCGTCAGCCAAGGGGTCGACTTCTCGCGCGAGGCATATTTCATGACCCCCGACTACTTGAAGATGATGTGGACAAGGATCGACTTCCTCAGATCTGTTCTTGAATTGGGATACAACTTTGTTTTCACGGTACTCTCTCTTTATCTCCCTAGGTTTGTGATTCAGTTTATGTGTGTTAATACCCAATAGATTTGATGATTTTCGTCCCATTAGTTGCAATGAAAGAATTTGATTCATTGACTGTAAATGTCTCCTTGGTTGTGGTTGCTGATTAAAATTCCAATTCCAAATACACATTTAGTTACATTTAAATATATGTAAAAGAAAAATGTGTAATCATTCTTTGATCCGGGTCTCTAGGATGCGGACGTGATGTGGTTCAGAGATCCGTTTCCACAATTTCATCCGGATGCCGACTTTCAGATAGCATGTGACCATTTCTCAGGCTTAGCTAAGGATGTGAAACACAATATACCCAATGGAGGGTTCAAGTTTGTTAGGTCAAATACCCGGTCTATCGAATTCTACAAGTTTTGGTACGCCTCTCACACTACGTATCCTGGATTGCACGATCAAGATGTGCTGAATAAAATTAAGAATGATACGTTGATCAGAAAGATTGGGCTGAATATGAAGTTCCTGGATACTGCTCTCTTTGGTGGGTTTTGCGAACCCAGTCGAGATCTGAAACGAGTTTGTACTATGCATGCGAATTGTTGTTTGGGTTTGGATACCAAACTTCATGACCTCAGAATTTTGCTCGAAGACTGGAAACTCTATTTGTCGCTGGATTCTCTGCCACCGAGCTTGAAGCCTACCAAGTCATTTTGGAGGGTTCCTCAAAATTGCAGGTAGCGTTGAATTTTTTTCAGAGTCCGATAATATTTATGTATTGGAGGGTTCTCTCAGTCTCACATACTTTTTGTATAAAATTGTTTGCAGTCTTAAGCCTCTGTTTCGCCTACATAAACCGAAACCGATGCCCTGAGAATAATATGGTTGCTGCGAGGTTTCTTGGTCAGGACAGGACGTCTATAGTCTTCCACCCAAAGAAATTAAATCATGTAAATATCTCGACCCTTTTTAGGGTAGGATGTGTTTCGAAAAGCTAATGCGGGAGCTATTCTTTGCCTCATTTTTCATATACCATTATCTTAAAGCAACCACTGTTACGTTAGTGTTCCCTTTTGATATTTGTGAGACTATCTGCTAATTATCATATTGAGTATGTTATGAACTATTTTATAATATGATTAATTGGATCAAACAGAACAGTCAAGTCAACAACATTGTGTGTATTGATTGTATGTTCATAAGAACATTTACTTATGTAAGTATATAATCAATGTTTGAATATTTATTCTCTTAATTCCGGTTGCTTGAATTTAATAGACTTGGTTCGTATACTTATCAAACGTAGGAAGTAGCTGCTTTCTGTTGATTTTTCTATTTCACTTCTTGACTCTAACAATCTACAATTCTCAGCTTCTTCAACTGCCTCCCTCCTGATCAGCTTCTTGAAGTATATACTCAAAAATTATTAAGTCTTTTAATTATGAAATAGTCTGAAGTAATGTGTAATACATAGATGTATCTACAACAAATCATAAACTGATTATTCATATAACTACCAATCTACCATACCAAAAATGTACTATAGAATTTAATTATTCAAGTGGTATTGTTCATTTTTTAAATATATTTTCCAATTATAATTAAATTTATTCAATAATAAAATAATAAAATCGTTATGCAATTTGAGATACTTTATACTAATTAATACAAAGAGAATTGACAAATTATATAGTTATCTAAACGGTTGAGGATGTCAATTCAACTCAAATTTGTGGACTGATTCGAGTTAGCCCAAAAAAATACTATAGAGTTAAAGTCGAATATTTTTAGCCTCAAAAAATTGAAATCGAATCGATACGAACTAAAATAGCTCGAAAAACAGAGTGAGCTAGCTCAACCGCATGATATATATGATATTTCACTACATTAGTATTTATTTTAAATATTGATACAAATATTTAGACTTAATAAAAATATATATTCATATATATAAAAAAATGATA
Source organism: Euphrasia confusa (assembly GCA_954870475.1). Taxonomy (NCBI): domain Eukaryota; kingdom Viridiplantae; phylum Streptophyta; class Magnoliopsida; order Lamiales; family Orobanchaceae; genus Euphrasia; species Euphrasia confusa. The sequence continues at coordinate 11,608,065 of OX940958.1, forward strand.
AGTTAATTTTTTTTTTTTAAATATTATAAGATAAATATTTGAAATTATAAGCTATATATATTTGAAAATTATAATAATACTTATTAAATTATTAATATTAAATTTTAATTTGAATTAATAAATGATTTTTTTTTATTATAATAACATTAAACCGACCGAAATTGAAATCAAAGAAGATCTTAATGTTGGAACTATTAATTTATACTTAAAAATTTCAACTCAATTGGACTTAAAATAGTGTAACATCTCAAATGGATTGAACTGAAATCGAGTATTCTGATCCGATTAACTAATGATAATGTTTAGTTTGGTGACGAAAATATTACTCTAGTACATGGTTCTTTAGCTCGCCCATGAGTTGAAAGGTGGAAGTTGAGTAATACTCTCTCCGGCCATTAATAGATGTCATACTTTGCTGGACAAGGAGTTTAAAAAAATTGTTATTTTTGTATTTTTTAATTGAAAAGTAAAAGGTAAAAATATATTTTAAAAGTGAAAAGTAAAGTAGTTGTGAGTAAAGTTTAAAAAGTAGGTGTGGTAAAGTAGAATAAAATTGTATATTAAAATGAAAAAGTTAGAATAATTATTTCCTTTTTTGGGGTGTGTCAACTATTGTTGGACACCCCAAAAAGGAAAGTACGACAACTGTCTTTGTCTTTGTCTTTGTCTTTGGATAGAGGGAGTAACTAATAATTAACTTAGATAATTGAATTTAAAAACATTAAAGAAAATAAAATAAACTATATGCCTACCGGTGAAATACATCATCTATTCCTCTATCGAGTTTCAGATCAGTTGATTATCCATGAATCTTTGTTACCCCAATACAACGACCCCCCATTCCCTTCCGCGCGTGTCAGAATCACTCTCCTTTTTCCCAGTCGCTTGGCTTCGCAAAACCCGCAGTAAACACGGGCCATCAGTGCTGTGGAATTCTAGTTCCGTTAGGGTGAAATTGAGTTGCCGCTGTGTTATTTCTGGAGATGAGAGTAGTAATCTTCGCAACAATGGCGGCAGTGACACGTGTGAGGAATGCGAGGAGTGCGTCGAAGTGATAGCGGTCGGGAGCAGGAAAGACGCTGTGCTGGATTTCTGCTCCGGCTCGCCTTTTCTGTCCCCTGTTTTGAGATTTTGGTATTTCCCTGTTCTAATTTTTTTAGTGCCATAAATTTCTGTGCTGTGTGCGTGCGTGTAAATTATGAAGGAAAGATGTTTGTGTTCTTTTGTGATGTAAATTGCCTTATAATATTTCACCAAATTATGGAGGATAATATATCTTTGGTAGTGTGATAATCATTGGTATAGAGGGATGCAAAAATTGTGCATAGTTTCTTAGGAAGGATGCTGCTATAGAGTACTGCAGAGTTTCTGAGAAAGAATTGAAACGAAACAATGGTATATTCGTGACATACTCTTCAGCATCTGAATTATATTATCAAGTAAATGTTATTTGAAAGCGTTTTGATATGACATTACAAGGATAATTACTCCTTAGATTTGATGAACTTAGATGGTGACAAGTGACGTGGAAAAACCCACTCTCTGGTTGATCTGGTAGAACAAGTTTGATTGGTGGTTTGCATTGTTTTAACTAATACAAATAACTATACCATAGCAGTTTGAACACAGATGGGAAATCCGAAGAGGTTAGAGTTTTGTTTATCAGCGTATTTTAATTGGTACTTAACACCCTTCCTGGAGCAAGCTAGTCCTCAGTGTGGATGATGTGTCTCCATGCTTAAAATAAGTTACGGAGAAATGTGTAGTTCTTCAATAAGATAAAGGATACCTGGCAATCAGCAGAACCATACAGTGTATCTTTATTTCTATTATGTGGTCTACACATCCTCTTGTAACTATCTATTTTCAGAAAGAAGTTTTCCCGTTTACTCTTCTATGATTTTTCTTGACAAAGCTCTGTTGATCGTAACCTTGATTGCTAATGCTATGTTCAGTATCATAGTTCATCGCTTTGCTGGAATTTGTGTGATTAGTTCGCGACTTCCAAACTTTTATTGCATTGTAACTAACAGTCCTCCACGCTTATTCAATACTATAAAAGGTTTTTGCTTCAGGATGTAGTATTAAGGTAATTTCATCGTACTTACCCATCCTTTTGCATTGTTTCATGTCCATGAAAATCATCTGAGTGTGATTCTCTGTGTGTGCAGGGAGGGGGGTTGTGCCCTTGGGGCAAGGGGTGGATAAAGTACCATATTTGTAATTGTAATGGTGAAAGTTGAAACTGAGTCATTCTTAATATGTATGTTATGTGGTGTCTTGCACTGACCATTGTTTGTTTAGTTTATTTTTTATTTTTATACTGCTGTTATTATTGTTTTTTATTTAAGTTTGCGAGTATGGGATGCATTTATTTTACGCCTCTGAATTCTAATATGTTGTCTAGATAGCAGTTTCATTATTTCTGTAATATATAGTATATCCTTTTTTTTTGCTAATTTATTCCGTATAAACTTTGTTTATTGTCTTGTGTTGTAATTTCCATTTGCGGTAATAATTTATTAAAATCTTTGTCTTCATGTTCAGTCACTATATATGTTGATTTCTTTGGTTAACCTGAATTCTTATATGGTAGGAATATTCTTGGTAATGACTCAGAAAATGGGCAACTACAGCAGATGTTCACTAACCCAGGTCAAACATCTGAACTCAGTTTTCCTTCTGATCTGTTTTTAATTGTCATTGTTTATTAAAAATAAATTGCCCGAAGAGTTTTTGCCTAGCCTAGAATGGTGTCCCACAAGTAACAACAATGATGATACTGTGTACACTAAATTACAAAAATTGCGACACGAACATAAGTACCTGATCAGTGATAGTTGCAATTCAAGAGCCAGTGGACTACAGGTGGACGGTTCTAACTATTGTCTGATATTCTTCAAAAAAATCAGCAAAACACTACAAATTGCATTCAACTGATTCGTGAAAAATCTTTGTCTAACTGTTAGCCAGAAGTTATTGGTATCTGAACAGTTGTATAAAAAGTTGTTGCAATTCATGTGCCAGTGGAATACAGACAGGCGTATAATACAATTATTTTCTAACTATAATTTTTTTCATACAACCAGCAAGTAGACTACAAACTGCGTTCAAGTGATTTTATATTTTTTCGCTCTAGTATACTTAAGATTTTCTATGTCATACATTTATTCTGTTTTTTTATGTAAATATCTGTATCTCTGTTTTGAAATGTTGGAACATCTTCCTTCTTTCATAGTTTCATTAATATTCCATTTTTTTCATGCGTATGCCAATGCCGTATTGTAGTGACCGCATTCCTTATTAAGCAACCAAAACATAGTTCCATGACTTGGTGAAAGCTAAAATTAGAGCTTGAAAATACTGTATGTATACCCTCCATTCGGGGTTTCCCTTTTTCATTTCTTTTTTTGTGTTTGTTTGTGTTTTTTTTTTTGGGGGGGGGGGGGGGGGGGGGGGGGGGGAGGTTGTACTAAAGTGTAGAAATAACATGTTATATATGAATGAATTTGACCACGTAATATCTATTGATGTTGTTTTAATGCCAGAATAACTGGGGAGGGGATTTTCTTTATAATTGTTATTCGTAATCTTCTACCTTTTCTTCTTTCCTCCTTTTGCTCAGTTAAATTATGGTTTTGCAGATAGCGCTCCAAGAATTGTAGATGATCTATCGGCTTGGCAGACATCTCGTAAAGCTGTTATACTTGTTTGTACATTACCTGCCTCCCACTCTAATTAATAATTCTCTGTTTCATGGTTCTCTGTTTGTGTTGTACTTCATAAATGTATTGAGCTTAAAGCTCTGCCAAACACCCTCTTAGTTGAAAATTTTCATATATCTAGGAGATACCAATGCATAATTGGATTTTTGCATAGATATAGAAAAAGAACCCTCTATTGACATAAAATACAAATATCCTAATACTATATATGCCGCACAGCTTGTTGGAATTGATTAAAGATTATGAGTGACTTCTTAATATTTGGTGAATTTTGTCATTCTAAGGAAGAAAGAAGTTGGGATTGGGAAAATCATGCTTAGCGCATTTAAGTTAATTCCAACTGGACAGGATAAAGATATAGCCATCTGATCTATACTAAATTTCTCTTATTGCCATCTAATAAATAATACTCATACGTAGTAATAATATCATAGTTCCCCCAAGCGAAACAAAAATACGCTATTCTTTTCAGATGTGAATCCTAGCAGTATATTCTGGTTCCTTCATTTGTATGCACACTTGAGTGTGAAGGAAAATAACAAAGCTGTCAAATTATGTTAAGATTATCACATTTTTCACTGTAAACTTTTCCATCTCAACATATGTACAATATAGATGTTAAGAAACTATCTCCCCTGGGACTCTTGGTAATTAACACTTTAACTAGTATTATATGAATTTAAAATTATAACACAGTTGTTCAATATTAAAATTATGCTTGAAGTCAGTTTTCATGTTAAGTTAAATGTCACTGTAATGTTTTCCAAATTAATTGGCAGATTTGTTAGTTTCTATAATTTTATGAAAAAGTAATTTTGATAATTTCCAGTTCAATAATCAAGTCTTGAGCTTTTATTTTCAGAAAATTTATTTGACGAATGTCTTTAAATGTTCAGAGTCTTTTATTTTCAAACCTAAGTATGTCCAGTGTCAAGGTTCAGAGGCCAATTTAAATTTGACATTAGTTTGAAGGAAATAATCACAAGCTGTGTTCTTAACAATTTTAAGTTTTTATTGAGGAAACGAGATGTAGCACTACCTGGCAGATAATTATGTGATTTATGTCATGCATACTAGGGTTATCACTTATCTCATATCCCCCAAATTTACCTTCTGAGGGGAAATTTCAGATTGCTCCTTTCCCATTTTTACTCCTATAACATACACTTGAAACCTTAAATTATCATCATAAGAATTAGGAATATACTTAACTGATTCAACCTTGGTTACTGTTTAGACACATTTCATGGACCAAGTGCATGAAAGCCGATTGTTCTTAAACCCAGCTGCCACGTAAATAGAGCACTTCCATGCCATGAAAAGAGATACAATATCAAATCCTGAATTCCTGATTTGACTTACTATAAGATAAATGCTACAGTATATTTTAGCAGTAAGGAGGGCACTTGGCATGGTCTAGCTACTAATCAATATAAATAAGACATAGCTAAATATGTTTGAGTAATTTTGAAAAGATGTTCTGCAGTTCTGGGTTATTGTTTTTGTCGGCATAATTCTAGACTTTATTTTAGGAAATTTGTTTTAAGCTCTTCCTTGAAGGTTTCTTGTTTTCAGATATCTTTGCTCTCACGACATTAAGAATCATCAGCTCTCGTCATCTTACCAGATGGCATTCTCAATTCTTCTTCATTTTAGAAAACAATAAGAATTGAAAATGACATATGTTAAGATTCTTAAGATGTCATGACTCATGAGTGACGAGAGCACACAAACACTCACACACACACATATCCACTATGCTTGTTCAATTGCTCTATTTTCTGTTCAGGTTGCTAGTGCGGCTTATGGATCAGATCATGTTACATCACTTGAGGTTCTTAGCAATGTCAAGTCTGGCAACGGATTTGTGGTTGGCATTATATTGAAGCCATTTAGCTTTGAAGGAAGAAGACGCCAAGATGAGGCACAATCTTTTTCCCTTTTGGTTTATGATGTTATGTTTGTTCATATATTGATTCATACTCACAATCTCATATCGCCAAATTGGAATCTTGGAAGTACATATAGTTAAACAAATCTGATCTAGGATGGTATGCTAATGTAACAAATGAGAAGTTAAAAGTACTGGAATGATCTATTGATTTATTTCATCTGTGTAGGTCAAGGATTTGCAAGACAAGCTAAAAAAGCAAGCTAATTTTTGTATTGGTGAGTAGCTTTATAAATATCTTTTTTCGGTTTTAATAACCCTTAGATGTTTGATATCATAAACTTCACCCAGAATCTAGTTCCTGGGATTTTATTATTAGATGCAGTCTCTGTTTCGATGATTTTATTATTAGATCTCATATGAAGAAAAGTTCTTGGGATTTTTTTATTAGATGCATTCTCTGTTTCCATGATTTTCTTTATTTGAGCCTGCTAGTGTCTCTGTAAATTTAATTAAAGAAAAGATTAAATTAAGCATTTGAAAACCATGTGCATGAATTGACCATGTTAAACTAAATCTCCATCCGTACTTTATATATGAAAACTTCAGTTCTTTGTACTGATATGTACAAGAAATTGATATTTGTATGGATTTAACTCTAAGAATTGTGTTGATATATCATATATGATGGCCGCAGTTCTGGATACTGATGCACTTCTAGAGAATGATCTGGTAACTCTGGATGAGGCTCTAAAGACTTCTAATAATGTTGTTTTGATGGCCATGAATGCCATATCCATTCTCTTATCTGTAAGCAAACTCTTTTGGCATTATTTCGGTTTAGAATTTTCTAGTTTCTTACTGCTGATCCCTTCTGTTCTTTGTAATTGCATTGGTTCGAGATATTAACTTTTTCTTTGTTGTTGTTAACAGGAGCAACACATAAAGCTTCTGAACAAAAAAGATAACTCAACCAAAGAACTTCAACTTCCTGAGTTCAGAGATGTTTGTCCCTCTGCAGTCTTCTCATTTTGAGCTTTCAGTTTTTAGTTTCCCTAGATAGTAAATACATAGATTCATTTATTTAGTAGTTGCATGCATTCCCTACCTCATTTTCTTATTCAAATATTTCATAGATGCACATTTTTTATGTATGACTTTTTACCTTCATCTTTAAAATTCAAACTCATGTCTTCATCAGATTCTGGAGAGTTATACTGAAGCAAGGATTGGATTTGGATCTGGCTACAGTGTCAAAGTTTCACTTTCGCAAGCTATAAATGAGTGCCCTTTCTTGGGTGTTGACGTAAAGGTTCTAATTTTATTTGATATTTTTTGGTTATTATATTGCCCCAATTATTTGCTTTCTGTTGGGATTATGTTCCCGACACTTTCTACCTTCATCTGCAAATATTCTTACGACACTGCATTAACCTTTTCCTCTCATGCAATTATTTTTATGACATCATTTGCTTAACTTCTTGACAGGATCTTAATGGTGTAATTTTATGCATCATTGCAAGTTCAGGTGCTGTGGACTGCAGTGACACAAATCACATCTTGCATACTGTACGTGAAATTACAAAATGCAATGGTGAAGTTATCTTATCCATAGTTCGTGAGTCCAATCTGGAGCCTAGCACAATTCTAGCTACCATAATTGTTTTCGGGTAAGAATTTGACAAAGTTAACTAAGCTGTGTCAATCTTCACATTAGGCTTGGTTATCCCCAGTTTTCTTAAAGTTGCAACTTTTTGTCTGTCTTACACTTAACCTTTTGTATGTTACACTATTGCTTAATGTATAAATCTAGTGTTAACTTCTCTCTGCTTTGTTTTGATTTGGTAACAGATATAACACACAACAGTTGCCTCCCAGAAAAGGCATATTCTCTAATCTGGGTCAACATTTCCCATTCATTTTCAATATCTTCAAGAAGCAACGTCATCAAACAGACGGCTCTGGGAAAGTCTTTTTATCCAAGAGCCTGGATGCTTCTGATGTGATATCTCCTGTCATAGGAGATATGCCTAATGCAAATTTATTAGACAGTACATTCGAAGGTGTTTCCTCTGGCCAACTCTGCCAACCATTGTCAGGAGAGGCAGATGAAAAATCATTTTCTTTGAGGTAATTACATGCATGTTTCAGTTTCACCATAAGTATTCTTTTAGTAATTATCTTAACATTGACAAACTTTTCTTATGTAGGGATGACAGTAGTTCTAGCAACAGAGAAGTCGGATTATTTGAGACCAACTCTGATTCTCCCACTTATGAGCTGAAGTCAGAAGGTAGAACCTTATTATGTTCTGGTTACTTTTGTGCGTCATAATCAATCACCAAATAGTGGATAAGATTACCTCCTGCTTTTCTAATTATTGATGACATTATTCCAACTTTAAAGCTAAGAAAAATAAGTATATAACATTCCATTTGAGACATTGATGAAGATATAAGATTTAGATTTTAACTCTATTCAAATCTTTCGAAGTATTGTATTTTATTATATTCTAGGATTTCATATTATCTTATATTCTCTATCATTTTTTTTCATTAGGCACAGTGAAAATGTGTATATATGTATATAACCTGAAGTTCCTCTTGTGTAATCTTTCCCTCAGCTTATAGCCGCTAAAACAAATAATTCCAAAGTGTTCTATGTAAAACCCTAATGCTGACTTGTATAGAGAAATGATCCTAGCACTATTCTACGGAGCTAAAACTTACTAATTAATCAATTTAACATAGTTAAAAACACAATTGAATTTAGTTTTCTCAAGACTAATATAATCAAGACAAATTGATATAATAATTTTTTTATCTTCTCTATATTCTTGTCTCAATAACAGCAATCTGGGTGAATCAAAGTTGAATTTAGTTTTGTCAACACCTGTGCTTCCATCCAGTATAATAATTTTAGTTGCTTTGAATGATACAGGAACCCGGGTGTTCAAAAGAGAACTGCTTACTAGAGGGAATCTTGGGTCAGGTTACTCGAATGAAGTTTCAAAAGATGGAGTTAATCTTTCAGAAGCAACTGCATTAGTTGAAAGTGTCAGCATCTACAAACTTCCTGTGGGTGTAAAACATGTGGAGAAAGTGGAAGACACTTCTATCCCCTCAAACACGAATGAAGTTGTAGCCTGGAGAATTGATGACAACGAAAAGAACCAACATCATGCTGGGACTGGACCAAGTATAACATGGTCTGGATTAACAGATGTTGATTTCAACATCATTGTCCCTTCCTTCAACAAAAGAAATAACACCAGTAATTACAAGAAGCAGGGAGTGCTTTCCAGTCGTGCGGCATCCATGTTGGTAAATTCCATTTCTTGTTTATGCTTAATGTGTATAAATCTATCTCAAATGAACTCAATCTATATAGATATTTTCTCTCATATCTCAAATCATAATCGTTTTGTCAATACCATTTGCTAGAAGATGTGTTTGCGATTTTTTAGACTACTGAAGTTTATTTTTTTTCATCCATGTTTTAAGCAAAATAAACCTTTTGAATTTAAGCCTTACAGTTGAACATAATTATATACTTAAGATGGACTTGCTAAATTTTATCTGTAAGATGGAAAGAGCAATAACATTTTTCTATTTTATAACTAAAGCACCTGTCTAGTTTAAGCGAAGTAGAAAATATAAGGACCAACCAACCAAGTGATTTTCGATGGTCAATGATATCTCATTAATAAAAATTATTTTTATATCTATAAATAAATATTTACTATTTTTTTATCCCAATCCTCAACTGTTCTTAGCAAATTCTCTTAAGCATTGTTGTGTAACTTGTGTCCCATCCTGGAGTAGATTTTATTTTGAAATAATTTTAATAGAGCAAACATTTTGTTTTTCTAGAGAATAATAATCTGGGTGATTCATATGCATCTTTAAATCCAATAGTGCACTCTGTGAATTGTGATGTCTAAAATTCTAAGATTTTAATGTACAAATTATGTTACTCGCACTTGATTATATTCTTTCAAGGCATAGATGTCAATAAATGTCAATAACACCCTGACAGAGCTTGAAATATAATATATGTTCGCTGCTCAGATACGTACTCTCCTGTCAACTCTACAAAATTTCAGACTTGTATTTACAAGTGAAGTATTCATAATCTGCAAGGCCGTTTTCTTCTTTCTATAGAGTCATGTCATCTTGAGTGATTATTTTTGGATTTTGTGATCACATTTTGTCATCCAAGTATATGAAAATGAGTACTTTGACTCGCTTTTAGTATATAAAATGAGATAATTACTTTTGGTCATATAAAGGAATCAGAGAGGGATTCCCAAAACAAATGGAGTCGTATGGTGGAAATGAAATATCGTGGAGGAATATACAAGGGACGTACTCAAGGAGGACTTCCCGAAGGAAAGGTAATTTGATTTGATGTTAGTCTGATAACCTAGTAAATCTAAATCAAACATATTTTTAATTTTTTGATGTTGAATGAGCAAGTGATGAGTTGATCAGGGACGCCTATTACTTGGAGATGGAAGCATCTATGATGGGATGTGGCGTTATGGGAAGAGATCGGGTATGGGAACATTCTACTTCAACAATGGGGACATTTTCCAGGGATCATGGAGGGATGATGTCATGCATGGCAAGGTATTATTATTACTCCATAGGACTTCCCTTGTGACTTCATTATTCTTTTGAAGACAAAATACATCTCTATTCCCTCTCATTTCCGAATTTCCCTTAATGAAATATCATCAAATTGCACCCTTATTTTCTAGTTTCGAGAGCATAGCCACATAGCGTAATTCAGCTCTAGTTCTCATTTATTGAAATTAAGCTAAATTAAACATATAGTGCTCTTTAATGGTGTCCAAATATCTGTTTTTTGCATCGTCTCTTATATAGGGATGGATTTACTTCCATACTGGGGATAGGTGGTTTGTGAACTTTTGGAAGGGAAAAGCAAATGGGGAAGGCCGTTTCTACTCGAAGCTTGGCAATATATTTTTTGGACACTTCAAAGAGGGATGGAGGCATGGCCACTTTCTTTGCATCAACGTCGATGGAACGAGGTTTGTTTTTTAGCAGTTTCATTTTTCAATATATATTTCCGTACTCAACATTGATACTAGATAAGATTAAGAACTGTTCTAATTTAGACTTAATCAATTGATTATAATCCACTATTTGAAAGTTTTATCGATGATTTTTTTTCTGTTTTGGTTAAACACTAAATGATGTCAAGTCATGAATTAGCTATATTATTATTTTAACGACCCTTTCATTTCCATGGGAAGACTTGGTTGTAAATTTAGCTGTTTTGGTTAAACATTAACTGATGTCAAGACAACAACACTTGTTTGTAAATTTAGCCATTTTGTTGGATGTAAATTTTAATTTCTCTTAAATTTGTAAGACATAAACAAAATGATCTCCCATATGACATACTCCTTTTGCCTTGATTTTTTGTCATTCTGACTCTCCTCATTTGTTCCGTAAACAAAAATGTCTTCACAGTTCTGAAGAGTTATGGGACGAAGGTGTGCTTGTCAGCGAAAAGCAATTGGATACCGACTCTGAAGTTGGTTGAACATTATCTTCCGTTTGATGCCCCTTCAATATGAGGTGACAAATCAATATGAATATGCTTCGATTTATGATGAGAATGGGATATCCTTAGACCTTAACTACGGAATCAGAATTGGTGTGCGATTGTGATACCTCTCTATATGTGCGTGTAGGAGGATGTGCTCTGCACAAGTTCCTATTTCCTTTGGGTAATCGAGTCACTCTTTGTACCTTTACAGTTTATAAGTTGTTCTGTATCATGTGAACAATATTGATGTAAATTTGTGCTTTTGACAGGATGATTCTTTAGGTAGTCATTACTTTGTATTTTGTCACATACTGTGGAAACAATTTTTTACACTGTCAATTCTAAAAAGTGAGAATGTTTAAAATACACAAAAAGACCAGAGACTAGTGGTAATTGTTAAGAATTAAAATGCAAATTATTCGAAGTTGGAGCTTGAAATAGTGGTTCGAATTTGGTGTTGTAGTTTGAAATGGTGATTCGAATTTTCATTTACTAGACATTCTCCATTTACCAGAGACTATGGGGTAATTTTTTAGAATTAAAATGCAAATTACTCAAAGTTAACTAGGGGTAATTGTTTTAGAATTAAAACGCAAATTATTCGAAGTTGGGGTTTGAAACGGTGTTTCAAATCTGGAGTTGGAGTTTGAAATGGTATTTCGAATCTTCGTTTACCAGAGAGTCAGAGACTATAGGTAATTGTTTAGAATTAAAACGCAAGAATATGGTGTTAGAGAAGAATACCCCTAAAGTATTGAGAGTCGAATTAGGAATTCAATTAAAATTAAATTGAAGATCGATCTTTAAATTGATAATTAAATTAAGTAAACAAGCCTAATTTGATTTTCGTTAAAAAGGATTCAATTAGAATTAAATTGAAGATCAATCTTGTATTAAATTGATAGTTAAATTAAGTAATCAAATTTGATTTTGGTTAAAAATAAAATTGTGATAAGATAGATTGAATGTAAGCTTCTGTGTGTTTTGTAAAAATTAATCAAATGATTAAAATGTAAGCCTTTTACTTTTTGTTTTATAAAAATGAATCAAATGATTAATTAAAAACAATTTATAAGCTTCTAACACAAAATAAAATATATTTTTAAAAGAAACTTTAATTAAAAATTATAAGCTTCTAACACAACATAAAATATTTTTTAAAAAAGATTATCAAATAAATTCGGAGATGTTGCGAAAAACATCTTTTTAAAATCTAAACTTGCAAAAAAGTGATATATGTGGACAAAAGGGTGAATCACAAAAAACATGATAGTCAACAATAGCTCACTCCATCACCACTTATAACATCACTCATCATAGTCAAGAGTAGCTCACTCCATCACCAATTATAACCTCACCAATGCGAAATGCCAAGTTTTTACCGTTATCATCTCTAATAATTCTAAGGGCCGCCTCCTCCTTCACCACTAGCACCATCCCAATTCCCATATTAAAAGTCCGTCTCATTTCGGCATCTTCTATTCTTCCAGCCTAACAAATTTATCACAAAAGAAAGATATATGCATATCACATACATAATTGTTTCATTAGAAAAATATCTATAAAAAAGGTGCCATCTCAAGTTTCAAAATTAAAAAAGATGCCCATGATTTTTTTTTGTTCTTTCTAATTTGTCTTGCATTTACCTCCTCATAAGTAAGAATCATTTCACAGCCCACATTTCTAAAAACCTTTAAAAAATATTTCACTTAGCCTCTTGATTTTAAGACTTGAAGCATTTGAAAGTCGGCTCTTTATGATTCATAAAAATGTCGAACGTCAATGGTACATTTTGTAACTATCCCTTGAATATAATTGAAAAAGAAAAACATCAACCCTTTTAAAAGTAAAATACTGCTAAAGAAATGTTTTTTTTAACTTGAATAACTCTTAGGGGTGCCTTTTGTAATGATTCCAAATGAAAGTTAGTAATCCTGACCTCTTGGATCCATTTGAAAACAGGAGGGACAGGCCAAGAGTCATTGTATATGAGTGCTCCAAGGCCCTTTGGAAACACGCGCGGTATATTATCGGTAAAACCACCACCTGTAATGTGAGCAATACCTTTCACACCACCTTTGCTGATTATGTCAAGAACCTGTATTCCATCAAAATATCATATGATTATTTAAAAAAAAAAACATAATACTGAAATGCCATATAGGGACCACATTTTGAACAATAATCTAACACATACTTGCTTAACATATATAATTGTGGGGGCCATTAGAGCTTGCCCTAACGATGCAGATGAACCAGGAATATTATTTTCCAAAGCATGGCCACTTCGGTCAAGAACCCTGGATAAACAAAAATAAGAAAACATTTTTTTTAATTTTATTTGTTATTTCGGTGGGTATGAGAATAGATTAACTGTTTTACTTGAAATGCAATTGCAATGTTTAAAACCTTCTGACGAGAGAGAATCCATTGGAATGGACCCCACTGGACGGAAGACCAATGAGGACATCTCCGACCTCTATGTTTTTCCCATCAATGACCGAATCTTTCTTCACAATCCCAACAGCAAAACCGCTCAGATCATACTCACCATCCGCATAAAAATCTGGCATCTCTGCTGTCTGAAAAAGAACAAATCTCAAATAACATCACTCAACCAAAAGAAGTATTCCTCCCCATATTATACGGTGAATCTTTATATTCAATTTTCAAGCATAGAAGAAAATTGTGCTGCACCCCCATTTTTTTCTTTTCAATAAACAATATGCTCACAATATAGGAAGCAAAACAATCATCAAAGGTGTTAACAAAAACAAATACCTCTCCTCCTAAAAGAGCACAATCAGATTGTTTGCAGCCATCGACAATGCCTTTGATGACCTGCATTCATAGTTAACAAGATGATGTATATATGATGACAAATAAACATCAAGGTGACTAGTTGTGAAATAATCAATGAAAATAATTAAGAATGATGAGATATGATACACTTCTCCCATACCTTTTCGGCATGATCAACATCCAGATGGCTAGTGGCAAAATAATCAAGGAAGAACAAAGGTTTTGCTCCGGATGTCACTATGTCATTAACACTCATGGCAACCTGTAAAAAACTAATCGATTAATACAGACATTACTAATAAAGGACATGAGTAGGTTAATGTTTTTTCTTTGACCAAATCAATGCCGATAGTATCGTGGATTCCAGTCTCAAAAGCCAGCTTAAGTTTGGTTCCAACTCCGTCTGTACCAGCCACCAGATATGAATCACCTGTAATGTATCCAAACATAGATATGAATCCCCTGTTTTTAGTTTTGAAATACACAGTTCAACAGTTGTTCGATCAAAAATCCAATCTATAAAACAATAAACAAACACTTAGCAAATTGAAATGCACCATGAAAACAAAGTCTTGAGAAACGATAAATTGAGAAACAATACTCAACTAGAACCCAATAATAACACTCACACACTACACTACATCGTATCGAAAAGCATACATACCCAAAGGAAAGAGACCACCGAAACCACCGATTCCGGGAGTCATCTTGGCTATTCTCCTAACAAGTTCAGAACCGGCATCGATGTCGACACCGGCATCCTTGTAGGTAAGCGGCTCGCCCTTGTCTCCCTCAAGGGTTTGAGTACCAGTACTAGAAGCTGAAAGTAGGAGTCTGCTTCGGGAAGATTTGTTGCGGTTTTCGGATAAGAATGGAGAGAAGCCTTTGGGTACATTAACCTCGCGAATCTTGAGCGAATTCAGGTTCGACAAATTAGGGATGAAGCGGGATAGCTCTGAATTTACGCTGCTGCAGGACGAATTCATCGTTTGTTTCCTGAGATTGAAATCAATAACCAGTATGAATATTAATTATCAAATTAAACAAAATTAAAAATGCTTACGAACAAACACTTGAAACAAAACCTAATAAGCAAAACCTAATAAACAAAGAAGAAAGTGAAATACACAATAAATTACTTACTTTACTTTTCAGCAATGACTGAAACAGAAATTATTTTGATATACAGTATGTTGGGAATGCTCGGTAGGAGCCGACGCCGAGAGGTCTCACGACTCTTCACGATTCCGCAGAAGACTGATAGAGAATACAGTACTGAACTTACTATGTATATCTCGGGTCTTAAATTAAAATATGCAAATTTGTATATAGTACTTACTATATCTCTCGCAACTTTTACTTTAAAATTATTGAGATATTTATTAAATTTTATACACAATTACTTTTAATTTTTAAATCAAAAATATTTTTATCAAACTTTTTAATTTTACAAAATAAATCGTCATTTTTATTATCACTTGTAAATGAAATTGTGTATTTTGTACTTGGTTCTACCTAGAACTGTATTGTAAAGGGTAGAGTACAAACACTTAACACAATTTGAAATTCTAAAGAAAAACTCTTTTGTATTACTTGTAAAGGGTGGAACCACTTACAAACACATCTACAAAATTCTAGCGAATCTTGTAGAAAGGTCAACACGACCAAAAACTAAGTCTATGTAGAACTAATCTAGCGACTCATACTACAAAGACTAAACTGACAATAGAACCGGAGCTTTCTAGCGAAGTCTCTCGATCTACAAATTTTCTCTCTCTAGAAAATGTCAAATCAAAAGCCTGAATAGTGAATTCCAACAACCCGCTATTTATAGGTGTCGAGAAATAGGGTTTCCGGAATTCACGCTTAATGGGCCGAGCCCAAGGCATCTTCATGGAATATTCGAGATTCCATTTCAGTTGTACTTGACGAACCCAGCTCTACCCACGGCCACACTAGCGTGTCTTCGTGCGTCGAGCTCGTGGAGGGCATAGCTGGTTTACTTGGCGTTTTTCACTGAACTATCATTCTTCTAGCGAAGTCTTCTAGTCGTACCCACAACTGGCTTCATTCCTTAGCAGTCATTCGTCCAGCTGTATGTGTAGCCATGCTTGCACCGCGTCCGTCAAGGTGTTATCACGGTAAGGCCTTGACGCGCGTTGATGAACTCGCAATTCTCTCTGATCCACGTTGAACCATGTTGACAGAATGACTCGTTCCATGCTAACGCACTGATGCAACTCCATGTTGTTTGTAGAGGCTAAGTCTGCTTGTTCCATGCTGATGAACCGTGGTCACGCGTTGAGCCACTTGTTAATTCCACAGTTCACAGAGCTCGTTCTATGTAGACCTAGCAGACTTGTGTGAATTAATTGATGGAAAACATACAAACATGAAACATGAAGTTACTACAAAACAAAGTGTATAGTTCAACGTAGTTCAAACAAGAACAACCCTGTTCTATGTTGAACTAGGAAGAACTACACAGTAACAATCTCCCCCTTTTTGAGTCAACTTCATAAGTGGGGGTTCGTAGAGAAACTCCCCCTCAAATTAGTATCATACTCAAAAAGTTCAACGTTGAGCAAGAAGAGAAGGTAAACACAGTCATACGTAATACAAGGCAAAAGGTAAAACATGCATACGTAGAACACAAACATATAGTATAAATAATCATAAAGCTCAAAACGAGCAATACAACATTGTATCATGCGTTTAACAGGGTTATAAAAAGAAAACATAAATAAAATAAAGTTCAGCAGAGAGCAGGGATAGAAAACACTTGACAGAAGGTTATTCGCTGGCATCTGCATCTGACTGCTCAGGCGTGGTGTGGTGGCGCAGATCTTCCTCTTCATCGTCCGTCGGCTCATCATGGAGCTTGTGCTTCTGCTGCGTTGGTTTGGGCTTGTTCTGCGTGGCCTTAGGTTTATTTGCCATTTGCTTTCTTCGTTGACCAGCGCCCTTATTCATTGCAGCTTCCTTCTTGGTGAGCATCGATCCACCAGTTGCACCTGAGCCCATCAACCCCTTACCTGCACCTTGCACGAACGTAGGAGGCGCACTCTTTGTAACAGGTTCAGCGGTGACACCCGCCTTTGAAACCACCAGCTTGGGCACTTTGGATCTGTCCACCGTAGGGCCACGGCCTTTTTCCTTTTCAACTTCTTTGGTGCCCGAAGAACCAGCACCCTTGGCCTTTTCATCCTTCTTCACAGTAGCCAGCTCCTTCACCGTGCCATCGGCATTCTTAACAAGGCCGCTGTGCGCATCACCAGCTGCCTTTTTGAATTTCTTATGCGCAGAACGCAGATCTTCACCATCCTCATCCTCCGCCTCTTCCTCTACGTCCACCACCTCACTGGCCTTCCTTTTTCCACTTTTCTGTTTGTTCTCAGTGGGACGGTCCTCTGCATTCCTCGATGCTTCCATCTGCTCGGCCACAAGGTTGACTAAGCCAGACAGACGCCCATGAAGCATTTTCAATGGCCCGTAGTCTGCGTACGAGGACCCATCTCCCCCTAGACGGGCCGCTCTACGAGCTTTGCGATGCATATGCGCTGAGATACGGGCCACTATATCCACAGTGGACCGTAGCTGGACAAAGTCTTGTAAGAGCGAGGTCGGCTCACAGAGATACATCTCATCACACGAAGAATCTGAATCCTCGGACGTAGAGTCAAGGGTGACATCTTTACTCCTCTGCGTAGGGCGAAAGGACTTGGTTCTTTTGCCTTTGCCTTTTCCTCCCTGTTGGATGTGCAAAGGAATGGCCTGTGAGGCGTTGAACAGCACACGATCCTCAGCTTCACTTCCAAGTCTACGCCAAGGAAGATCCTTAACCTTGTGCTCCGCCATATATTTGGAATCAAAACGGAAAGAGGAAATGCCAATCATTGGACCATCATCGTCGTCGTACGTGAAGCCCTGACTCACCAGAGCGGCGCTAATCAAGTGGGGGCACGGTAGATTAGCTTGCAAAATCTCATTGTGGGTCATGTCCCCGTACGACTTGATTTTATTGAAGACAACTTGGCCCAAGTCCACTTGGATGCCATGGCTCAGTTTATACATGAGATGAAGTGCGTCTGCGTGGACCACCGAGGAGCTCGTCGTAGGGATCCAGTTGTTAGCGATAATCTTGTTCAAATGAGTGAAGAACTGAGTCAACGAAGTGCACGCCGGCTGGGCCGTAGAGGCAAGACCACCGGTGACGATAAAACCCATCATCTGACTGTCTGGGTGCTGCGTAGAGGGAGCCTCCCAAGTGGCCTTGATGTGGGAGCGCTGAAACATCTTGTTGAGCGTACGAGGAGATAAGTCATACTCCCGCTCACGAATAATAACCTTCCCGTACGACGCATGGGTAGGGTCCCCAAACTGTTGATCAATGTGCGCGAAGACGACTTTGTGGACGTAGTGGCTGTAGTCTACGTCAAAGTTAATGGCATTGAGTAGCTGCATTTCCCTCATGAACGCCTCCAAGCCGCGTTGCACCCACTTGGCTCGCCCGGCGTAGAACCGCTCTGCATTTATTTTCTGATCCGCAAGAGAGTCATAGCGATCAGAGGCTGCTTCGTAGTGGAAGTCAGCAGAGTACCCTTCCCCAACGAAGCGGGAAGGAGAAGGCACCACAAGCCTGTTCTCCGGCACCTTGTCCTCCTCTACTACGGGTGGCTCAACGTTGAGTGGGGACGGGTGGACAGTAGTATCGACGTTCTGTGCCGTAGAGCCACCATCCTTAGGGAAATTCGAAGCATCAGCATCAGTGGTCACAATGAGTGTGGCCATGCGTTCAGCAGTGGCAGTCAGGTCGTCTGCCGTTTTCTTCTTTTCCAACGCGGCTCTACGGTTAGCCTCGTCAGATTTTTGTTTTCGCAACAAGGCTATACGGTCAGCCTCTTCCTTCTCATGTCTATCTTTCTCCTCCTTGGCTAGACGTGCAGCCTCCTCATCCTTCTTTTTCTGAATGTCGGCCAAACGATCAGCCTCCTCCTTTTCTTTCTTTTTCCTCTCTTCTTCGGCTATACGTAGCCGTTCCAACTCGGCTAAACGTTCGTCCTCTTCTTTCTTCAGTCTTTCCTCTTCGGCTTTACGTGCAGCCTCCTCCCTTATGGCTTTTTCAGCCTTCATCTTATCTCCGCGGTGAGCAAGGATGGCTTTTCGTACTGCACTGATCTGTGCCTCCAGTTCAGTGACTTTATCAAAGTCCTCCTCCACGGCTTGCGCGGCTTCAAGTGTGGCTTCCTCTGCCTTTAGTTCTATAATTTTGTCCGCGTAGAACGAGGGCAATTCATATGTGGGAGTAGTGGTAGAGGGAGTAGCAGAAGAAGTCATTGTAGTTGATCGGTGAGAAAAAGATTCCTGCGTAGAGTAGAGACTAAAATCGGGAGTAGATGTTATGAGGTTATACGTAGAAGATAAGAACAGCAAGGAAATAAGATTTCTCTCTCTAAAACACGCAGTAGAAGGTGCACTGTGTGTTTGACCCGGGGGGGTATTTATAGTGTAGCTGAAGCGGTTCAAATTCTGTGGTGTAGAGCGCGCCACGTGTCCAAATTCCAGGTCTGCGTAGGAGTGATTTCAAGAGGTGAAGTGGTGGTGCGCGGACGAGGAGGCATGGAACACTCACGGTGCGTGGAACAGGCAACCTAACTCATCGTAGCTGCAAGGTAGAAAAACAAAAACACCACAACGTACAACAGGAATAACGAACGGTTAGCAGTGAAACTTAGTCAAAGTAGACAACGGAGGGCGAGCGGGCAAATGCACTTGGTCGTGCGCGCAGCTGGGAGAATTGGGCTGCCTGAGAGTGTGTACAAGCTAGGTACTACAACGTAAAATCAGCACCAAATTTGCGAAGGATAGCACGCCCTACAAGAATGGTTATGGGTAGGGCAACAATACTTATAATGTAAAATCAGCAAACAGCACAACAAGCAAAGAGTAACACGTAAGACAGGAACGACTTTCATGAATACTCAAAGTAGCACACGTAGAGCAGGGGCTACGACACGCATCCCTACGTTGAAATACCCAGATTTCAAATTCACTAAAAATAGTCTTGTCCAACGAAGCCTAAGGAAGCACTTCAAGGTAGAGCAGCCTTGCTTCGTATATCAGGAGTACTCTGCAAATTTGTAAAACACGAAATACAGTTAAAGGCATAACAGGCACACACAACGTGGACATACGTACCACCACACAGTGAATCAAAATCTCTGGAAAGAACATTAAGTAGAGATATTGGAGGTAGAGTGACAGTGCTTTATGGACGGTATTGCTATCTTGGCCAGTTCAGCGTGTAATCACAACCATATCTCTTGCTTTCTCAAGCGTAGAACAGGCTTATTAGTACCCAGAGGGGTGTTATAAATGATGTTTCCTGATTTTTTTTTTTTTCATCATTATATGTATAAGGCCATGTCTTTTGCATTTGCCCGGAGACCAAGTCAGTCAAGACCCGATCCACCGAGGAAATCTTTAGGCCGACTTTTCCTGCTAGACATAGAGCAAACAAAGTTCACTCCAATGAATGGCTTATGATAATATTTAAAGAACAGTATGTCCAAATACTACGTCACTTTGCAACTGTCAACAACTAATCTCACCTTGCTCTACCTCATGGTTCCATTGACAAAATAAACAGCTGTGGGTAGAGGTAGCCAATTGCGGCCTACTACCCTTCAAAAAGCACCCATGCAGAGAGACTTCCAGAGGAATAAAAATCTTTCCGAAGCAAGTGGTTTTGTGAAGAAGTCTGAGAGTTGTTTCTCCGTAGGAACATGTTCCATTACCACCTTACCCCGTTCTACCAAGTCTCGAATGAAGTGATGTCGTATATCAATATGCTTGGTCTTTGAGTGTTGTACCGGATTCTGACTTATCTTTATAGCACTTTGGTTGTCACAGTACAAGGTTAGTGGCGTGCTATGAATGTGATAGTCGGCAAGCATTTGTTGAAGCCATAGCATTTGGGTACAACAACTCCCGGCAGCCACATACTCTGATTCGGCAGTGGATAGAGCAATGCAATTTTGCTTCTTGCTATGCCATGAAACAAGGTTGTTTCCTAAGAAGCAACACCCACCACTGGTGCTCTTCCTTTCATCATTGTCTCCCGCCCAATCGGCATCTGCAAAACCAACAAGATAAGAAGAAGTATCTTTAGTGTACCATAGACCAAGGTTCGTAGACCCGGCCACATATCGAAGGATACGCTTCACAGCAATAAGATGTTCTTCCTTTGGTTGAGCTTGGTAGCGGGCACAGAGGCACACACTATACATAATGTCCGGTCGAGTGGCTGTGAGGTAGAGCAGGCTACCAATAAGAGATCTGTAGGTAGAAATATCAACATCCTTGCTCTTCTCAGCTCTACTCAGCTTGTCAGTGGTAGCAATAGGAGTCTTCATAGGTTTAGCATCCGCCATATCAAACTTCTTGAGCATGTTGATAGCATACTTAGTTTGAGAAACGAACATACCATCCGGTCGTTGAGAAATTTGAAGCCCAAGAAAGTGACTCAGCTCCCCCTCCAAGCTCATTTGAAAAGATGAAGCCATGGCATCTGAAAATTCTTTAACCAAGCGGTCATGGGTAGCACCAAACACAATGTCATCCACATAGATCTGAGCAATAAGCATTTCATTCTTGACGATTTTGATGAAGAGAGTGGTGTCGGCATTTCCACGTGTAAACCCAAATTTCAAGAGAAAGTCTGTGAGACAGCTATACCAAGCACGAGGTGCTTGTTTCAATCCATAGAGGGCCTTGTGAAGAAGGTAAACATGGTCCGGCTTGTGAGGGTCCACAAACCCCTTAGGTTGTTCAACATATGCTTCCTCATCCAACACTCCATTCAAAAAGGCCGCCTTCACATCCATCTGTCGTAACGGAATATTTTTGTAGCACGCCACAGCAATAAGTAGCCGGATGGACTCTATGCGTGCCACGGGAGCAAAAGTGTCTTCAAAGTCAATTCCTTCAACTTGGGTGTACCCTTGAGCAACCAGTCGTGCCTTGTTGCGCACTATTTGATTGAATTCATTGGTTTAATTCTTGTAGATCCACTTGGTACCAATAACGTTTACACCCTTTGGTCTTGGGACCAAAGACCACACCTTATTCCTTTCAAACTCATGTAGCTCTTCCTGCATAGCCGCAATCCAGAAATCATCGAGAATAGCCTCCTTTATGTTTTTAGGCTCAATTTCGGAGACAAAGCTCATTATGCCCACGTCTGGAGATAGTAGAGCCAAGTTAGAGAACGTGTTAGGATAGCTAGCGGGCAAAGTGTCGGTAGAGCAGGTAGAGCGAGTAACTCGTTGGTTGAGATCACCAATCATTTGTTGGTTTGGGTGTCTCTTTCGAATATAGGCGGGAGGACCCGAGTTTTGTACTCCGGTAGAGGTAGAGGCTCCAGTGGTACCCATAGCAGGGTTAGACGAGCTTGGATTCAATCCTTCATCATTGCTTTCCGAAGGAGTACTGTCACAGGAGTTGTGGTTAGTAGAATGATCATGTGATGGTGTGACTGATCCTACACCCTGATCTACCTCTCCCTCAACTAATACTTCTGCCAGGGGTAGAGCAGGGCTAGATGCTTGTTGTTGCAAGGTAGACTTGGACGGACTCTCGTGAAAGTGAAGTTCATCAAACTTGATGTTAGTCGATTCTTGCACCGTCTTTGTACGTAGGTTAAACACGCGATAAGCATGACTATTAAGGGCGTAGCCAACAAAAATAGCCCTGTCCGACCTTGGATCAAACTTTTTCAAGGCATCTCTATCATTTAAAATATAGCAGATGCATCCATACACACGGAGATGAGCTACATTTGGTTTCTTGGAGGTGAGCAATTCGTAGGCCGTACATTGAGTGCCGACGCGAATACTTATCCGGTTGACCACATAGCAAGCCGCACTCAAGGCTTCTGCCCAAAAACCCTTGGCCATACCCGCAGCCACCATCATCACTCTTGCCATTTCCTGTAGAGTCCTGTTCTTCCTCTCTACAATTCCATTTTGCTGTGGAGTCTTTGGGGCAGAGAATTCATGGTGAATCCCTTTACGAGTGCAATATTCAACAAACACTCCGTTTTGAAATTCACCTCCGTGGTCACTTCTTATACGTTGGACCCGTTTACCATAGGTGGTGCGAATTCTACGAGCTAAGGTTCGGAAGGCTTCAAAAGCCTCATCCTTGGTTCCAAGAAAATTTACCCAAGTGTACCTCGAGAAGTCATCCACAATAACAAGAGTATACCACTTGTGTCCCAAACTCTGCACTTCCATGGGCCCCATGAGGTCCATGTGTAGTAGCTCAAAGCATTCTGTAGTGCGGTTATGGGTAGAGATAGCAGGGTGAGGAGCTCGAGTTTGTTTACCCATCTGACATTCACCACATACTCTCTTGTCAATCTTAGGCAAGCTATCTATGCCTCTAACCGCCTTTATTTGAACTAACTTCTCAAGGTTCCGGAGACTGGTATGACCAAGCCTTTGATGCCAGATATCTATCTCGTCATGGGTAGAGGCGCTTAGGCAAGATTCATTGATAGCGTAACAATTGTTCTTCGCACGAGCAGCAGTGAGAATGCACTCCCCCTTCACGTTGTACACTTCACAGTTCTCCTTATTGAATTTCACGTTAAGTTCATCATCACAAAGTTGGCTAATGCTTATGAGATTAGCACATAGCCCATCCACCAAGAGAACGTTCTTGAGCGCTGGTAGACCCTTCACATTTAATGTTCCACTTCCAATTATACTCCCTTTTGCTCCACCTCCATAAGTGACGGGTCCACCAGAGTGAGGAACAAAATCGACCAAAGAGTTTTTAGTTCCTGTCATATGCCGAGAACACCCACTGTCGAAATACCAAGTCTCCTTTGTCGTGCCTTTGGCCACAGTGAATGCAACATTACATGTCACTTCTTGCTTTCTTCTCCATACTTGCTTTGGCTCAATGTTTGTTGCTGTGGGTAGAACAGCTTTAATTCTCCAGACTTGATTGGCCTTGACATGCGACTGCTTGGTAGTTGGTCTCCATACTTGTCTGTGAGTCATAGCACGAGAACTTAAATCTTCGGCACGCTTGTAGCAATAAGGTTTGATGTGCCCTTTTACCCCGCAATAGTGGCACACATAGACTCGCTTGTAGTGGGTAGAAGGAGTCTTCCTTTTATGAGTGGTCATGCCCTTAGTAATGTTTGATAAAGGGGTAGCACCAGGAGGTTGAGATTTATTTATTGAGAAGGGTAACTTAGATCGACTGGAGACATTCCGTGTAAACGTTTTCTTGTCATGGGTAGATCCGGAATTGCTCACGGGTAGAGCAGAGGTAGAAACCGGTGTCAACGAGGACATTGAAGCATTTTGGGGAAAAGGAGTAGAGGTGCGTTTGAGAACTTTGATGTTAGAAGTAACAGTCACATTGCCTTTGGAAGTATTAACATCCTTTGGCTTGGTCTCATTGTTAGTGATAGCTTTATCTCTACCATTCACAAACTTAGGAAAGACATAAGGAGAATCGGAGTAAACGGAATCAAAGGTTTCCTTAAATCCAAGCCCAAAGTGCTTGGTGTTAACACAGCTCAACATATTATCAAGTTTAGACGTGCCCGTATTGAGTTTTTGAAAGAGACAATTAGCAACATCAAGTTTGTCTTTCACTTGGTAGAGCTCCTTGGTACGCATAGCATAGCCTTCTTCCATCTTGGCAAGAGAGTCCCTTAGGAAGTCTTTCTCCGTATCTTCCTTGTTCACAATGGCTTCCAGTTCACTTGCCTTCTTCAACGCCCTTTCCAACTCCAGCTTCACGATCTCGAACTCCCTCTTGCTCACCCTCTCAGAATCGAGGGTAGACTCAGCTTCCTTCTTTGTCATGCCCCCAGCCAGAGTTCTGGGGGTAGAACTAGCACCCGGCTCAGTAGTACCTGCAACCACAGAGGTATAGCAAAAGATATTGTCATGGGTAGCCAAGTCATCTTGAACTACCTCATACTCTTCATCGCTCTCATCATCAATGGCACTTAAGAGTGCGTTTACTTCATTTGGCTCCACCATCTTCCCTTTGTCTTCCTCAGAGGAGTACAAAGCATCATCTCCATCAAACACCAAGTAACTCACATCCATGTTGTTCTTCCGATGCAAGTTAGGGCATTCATTCTTCACATGGCCCATCCTCTTGCACTCAAAGCACTTGATATTGGACATGTCCTTGCTGGGAGCGCCACTAACGAACTTCCGACTTGGGGTGTACCCACTGCGGTTGGTGGCGGGTGGAGTAGAGAATGAATTTCCAGGAGTCCTCTGATTTCGAAATTGCTTGAATCTCCTCTTCCTCTTAATGTCTTGACGAACAAGGTAACTCACGGCATCTTGAATGGCGATGAACTTGTCCGGATTTGGGGAGTCAAGAAGAGAGAGAGCTTCACTCTCATCATCGGAGTCTTCAGCAAGGAAGGCATTACTCTCAGTAGTGTGAGGAGAGTGGGTAGAGGCAGCCCTGTTGGGGGTAGAGCTGGAGGCATTCTGAGAGATAGAGAGAGCCTTCATGGAGTTCTCAAATGGAGTCATAGAGTAGGACTTGTCCTTCAATTTCAAGTTTAGCTCGTAATTCTTCAAATGGCTCATGATTTCATTGTAGTCCCCCGATTGACCAAGCTTTGTGTCTTCCATTGTAGTAACCTTGACGCTAAACTTCTCTGTTACACCTCGTAGAACCTTGGTGCAAATGAGTGGTGGGGGTATAGGATCTCCAAGTTCCTGGCATTCACTTGCAATAGCCATGATTTTGTTGAAGAAAGAGTCAAGGTCTTCATCTTCCCTCATTTCAAGCCTGTGGAATGTAGTGTTAAGACCTCTGATCTTGGACCTCTTGATACTTTCACTTCCTTCACACATGCGTTCCAAAGTGTCCCACACATGCTTAGCCGAAGTGAGATGTCTCACGACGGAGAACATGTGAACATCGATGAGATCAGTGATAAGGTGGATGGCCTTTGAGTTGAAGGTAGCAGCTTCATGTTCGGCCGTGGTCCATGTAGATTCATCTTTCGGAACCGTGTCATTATCCTTGTCGACATACGTTGGTGCAGTCCAACCATTTAACACAGCCCCCCACACTCGTGAGTCCACATTCTTCAGCTTTAGTCTAGTCTTGCTCTTCCAATAGGAATAGTTGGAGGAATTGAGAATGACGGGCTTGACAACAGTGAATGACTCCATTGTAGAATCTCTTCCTAGGATCACACCAAAGAAGGTGCACTCGCTCTGATACCAATTGAAATTGTGTATTTTGTACTTGGTTCTACCTAGAACTGTATTGTAAAGGGTAGAGTACAAACACTTAACACAATTTGAGATTCTAAAGAAAAACTCTTTTGTATTACTTGTAAAGGGTGGAACCACTTACAAACACATCTACAAAATTCTAGCGAATCTTGTAGAAAGGTCAACACGACCAAAAACTAAGTCTATGTAGAACTAATCTAGCGACTCATACTACAAAGACTAAACTGACAATAGAACCGGAGCTTTCTAGCGAAGTCTCTCGGTCTACAAATTTTCTCTCTCTAGAAAATGTCAAATCAAAAGCCTGAATAGTGAATTCCAACAACCCGCTATTTATAGGTGTCGAGAAATAGGGTTTCCGGAATTCACGCTTAATGGGCCGAGCCCAAGGCATCTTCATGGAATATTCGAGATTCCATTTCAGTTGTACTTGACGAACCCAGCTCTACCCACGGCCACACTAGCGTGTCTTCGTGCGTCGAGCTCGTGGAGGGCATAGCTGGTTTACTTGGCGTTTTTCACTGAACTATCATTCTTCTAGCGAAGTCTTCTAGTCGTACCCACAGCTGGCTTCATTCCTTAGCAGTCATTCGTCCAGCTGTATGTGTAGCCATGCTTGCACCGCGTCCGTCAAGGTGTTATCACGGTAAGGCCTTGACGCGCGTTGATGAACTCGCAATTCTCTCTGATCCACGTTGAACCATGTTGACAGAATGGCTCGTTCCATGCTAACGCACTGATGCAACTCCATGTTGTTTGTAGAGGCTAAGTCTGCTTGTTCCATGCTGATGAACCGTGGTCACGCGTTGAGCCACTTGTTAATTCCACAGTTCACAGAGCTCGTTCTATGTAGACCTAGCAGACTTGTGTGAATTAATGGATGGAAAACATACAAACATGAAACATGAAGTTACTACAAAACAAAGTGTATAGTTCAACGTAGTTCAAACAAGAACAACCCTGTTCTATGTTGAACTAGGAAGAACTACACACTAACAGTAAAAATCAATTATGAATAGTATATTAACTAAAAATAAATTCAATTTTTTACAAAATAAAATATATAATTCACAATAATATTTTTTTATATGATTAAAAACAGTATATTTTATAAATATAACGATTTTTTGATGAAAAATAAAATAAATAATATTTTATATATATATATATATATACTTTTATATTTATAATATGATTGTGAAAACACTTTTTAAAATGTTTATGCACTACATCGCTCAGTATGAATAAATGAATATTCACATTTTTTGTCATGAATATTCATATTTGTTGTTATAATCTATGAAATTTCCAGCTCAATTAATTCTTGAGAAGATCGCCCGCCTTCTACATTCCAGCATGATTATAATTCTTTAATTCTCAATCGATTATTAGTTTCTTGAAATACAATTATTATTTGATCCCAACTGAAATTAATAAGATTTCTATAATTTTGATAGTACATTAAACAATTTATTGATTATTTAATATCTCAATTTCTCATGGTATGCTTTTTAAAATTATGTTTGCTTATACACAGCTTTCTTGCTAGCACCAAAGATAACTTGAGAAGGCGACAAATGTATATATATAACCGATTGCGGCACCTTCATTTGGCTTCGATTTCTGTTTTTTTGGAAAAATCTCTTTTATATTTTAAATCTTTGTTGTGGTTTTATGCTTCGTCTCAAAGTTAATCATATGTTTCTTCCTCTCATACAAACACATTAATCAAAAGTCCAAGCATCAATGTTCAAGAAAGAAAACTGAACCTTGGTATTATCTATGTTTTAAAAAAGAGTTGTTTTTATTCTTTGGTGTTTTTGATAAAAGATTGCACGGATTTTGGAATGCCTCAAACATTACATGCATCTAACAATGTGCTGAAAGAAATTTCAGATTCAGACCCTATTTTCCGCGCAAATGGTATGTACAAGTCTGAAGATGATCAGGACTAAATTCCAGAAGGCTACATTTTTTAACATATGGTGATTTCTCATCCTCGGAACAACACGAACTTGTTATTAGAGATTAAGGCCTCTTATTTTTTGTTATTACAATTACAGTTATAGTATTTTATTTTTTATATAATAGGGTTTTGATAGTTTTATATATAAATTAGAGTATTATTTTGAGGAAATTTAAATAAGAGATAACTATTTACATTTATTTATAATTAAATAAATAAGTTTTTTTTAATTATAAAAATGAGTCATGTACTTATTTTAACTTTTTGAATTCATTTGTTAGTTATTTTTTAAGAATACTAATATAGTCTTTTAAAATATACTATATTCTAATTAAAAACATATATCCATTTTTCATAAAAAAAATATTATCCTTTTTAATTAAGTGAAAAAAAAAATAAAAAATTATTTTTAATTACTAAAATCATTATTCTATTTTTCCTAAATATTCCTTATTTATAAAATATGTGTACTATATTTCCCTTTTGATTAAAAATAATATTTTTAGTGTAATTAATATATTTTGTAAAATAAATTTCGTAATTAATAACTACACCATATATTGAATATCTTTAAAAATAAAAAGTAATACGGAGTACATAATATGTATAAACATTTTTCAATCATATGCCTTAATCATTTATGAATAATTGTGGAGTATTTGATTTTACTCACGATTTCATAAGTAATTTAATATTGTAATTAATTTGAACTTTATTTTTTTTGGAAGTAAAAGTTTGTTGCGATTAATTTTAATAACAATATTTTGAAGTACTTGAATAATAAAATCAACGACAAATAATATTATTGACATTGCACAAGTATAAATTGTACATACACTCACCACAATAGTTTCCATTGAAACTATATAGTTTTCATTTCTTTTAATTTAATTTATGTTGTCAATGACATGTTGTGGGCCTTGTGGCCAATGAGAGGAAACCTATGGTAGATGTTTGACAATCAATAATCTTCGAACGTTCGTGCTGATGCCTGAACCCACACGACATCCTTGGCTCGGATTGCACCCCCTGCTGTAAGGGTTTGCAGGAATCGGCGGTGTCCTTCTGTCGATAAGCCCGTTAGCTGTAGGCGTAAATATTTTGAGGTAATTAGTCGCATTTGAAGTTGGAATGACACTTCCGACGAGTAGCATCGCAAAAAACAGCACCAACATCCTTGCCATGAGTTATTTTAATATTTACCTTCTTAATAAGAAGGAAGAATTTATATAATAATATTTAGTTTCCTATTTTATTTTGAGCTTTGGCCTGTTTTAACATGATTCGTAGTGAAAATATTTATACATATTTCAATGGTGAATAAATAAGGAGCATTAAAATTTTAACCATTAAAAATTAATGGATATAATTTTTTCTTTAATGAGAGCCTCTCAAAATATTTACTAATATAGTAATAAGTTAACATTATTAATTAAACTTTCAATTTTCCATTTATAATAGTTTTAAATAAATTGTTTTAAATAAATTGTTTATAATTTTCCATTTTCAAATTTGACAAATAAACTTTAAATGACAAATAAATAATAATGAAAATTAAATGAATAAAAATAGTGATTAAGATTAAAAATATATTTTTAATTAATATATATTACATTTGTTCCATAGCAGTTGTTGCATTTCCTTTGTAAATTACAAATGAAATACGCTAACTAGTATAAGACGAAAGGAGTATAATTTAATGATTTATTTTGTAATTAATGTACTATTTTTATTTTTATTTTAATTTAATATTTATTTAATATAATTTAAAATAATGTTTTCCATTTTGAACTTACATTTATGTTTTATTTTTACAGCTTTCACACCATCAAAACCTATTATTATTGTAAATAAATCTTAATATATATAGACTCGTGTTCCCTTGGTCATAAATCATAATGGTCTTACTAGGTAAGTATAGTTATTTCTATAGATCAAGTTTGAAAGTAATACTAGTAAAGTTAATTTGGTTGACACATGTTTCGTATGAAACTGTGTCGTATTTGTTATACCCGAATGTCGTCTCACGAGGAATAATACTATCGGCGGTGTAGTAAGATTGGATTGATTATCGAAAACAATTAAAATAAACAAGTTGTCACATAGTAACCATTTTGGGGGGAGGGTTTGCAATTTTGAGAATTAATTAACTAAATACGAGTATGAAAACAATTAGACAAGTAAACGAGATGTGATATCAAAAGAGAAAGGGTTAGGGGGTTAGAGACCTTCACTTTCGAGAACCGAGTCGAATCTTTAAAAACTAAGATTTTGATAAAAACGAGGTCGTTTAGGTACGACCGCGTCGTCCACTAGTGATGCGCCTCAAAGAGGCCCTCAACACGAGACGACCTTGAGTCTGTTGGGATATGTCCTTCGATCCTACGTGTGCAATCGATAAAGTCATAAGGTCGTCTATGGATGTTAAATGATTATTCGATAATATTAATTGTTGGGAACAATATAATATTGATCGATAAAATCATACCTACAGGGTCACACACGAGCTCGATATTGATATACATTGCTTGATAAATATATTGATTTAGAATCAATATTTACGTGGATTTAATACACATGCATGGGATGCATGGCTTGCATGGATGCATGTCACATAGTGTGACATGGCATGCCACACAAGCAAGTGGGACCACATACAATGCATAGTGGCATGTGTATGTGGCATGACCTTTCACCTCCTTTGTAACCCCTTTTGCATGTTAATGGTGCATTATGATGCCCATTATGTTGTAGGTTACAAAGGGGAGTAATGTGGTGAATAATGAGGCCATTATATGGATGAAAATCAGATTTTCATCACATCAAAACATTAGCCACGAAATTCCACTCAAATAGAGAGAAAAAAGGTGATCTTGGAGATCAATTCTCAAGCAAGCAAGGTGTTCATTATCCGGGTTCATGTGCAACACGTAGATGCCGGGCCATTTGTGCGGCTTCAACATCCGGACGATCCAAAGGAGTGACGAGGTCATTCACAAGGAGAGCTTCAAGTTGCTGATCCATTAAGGTGGTTCAATCGACTCAACACCACCTTAATCAACATCAACGAATCCATTCATTATCAAATGTAAGAATTCGTTGATATCTCTCTCTCTATATATATATATTGGATGAATATATATATATATATATATATATATATATATATATATAATATGTGTGTCTATACATATTTGTGTGCACTAAGATCATGGCATAGTAGATCTATCGCTTTACACGCTTCCGCACACACGCTATATCGATCGGATCGGTATACCGGTACCTTCAATTGGTATCAGAGCCTAGGGCTCGTGCACACTTTTGTGTTGGACACAAGAAGTTTAAATCAACATAATTGGATTATATGTTTATTGTGATTATGTGATTAGATATAAGGCCGGCCACCGTTAGTGGTCGGGTGAATGAAATTGTCGTTTTTTACGTACGATTGGCCATAGTTTTGGAGGGCTGTGTCCCTTGGAATCCTTTGTAATAGATAGGTTTTTCTATTCAAAAATGTATTGTTCAATGTGTAAGCAATGGATTAAATCCATGGATCGACATTGGATATCGGCTCTCCGGCGAAAACGAGAAGAAACGAAGCAAAACGAAGCAAAACGGGAAAAATGGGCAAAACCGGGGCTGTCAGAGAAAAACGACGACCGTCGTTTTTATTTGACGACCGTCGTTTTGATTTGACGACCGTTGTTTTGGAAACGACGACCGTCGAAATGCTGATTTTGGGTCAGATTGGTTTTTACCCTTTCGGCGGGCGCCGTTTTGGAAACGGCGACCGCCGATGGTGTTCGGCGACCGCCGTTTGTGAAACGGCGGGCGCCGTTCGTGGTTTTATGGGTACGGACTAATATTGACCTCAATCGGCGGGCGCGGACCAGTCCAGAAGATGTCCAAGGCCTTTATTGTTGCTTTTATTCTTTTCTTTTAAGAGTTGTAAGGTTCTAGGGGCCTTTCGATTACGTATTTAATTGCTTTGCTAGTTATAGGATGTTTTATGTTATAAATGTTCAACTCACATATAAACACCTATGCATGCAAGTTCCCAAAATAATGAGTATAATGTCTTGTCCAAAACATCACACTCATGAAGCCCTCGATCATAAGTTGGTAGGTCCGCCTCAGCGGGGTACTACTTGTTATCTTGGGATAGTGGGAGTAAGGGTTAGACCTGTTGGATTTCGACTACCCGGGATGCGTTCGTTCGATCGCTCGAACTTCCGAACCATCCCAGTCGACCTCCGAAGTCGCTACTTCGTTCGCTTAACAGCCCTTATCCCGAATCACGCCCAGCCATCGCCCCGGAGGACAACCGCGCGAAACGGGGCTGGACTGCACAAAAACAGCGCCCGCTGTATGCAGTCCAGCGGTCGCTGGAGAAGCTGCAAACGGCGACCGCCGTTTGCTCTCTGGCGACCGCCGTTTGTCCGCGAACAGCAACGCGATGTTGCTGTTCCGGGCTCGTTTCCGGGTCGTTTTTCCTCATCCGACTACCGTTCCGGAGGTCCTAGAAC
Organism: Euphrasia confusa; assembly: GCA_954870475.1. Taxonomy (NCBI): domain Eukaryota; kingdom Viridiplantae; phylum Streptophyta; class Magnoliopsida; order Lamiales; family Orobanchaceae; genus Euphrasia; species Euphrasia confusa. The sequence continues at coordinate 11,640,857 of OX940958.1, forward strand.
CCCCAGTAGTCGAGGAACACGATCCACGACCCCGGAACCCGATCTACGCTCATGTATGATCAACGAGAAAAGTGAGATCGAATAAATGCGGAGATTAGAGATCCGATCTCATACCTTATCGGTCGATTGTTGAGACCTTAGAGCTTCTAACGTATTCTCTTCCCGACTCCAGCCGTTGTGTGGGCAACGATCCGCTGGGTACGTCCTTGTCTGCTCTCTCCTTTCTCAAAAACACCGTATGAATTATTCTCTGGTGAGAAAATAATTTAATTGCGTTAACTTTTATTTTAACAGAGAAAAACTTTTATTTGCGCTAAGCAAATAATTTTTCTCAGAAAAATAATAGTTGCGGCGTTCTGTAGGTTTTAGGAGAGGGCAAGGGGGGGGGGGGGTTTAAATAGAGCTACGTTAGGGACCTAAGGGAAATTAATTAAGGGCTAAATTGAAATATTAATTAACTTGGAATACGTAAACGCAATTCCTTAATTAATCGATTTCAATTTTAATTATTATTAATTCCACTATAAAATAATAATTGAATTCCCGAAATTAATTTTAATATTATTTCAACAATAATAAATCCGCCGAAATTACATATACGACTTTCCCCGTGTTTAAGATATCGAACGTCCACGAATTTATTTAATTACTAATAATTAAATTAATTCGTTTCTTATTATCCGAGACTAGTACCACTCATCCTTATTATCATGTGGAACAAATCCACCTGCAGGGTTTACATGATAAACTTTATGAGCTCATCTCGGGGACGTTATCAACCCGATAAACGGGACACGGTTTCCTGTCTATAATCTATAGCATGCCGTGAGTACAATTACGATTCCCAATTTACCGAGTATCTCGACTAATCAAATAGTCTCACTCATTGGCAAGTTAAAGAACCGAGAATTGGACACACGCACCTATAATTATATAGGGATTAAGAATTCGTATATCCGTAATTCTGAGGTCTAGTTCGATTACGTCGATTAGTATAAATCGAACGCCCTCCCGTGGTCCTGCTCAATACACCATGTGTACAAGTGTAACATAATAGTCAAGACCAACTATTACCCAGTCACACTACGACGTACCGATGGATTGTCCCTGTCCATCTAAGTCGTGAGCTTCTGTTCGATAATATACGAGTAACCGACAGTATGATCTTCCGCGTGTCTCCTCACGCCATACTGTCTACAACGTATATATCTAGGACTATTGCATTCAAGTACAAGAAAGACAAAATGCCGACAGTTTGATTATTAGATAATGTAAAACACAGATAAGGAGTTCCATATTGTCATTAAACTAGACATTTAGAATATAACTCCATCAATCTCCCACTTATACTAAATCTCTAGTTGCCCTCTACCATACATCCGATACCCATCCCCTTCACGTGTCTCTTGAACGCTTCCGCTGGAAGTGCCTTCGTAAAGGGGTCAGCCAGGTTATCCGCTGATGCAATCTTGGTGACAACCGCATCGCCTCTCCTGACGATGTCTCTAATCAGGTGGTACTTGCGATCTATGTGTTTACTCGCATTGTGGGCTCGTGGTTCCTTTGCATTTGCCACTGCACCGCTATTGTCACAATAAATTGTGATAGCTCTAGGCATTTTAGGAACCACATCCAAGTCCATAAGGAAGTTCCGGAGCCACACCGATTCTTTAGCTGCCTCAGAGGCTGCTACATATTCGGCTTCCATGGTAGAGTCCGAAATGCATTTCTGCTTAACACTCTTCCATGAAATTGCTCCACCTCCCAATGTGAACACATAGCCTGATGTAGACTTTCGCTGATCCTTATCAGATTGGAAATCCGAGTCTGTGTAACCAATAGGAATCAACTCGGACGCTTTGTAACTCAGAACATAATTCCTAGTCCTTCGCAGGTACTTAAGTATGTTCTTTACAGCAGTCCAGTGACCCTGTCCAGGGTTACTCTGATATCTAGCTACCATGCCCACGTCATAGCAGATATCAGGTCTCGTGCACAACATGGCATACATTAGACTTCCTACTGCCGAAGCATAAGGAACCTTCTTCATGTAATCTATCTCCTTTTGTGTTTTAGGACACATGTCTTTAGATAGATGAATTCCATGGCAGAAAGGTTGAGCACCTCTCTTGGAATTCTGCATGTTGAAACGAGCCAGAATCGTATCAATATATGAAGCCTGGGACAAGCTTAATGTTCTTTTCCGGCGATCCCTTATAACTTTGATCCCAAGAACATGCCCAACTTGTCCTAAGTCTTTCATATCGAATTGCTTGGACAACCATCCCTTTATGTCCGACAACATCTTCACATTGTTGCCAATTAGAAGGATGTCATCTACATAAAGCACGAGAAACGCCACACTGTTTCCGTCACATCTCCGGTATACACACGACTCGTCCATGCTTTGAATGAATCCATAAGACTGGATAACCTCATCAAACCGCATGTTCCAAGATCTAGAAGCTTGCTTCAATCCATAAATGGATCGGTTTAGCTTACACACTAGATGCTCTTGGCCTTTCTTGATGAAACCTTCTGGCTGTCTCATGTAAATGGTCTCGTCAAGATTCCCATTCAAGAATGCTGTCTTGACGTCCATTTGCCACACCTCATAATCCATATGAGCTGCTATAGACAAAAGAATCCGGATCGACTTTAGCATAGCTACCGGCGAAAAAGTTTCCTCATAATCGATCCCTTCTTTCTGAGTATACCCTTTCGCAACAAGCCTAGCCTTGAAGGTTTCCACCTTCCCGTCAGACCCTCTTTTTCTCTTGTACACCCACTTGCAACCAATGGCTTTTACACCTTTGGGCGGTGCTACAAGATTCCAGACCTGATTTGAATCCATTGATTCAATCTCAGATTTCATCGCTTTTTGCCAAGACTGAGCATCTTGATCTTTAAGCGCCTCGCCATAGGTCCAGGGATCGGCTTCATGTTCTCCAGGTATCAAGTCCGAAGACTCACCTATAAACATGAACCTATCGGGTTGTCGAACAACCCTCCCACTACGACGAGGCTCCGGTGTAACCTCAGTAACTACAGGTGCAGACTGTGGTGGCGTATCACCCGGTTCGGTTGGATCTAAGCCTTGATCGTCCCCTCTCAGTTCGTTAAGTATTATCTCACTCTTGGGCTTGTGGTCCATTATATAATCCTCTTCCAAGAACCGAGCGTTGGTGCTAACAACGATCTTCTGGTCCTTAGGACTATAAAATAGACCACCTTTCGTTCCTCTAGGATATCCTATAAACAACCGAATATCTGAACGAGATTCCAACTTATCAGCCCCATGCTTCAGCACATGTGCTGGACAACCCCAGACCCGAATGTGTTTCAAATTTGGCTTTCGCCCGGTCCACAATTCCGAGGGCGTCTTAGGGACTGATTTAGAAGGAACTAAGTTCAGGATATACGCCGCTGTTTCCAAGGCATATCCCCAGAACGAAACTGGTAGTTCTGAATAACTCATCATAGATCTTACCATTTCCATAAGAGTCCTATTCCTTCTTTCTGCTACACCATTCTGCTGGGGCGTGTATGGTGCAGTCATCTGGGAGTCAATCCCATTCTCTAATAAGTACGCCTTAAACTCTCCCGAGAGGTACTCTCCTCCACGATCAGATCGTAGAGTCTTTATGGTTTTACCATGAAGGTTCTCCACAAGAGCTTTGTACTCCTTGAACTTTTCAAAGCACTCGCTCTTGCGGCGCATCAGGTATATAAAACCATACCTTGAGTAATCATCAGTGAAGGTTACGAAAAATTCATAACCTCCTCTCGCTTGGACAGATAAAGGCCCGCACAAATCAGAGTGAATCAATTCCAGTACTTCCTTGGATCTATACCCCTTATCACTAAAAGGTCGCTTGGTCATTTTAACTTCCAGGCATGATTCGCAGGTTGGAAAGTCCTCATCTTTCACACCACTGAGTATTCCATCAGTTATCAACCTTTGAATCCTGCCCAAGTTAATATGACCTAGCCTAAGATGCCATAAGTACTTTTGATTCATTCTAGAAGGCTCCTTTCTCTTATTGGTACTAGATGTGTTATTTGACTCTACTTGTTGCATCGTGGAATAATCAGGATTCAGTATATATAAGTTGCCTATCAATGTACCAGAACAGATATACTCACCATTCTTTTTGATAATAACAGAACTATCAAAAGAAACAAAATATTTATTCAAAACCAATTTAGAAACCGAAACAAGGTTCTTTCTAAAATTCGGTACATAAAGGCAATTATTCAATACCAAAACTTTATTATTAAAAGACAAATAAATATCTCCCACTGCAACTGCCGCCACTTTCGTAGCGTTGCCCATGTAGATAGTGATCTCTCCCTCTCTAAGCCGCCGGGTTTCCTGGAACCCCTGCAAAGAATTGCAGACATGATCAGTGGCTCCCGTATCCACACACCAGGTACCGGTGGATAACACCGCTAAACATGTTTCAGTGACTAAGGAAAAGTTCATACCTCCTTGTCTGAGAGGACAATTAGACTTCCAATGTCCAGACTGCTTGCAACGGAAACACTTGCCCTTGGGCTTGTTCACTCCATTCCGTGGTCCACCATTGCTGGGTCCACTGGGTTTCCGCCCTTGCTTCTTCTTCCTCTTAGTCCCCGGAGGGCCAGGAAGTTTCACAGCCACAAGTGCATGAGATTTCTTAAAGATTCCCTCTGCCGCCTGGAGTTCAGTCAGGAGTTCCGCCAACGAATATAACCTCTTGTTCATGTTATAGTTCAGGCGGAACTGCTCAAAACTCCTAGGCAGAGACTGGAGCACTATATCGATCTGGGTTTCCCCATCGATAGCTCCTCCCATAATCTCTATCTCATTCAGATAGCCTATCATCCTAAGAACGTGATCCCTCACGGGCGTTCCTTCGGACATAGTGGCCGTCATGAGTTTTCTCATGGCATCTTGCCTGGCTGCCCTATCCTGACTACCAAACATCTCCTTGAGGTTAAGCATCATATCATAGGCAGTGGTTATGGCCTCATGCTGATGTTGCAGCACATTTGACATAGAAGCCAAAATGTAGCACCGCGCCATCTGATCAGCCTTGACCCACTTCCGATGAGCTTCCTTTTCCTCAGGAGTGGAGGTGTCAATAGGTTCATCAGGACAAACCTCATGGAGTACATATTTGTACTCCTCAGCAGTTAGGACAATGTCCAAGTTTCGTTTCCAATCAACATAGTTTGGACCAGTGAGTTTGTTTTCTTTTAGTATAATGGACAGCGGGTTGAGTGCCATATCTATAAAAGAGACAAATCAAACTGTCAAATTTAATTCGATATTAACTCCCTAAATTAATATCATTAAATTTACCAATCAATCCTAAAATCCCATCAGACTAGCATGCCACGTTCATGTGGACGTATACTAGTCCAAACGATTTTATAACTGGACTTTTACTTCGGTCGTACATCATTTCAGCAGTGACTCCGATGGGGAGGATACTGTAAAGCGTACCTAAGTGTATACCATTTCTCAGCACTAAGTTAACCGCTCGGAAACTACACGCCCACCGCAAGCCACGTTAGTGTGGACGTTTACGTTGACATGCGGTCCCTTTACGATTTCCTATAACTGTCGAGCCTCAATTAACCCAAAGTTCCGTTTCCGTCTAGTAAGCCACGATAGTGTGGACGTTTACTAAACAAACAACTTTTTTAATTGAATTCCATTTAATAAATTTCACAATTTCGTTAATCAAAGCTTGATATCTCGTAAGTGAAACTCGAAGTTTCTAACCAGCGATCAATCATGCAATTGAGCCCTATCTCTCACAAAGTGAGGGAGCCAACCAGACAATCGATCTAGTCATCAAATGACTCGAATGTCTCTAATCTGTGTCATCGACATAACCAAGCGCTTTGGCTCCATTCCACTCCCCGGGGTGAGAATGAGTCGAGTTGAAATTAGTCTTTGAAAGACAGATTAGGCATTGCTTTGAAAAACTTAAGAGTTTAATTCTATAAATGGAATTGAATTCGAATTTTGATCCAGTGATATCCGTGTGTCAACTTTATCCGATAGGGAGGATGACACTAAAGCCAACTCGTAAGCGACACACATCACCATCAAAACAGAGAATGGAGACCGCGGGATTGTTTCCAATCCCTCACCCACTTAGTTTTTACGAAAGGGATTAACAAGCATGCATATAGAGTTAAAGCATAATAAAAACGCACGTAAACACACAAAAAGCATTTAACGTGGCCCGATTATTATGGCCCTTAAAACTTCGATGCACGTCTTCTCGGATCTTCGTCTTGTTGCTCGTCTCGGTCTCGGTCCATCACCGACTCGTCTAAGGACCAAGAGACGAACCCCTCCCACTGGAGTATCGTCCCGGGCCCTCGACAAGCGATCCGTGATGTCCGTCGAACCCCCGCGTCGCTGCTGCCAAAACCCAAAACAGCGCCCGCCGTTTGAGAAACAGCGGTCGCTGGAGGAGCTGCAAACGGCGACCGCCGTTTGCCCTCCAGTGGGCGCCGTTTTTGCACAGCAGCCGCGGGTTCGACTCCTCGACCCTCGTTCGTCCGTCCTTCGATCTTCTCTCGATCCACCAAGCAGCAGCAACATTACAAGAGTAATACTAACTACTTCCGGCATCGATCCTATACAGGAATGATCGATCCTATACACCCGGATAAACGAAAAAACGAAAAAATCCTAAACGACTCAACCCGTCGTTTTAAACTATTACAAACAAGCAACTTTAAAACCAAAAGATCTCGACAACCCCGAGAGTTTAACAAACCACAACATACAGTACATAAACATATGACCATAATAATCGGGTTACCTGCAAAACAAACTCGCAAACAATACAAGAACGCATAACCGGCTCTGATACCAATTGTTGGATTTCGACTACCCGGGATGCGTTCGTTCGATCGCTCGAACTTCCGAACCATCCCAGTCGACCTCCGAAGTCGCTACTTCGTTCGCTTAACAGCCCTTATCCCGAATCACGCCCAGCCATCGCCCCGGAGGACAACCGCGCGAAACGGGGCTGGACTGCACAAAAACAGCGCCCGCTGTATGCAGTCCAGCGGTCGCTGGAGAAGCTGCAAACGGCGACCGCCGTTTGCTCTCTGGCGACCGCCGTTTGTCCGCGAACAGCAACGCGATGTTGCTGTTCCGGGCTCGTTTCCGGGTCGTTTTTCCTCATCCGACTACCGTTCCGGAGGTCCTAGAACCCCCAGTAGTCGAGGAACACGATCCACGACCCCGGAACCCGATCTACGCTCATGTATGATCAACGAGAAAAGTGAGATCGAATAAATGCGGAGATTAGAGATCCGATCTCATACCTTATCGGTCGATTGTTGAGACCTTAGAGCTTCTAACGTATTCTCTTCCCGACTCCAGCCGTTGTGTGGGCAACGATCCGCTGGGTACGTCCTTGTCTGCTCTCTCCTTTCTCAAAAACACCGTATGAATTATTCTCTGGTGAGAAAATAATTTAATTGCGTTAACTTTTATTTTAACAGAGAAAAACTTTTATTTGCGCTAAGCAAATAATTTTTCTCAGAAAAATAATAGTTGCGGCGTTCTGTAGGTTTTAGGAGAGGGCAAGGGGGGGGGGGGGGGGTTAAAAAGAGCTACGTTAGGGACCTAAGGGAAATTAATTAAGGGCTAAATTGAAATATTAATTAACTTGGAATACGTAAACGCAATTCCTTAATTAATCGATTTCAATTTTAATTATTATTAATTCCACTATAAAATAATAATTGAATTCCCGAAATTAATTTTAATATTATTTCAACAATAATAAATCCGCCGAAATTACATATACGACTTTCCCCGTGTTTAAGATATCGAACGTCCACGAATTTATTTAATTACTAATAATTAAATTAATTCGTTTCTTATTATCCGAGACTAGTACCACTCATCCTTATTATCATGTGGAACAAATCCACCTGCAGGGTTTACATGATAAACTTTATGAGCTCATCTCGGGGACGTTATCAACCCGATAAACGGGACACGGTTTCCTGTCTATAATCTATAGCATGCCGTGAGTACAATTACGATTCCCAATTTACCGAGTATCTCGACTAATCAAATAGTCTCACTCATTGGCAAGTTAAAGAACCGAGAATTGGACACACGCACCTATAATTATATAGGGATTAAGAATTCGTATATCCGTAATTCTGAGGTCTAGTTCGATTACGTCGATTAGTATAAATCGAACGCCCTCCCGTGGTCCTGCTCAATACACCATGTGTACAAGTGTAACATAATAGTCAAGACCAACTATTACCCAGTCACACTACGACGTACCGATGGATTGTCCCTGTCCATCTAAGTCGTGAGCTTCTGTTCGATAATATACGAGTAACCGACAGTATGATCTTCCGCGTGTCTCCTCACGCCATACTGTCTACAACGTATATATCTAGGACTATTGCATTCAAGTACAAGAAAGACAAAATGCCGACAGTTTGATTATTAGATAATGTAAAACACAGATAAGGAGTTCCATATTGTCACTAAACTAGACATTTAGAATATAACTCCATCAATCTCCCACTTATACTAAATCTCTAGTTGCCCTCTACCATACATCCGATACCCATCCCCTTCACGTGTCTCTTGAACGCTTCCGCTGGAAGTGCCTTCGTAAAGGGGTCAGCCAGGTTATCCGCTGATGCAATCTTGGTGACAACCGCATCGCCTCTCCTGACGATGTCTCTAATCAGGTGGTACTTGCGATCTATGTGTTTACTCGCATTGTGGGCTCGTGGTTCCTTTGCATTTGCCACTGCACCGCTATTGTCACAATAAATTGTGATAGCTCTAGGCATTTTAGGAACCACATCCAAGTCCATAAGGAAGTTCCGGAGCCACACCGATTCTTTAGCTGCCTCAGAGGCTGCTACATATTCGGCTTCCATGGTAGAGTCCGAAATGCATTTCTGCTTAACACTCTTCCATGAAATTGCTCCACCTCCCAATGTGAACACATAGCCTGATGTAGACTTTCGCTGATCCTTATCAGATTGGAAATCCGAGTCTGTGTAACCAATAGGAATCAACTCGGACGCAGACTATGATTGAGCGGTTCGGTATGACCAGGGTCATCGCTTCAGCTAGCCTGGAAAAATGGAAATCTATGGGATCACGTGTGCAACAAATGATTGGATTATTTGCTTCAAGTGACCGCCTAGATTTTTCCTATGATGATTAGTTGGCAACCGATTTCATACATCAATCTCATGATGATTATAATGCCTTTAGGCTAAATTTTCCATATGAATGGTTTGAAGAAATCGCTTCGTGAGCTCCACGGGATGCTCAAGGCTGCTGAGCCGGCGATAGAGAAGGACCCTAAGAGGGAAATTCTTATGATATGGGATAGGGTATTCAAAAGAGCATGGGCAAGAAGGCTACTAGGGTTCCTAGGGAATCTCAATGCGTCTACTGCAAAAGTGTTGGACACTACTTGCAAACATATAAAATTTCATATTTTATTCAATTTCAAAACAAATGCCTGATTTGTCTTTCATGTGATGGATTCTAAAGTTAGGATTATTTTCACCTCGAGGAGTGATTTAATCCAAAACACTTAGTTCATCAATGACACAAATTAGAGACTTTCGAGCCATGGGATGGCGTTAGTCGATTGTCTGGTTGGCTCCCTCATATTTTATGAGAGATAGGGCTTCAATTGCATGATAATATCGCTGGTTAGAAAACTTCAATTTTTCACTTACGATTTATCACGTTTTGATATTGAGATAATTTTGAATGGGAAATTTGAATGAGACTCAATTATTGGGAATAATTGAATTTGCCCAAAGTTCAATGAAGATGTGAAGAACGGGGTTGCTTCATCTTCAGGTATTAATGTTATAGACATTAAACTTCACAAATTCTACTTCTTGGGTATTGGATGCCAAATGTGGTTCTCACATTTGCATGTGAAGGAACTACATAGAAGTATAAGTTTGGTGAATAGAGATGTCGATCTATGGGCGATAAATGGAGCGAATGTCGCTGCATTAGCCGTATGATCATATGATATTGTTTTACCTTAGGGCTTTGTTTTAAGTATTATAACTATGTATTTTTCGTACCTTCAATAAACAATGAATATTGGTTCAATATTGGATACTGATGGATTAGTTTTTCACTATTTAAATAGTTTGATAACTATTTTAATTGTGAACTATTCTTTGTTTTGGTACGATTATTACATTATTTATGTATACTTTAAACTCAACAAATCATATATAACATTAACACCAAAGGCCGAATCGAATAAGTCTCAATGAGACATAACTGTAACATTGTTGATTGGATCAAAATCTAAACATGTAACGAATCTTCTTTTAGAAGGCATTCTAGAATCATTTGACTTGGAGTCATTTGATACATGTAAATGATGTTTGATGGACAAAGATAACAATGTCATCTTTCTAGGAGAAAGGAGAACATGTGAGTGATTAATTAGGGATGATCCATACTGATGTATGTGGAACCTATCAGTTCACAAGCACATGAAGGTTATGTTTCGGAAAAGAGAAAACAAACTATATTAGATATAGTTCGACCATTCGATGAGAGGTCTAAATGAACTACTGGTCTCTTTTGGGAACACACAATTCTTAACTTCAACTTATACACTGAATAAAACGCTGTCAAAAGCTTTTGATAAGACACCATACTAGGAATGGAAAGGGAGGGTCCCTAAATTGTTTTCATCAAAATTTGAGGTTCTAAAAGCTTCTCTGACGAGATTTATCTCTATAGAGCTTGAACTCAAATGGGATAAAAGTTTCTTTATGGTATCCATAAGAAATACGAGGGTACAAATTCTACGATCTATCTGAGAACAATATTTTGTTGCTGTAAAGGAGGCAGCGGTTGCGGTGGAAGACATTTATCTGCTTTAGTAGTTAAATAGGATTTCATTTCAAAGTTATTGCTTTATGTACCCCTTTAACTTTAGAAAGAACGTTTTGTTCTGGATTTCTATTATTTATGAATGGATATTTTATTTCTTTAATCATTGGATGATTTTGATAAGAAATAATGGCATTATCTATTCTGGTACATTAGATAGCAATATATGAATGATAGATCCTAAGTCTACCCCAATGCAACGGACCGTTCTATAACTTGTTTTACTTATTAGATATTTCTTTATTAATCATTATACTTATGAAATCTTATACTTAGTAGTATTTTCAAATGAGATTCAAATGGTCGAAATTGATTTGATCAATTATAGTTGAAGGAGTGGACCTTCCGACCTGAGGATTGAATTTGAAGGATAATACGTCTAAGCAAACCTTTCTGGATAAAGGATAAGAATTCAAACAAGTATTGGAAATGATTAGATATGCAAACAAATGTGTGAATTAGAAAGGTACGAGTATTTCTTTCAAAGAATACTCAAGTGATGGATTAGAATGCTTGATGTACCATAAAAGCAAAGTGTTTTGACTAGTCAATGGACACAAAGCGATTATGGGGAACCATCAAAGTATATCCATTGGAAGCCTGTGACTCGCTCGCGGAGGCCATCACCTATCTGAATAACACATAGCATAATCAAAGATTGGGATTCAATCCCAAAGGGGCGCGCCATACACTTACGTGTGGAGATGGTGCGCTGTAAATAAGAAATGGAAGTCTAATAGTAAATAAAGCAAGTCATTGGGAACTACCTATGTTCTATGGATATTCCTAGATACAACGGCATATTGAATATGGTTGTAGGATATTCTAGATGAACGAAGTATTGTGTGTTCTATAGTACTATGAACCAGAGGGACGTCTTGTCCGGTTCATGGAGAAAGACTATTAGATGAACCACAAAGCCTAAATTGACGAAATGCCTTGAAATGAGAAGAAGGACAAAAGACTGGGAACCAGCCAAACCGAGTAGAAGTACACCACATACTGCACCTATTGTTATTACTGTTATACACCGGGACGCCATTGCAGTGGGAGGTTGTTGGACAACCAGGGATATTCATAAGACTAGAGGAGTTCGGACTCTGGATCTAGTAAAGATGAAATCGACCCCTAGCTCTGCATAAGGGCAGTACTGGATCTAAATGTGCCTGTTTGGAACAATAAGGATTATTGTTGAGAGGCTAGATCATTTAGAGTACAAGCTTAATAAATCCATTTATGGATTGAAACAAAGCTATGAGTCGTAGAGCTTGCAAGTTGATGGGATAATCCATTTGATGGATTCATCAAAAGGCATAGACGAAAGGTGTATTGAAGACGTAATGGAAACAAGGTGGTGTTTCTCGGAGATTTTATGTAGATAACATTTCATCATTGACAACAATGTAAAAATGATGTCAGACATAAAAAATAATGGTTGTCTAAATAAATCGAGATATAAGATTGAGAAGAAGTTAGAGCATGTTCTTAAGATCTTATGATCTAGAGATAAGAACATTGTACTTCTCCTAGACATCTTATACGATTAAGGTTTGTTTAAAACATGCATACTTCTGAGAAAGGTTATTGCCTTTCAGAGACAGAATAAACATCTATCTAAAGGGTTTGTGTTTATACACAAGAAGGGGATAGACAAAGCGGTTTCCTAAACTTCAAGTATGGAAAGCTTTATAGATGCAATGTTGTAAAGCAAGAACCTGATATCAACTATGCGGTTTGCGTAGTGGGAGGATATCAAAAGTGATCTAGAAAAGAAATTTTTCGAATGCTGTAAGCAAGACGAAATCTTCTTTGATTACAAAATTCTCAGATCCTAAAAATCAAAGAAAGGACCAGTGTAAGTCGATATCAGGCTATGTGTTCACTTTTAGAAAGAGGTGGAACCATAAAAGAGTGATAAGCAGGACGCTTTTCAGACTCTCTCATAACCGAATAGCAGCCTCAGAGGCAGCGGAAGTTTTGGTTAGGTTCCGGGATAACCTCTTGACTTGGATATGACTCCTAGTTTACCAAAGGCTATTAGATAGTGGTGCACAGTAAACTGGAAGAGGTCATAAGTCAAAAGTGATGTTAACACATAGAGCAAGTACCACCTGATACGAGTCATCGTCGAGGGAGACGACGTAGTAGTCACCAAGATAACTTCAGAGCGGCAACCTAGATTGCTCACTCACATAGTACTTCTCGGAAGTACACTTTAAAGCACGTGATGAGTATGGGAACCGGGAGTTTGGAGGAAATGACTAGACCTTAGTACAAGTGGGAGATTGTTGGAGTTGTGTACTTAATGTCTAGATTTAAGTAACGGTAAACTCCCGATCATAGCATTTAATCTATTTAATTAATAAACAATTGTTTGCTTTTAATTAAATATATGCAAATCATAGTCCTAGATTTTATACGTTGTAGTTAGTATGGTGTGTCGGGCCCACACAGAAGATCATACTATCGGTTACTCGTATTTAATCAAACAGTAGCTCAGGACCTAGATGGACCCGGACCAATCCATCGGTATAGTCGTTGTGTGAGAGAGAAAATAATTTGTCTTAATTATTTTATCACACTTGTACACTTGGTGTATTGAGCGGATCGTTGAGATTCATCGATTAGGATTGCCGGCGATAATCGATTCGAGTCTCAGTGTATTTTATTCTTAATCCCCGATATTGTTGCGGGTGTGTATATTCAATATAAGTGACTTTGATTTACCAAAGGAATTAACCGATTTAATTATTGGGTTAATTACCAGTTAAGTTGGGTCACTATATTTTATATATGGCATGCCGTGAATGATTGACAGGACAGTGTATCCCGGAAGGGTTGATAATATCCCCGAGATGAGTTCATAAGGAATTATTGTGTAAACCTCATGAGTGGATTCGTTCCGCACAATAATTAAGGTTGAATGGTACTAGTCTCGGATTAAAGAGATGAATAAATTAATTAGCAATAAATTAATTTTATTCATGGATATTTAAATCTTAAATACACGGAATAAATAATACTACCGGAGAAATATTATTTGATATAATATGGTTTAATATTGGGAGTGCAATTAATTTATATAGTGGAAAATAAATTAATTAATATTAATGGGAGATTAATAGATTTGGGCTTGGGCTCAATTTAATCATTAATATTGGAAGCCCAATATTCCACCTCCTTTAGATCCCCTACGTAGCCTATAAAAGCACTACATGGTCTTCTCTTTTCTACACACATCATAACTTGAAGATCATAATTCTTCTAGAGAGAGAAAGTAGAGAGAGAGAGAAGAGGATCCATAAGCTTGGAGGATCGTCGCCCACCCGACGTTCAAGCTAGTGCAAGGAATACGTGGGAAGATCGTAAGGTCATCATCTTGATTCCGTTTCTCCGCACAACGAATCGAAAGGTAAAATCATATACTCTCTTCTATGATTTTATGTGAATTGTTTGTGATACATACATGAACGCACGATCCGGGTAAACGACGAACTTCGGGGACGGGAATTCGAGATCCCCGGCGAAGGTTCGAGAGAACCCTCGGCTGGGAGCCGAGGGTGGCGGTCGGCCTAGGGCACGACCGCCGGCGCACACCGAGGGAAGGCCGCGGCTGGACGCCGCGGCTAGGGGGCGATCGAACCCTAGTTCGATCGCCGGGGACCGTCGCGGCTTCGCGCCGCGGCTGGTGGTCCCCCCTCCGGTCGGTGGCGGCGGTGAGTCGCCGGACTCACCGCCGGGGGGCTGCTAGGCAGCCCCACGCGATCGATCGATCGCGAGCCCCGTGCGGGGGCTCGGCTGGGCACCACGGGCGGAACCGTGGTGGTGCTCGGTTGAGCTCCGGCTCGTGCGGTGGTTCGCGGTTGGATCTCCGGCGACGGGATTTCGGTCGGGTTGTCGGTTTCCGCATTTTTTGATGGCCCGGGATATCGAATTCCAGCAACATCGAGATAATAAAGTTGCAACTTTTGGTAAGGTTGCAAACCCGCTTTCTAAACCTCTCCAGCAGTTTAAGCTTGAGGCTTTCATGACCGCAATAGAGATCAGACATCTTAGAGATGGGTTGTGATTTCTATTACTGTATTAGATACTTTTGGAGATTTGGTAAACATTCACTCATATGTATAATACATATTTCTTTATATAAATATGGTTTAATTTATATGAATTGTCCAAATGATTAAGTGATATCAATTGGGTTATGAGGTCGACTTACCGCATAATGAAGTCCCAATGGTTGAACTGATATACTTGAATCATATAGTTGTTCCTGGTTCGTATAATCGAGTACGGACAAACCGATAATACAATGAACTAGTTTGTAATGTGTACTATAGCGCCGCTTCATGGGCTAGTGATGTGGGACATCAAGTACAATTACATAGATATTAGCTGGGAGCTAATGATCGAACAGACCCGACTGGAATAGTATTTAAGATTTCGAGTCATAATACTATTTCATTGACTGTCGAGCAATTTCCTCTGACCTGAGTAGTCCAAAGTGATTCCATTGTGAAATGGTGTACTTTGATATAAGTAAACGCCTTTCGTAAAAGGAGGTTATAAAACTTGTTATTGGGTATATCAGGAAGCAAGTGGGAGAGTTTGGATTGACAAGATGGGATTGTCCTCCATTTTATAATGGGATACATGTCTTACAGGCCACTTGGAGAGTCGAGACTGTGGAAAATACGTGGCCACGTCCAGATTCGTATCATAGTGATAAATCTGGTTTTACAGTCTGTCTCAAAGTCCAAGAAAGGTTTGAACCGATTGAGGATGACTCGAGTCTTGCCAAAAGTTCAAACTTAGACATAAAGTGACAGCAGGAAATTGGCAGCACACTGGCTCTGAAGGCCAAGTGGGAGATTGTTGGGATATGTCCTTCGATCCTACGTGTGCAATCGATAAAGTCATAAGGTCATATGGATGTTAAATGATTATTCGATAATATTAATTGTTGGGAACAATATAATATTGATCGATAAAATCATACCTACAGGGTCACACACGAGCTCGATATTGATATACATTGCTTGATAAATATATTGATTTAGAATCAATATTTACTTGGATTTAATACACATGCATGGGATGCATGGCTTGCATGGATGCATGTCACATAGTGTGACATGGCATGCCACACAAGCAAGTGGGACCACATACAATGCATAGTGGCATGTGTATGTGGCATGACCTTTCACCTCCTTTGTAACCCCTTTTGCATGTTAATGGTGCATTATGATGCCCATTATGTTGTAGGTTACAAAGGGGAGTAATGTGGTGAATAATGAGGCCATTATATGGATGAAAATCAGATTTTTATCACATCACAACATTAGCCACGAAATTCCACTCAAATAGAGAGAAAAGAGGTGATCTTGGAGATCAATTCTCAAGCAATCAAGGTGTTCATTATCCGGGTTCGTGTGCAACACGTAGAGGCCGGGCCATTTGTGCGGCTTCAACATCCGGACGATCCAAAGGAGTGACGAGGTCATTCACAAGGAGAGCTTCAAGTTGCTGATCCATTAATGTGGTTCAATTAACTCAACACCACCTTAATCAACATCAACGAATCCATTCATTATCAAATGTAAGAATTCGTTGATATCTCTCTCTCTCTATATATATATATATTGGATGAATATATATATATATATATATATATATATATATATATATATATATATATGTGTGTGTGTGTGTGTCTATACATATTTGTGTGCACTAAGATCATGGCATAGTAGATCTATCGCTTTACACGCTTCCGCACACACGCTATATCGATCGGATCGGTATACCGGTACCTTCAGAGTCGCACCTAAACGCCGCTCGACTCGAGTGTGTGGCCCACTAGTGATGTTCCTCGAGGAGGATATTCAACACGAGGCCCCACGTCTCGAGTCGAACGACCCCTCGTTTATTTGAAAACCTTTACAACATCTTCTTCTCTAATCTCTAAGCTAAGGGTTCTAACACCCTAACAAGAGACCTAGCTACTCATGATAACACAAACAAGCAAGCACATAATATATAGAATACTCATATTGAAATAAAGGCTCACAAAAGGTGTCGTGAAAGCGGGACGAGAGCTTTTCGTGGTTCCGAAATCGAGCCGAGACTTCTCCTTGTCACCCGGGGAAATGGCTCCGATGGAAACGATGGGATCGTCGAGGAGGTCGATGTTTGTGGAGGGTGATTTGTGAGACAATAAATCGATTGAAAGTAATTTTAATATTAATGCTTGAAAATCAAGAACAATAAAATCTTCAAGAACAAGTTTTTTTTGAAAAACAAAACAAGAGCATGAAAATGGTGTGTGTGTAAGTCTCACACCTAACAAATTGTCTTATAGTGCATACATGCACTTTGTCTTGCAAAAAATCTACTAGAAATGACTAAAACGCCCCTAAAAAACACTCCCAAATGGGTGGTCAAAGCTGTCCAAGAAAGTCAACGGAAATCGCGATCTGTCGGCCGCCGGAAGATTCCTGTCGCCCGCCAATGGAATGTCGGCCGACGGATATGCAGTGTATTCTAGATGTCGGCCGACATTGGTTCTTCGCTCGCAGGAAAATGTCTTCGAGCGAAGGTTCAAAAATTTGCCTCGACGTCCAATATCTACAGATGTCGGCCGTCAGGGGATTTCTTCGTCAGATCTGTCGCCCGCCATTAAAATGTCGGCCGCCAGATAGGCCGTGTATTATCACTGTCGGCCGACGTATAGTGAAAATTTCACCCGGAAAGCTGATTTACTCCGTTTCCACCCGTTTCGCCTACAAAACACGGAAAATGCCTCGATCACACCGTTTAATGCAAATATCAACATAGACTCATATAACGAGAGGAACGAGCATAAAAGAGGAGACGAAATGAACCAAATAGGACCCGAACTCGACACCAAAGACGGGCCAATCAACACAAATAGAGATCCCGCTCGTGATAGTGTTTTATTTTATATGGAGACACGGTTTTCTTAGGTCGAGATATCATTTTATATTTCGATAAATTTTGAGGTCATTGTGGAAGACACTGGTACTATTGGACATGGTATTCTACCCCGAGCTATGTTGGAAATCGATATCCCGGAATTAATAAATTTAAATAAATAAATTATCTAATTAATTTTGACCGAAATCCTTTGGAGATCGAATATCCGGTGTTGTCGAATTGCGGAACGACAACTCCAATCGACTCCCGGTTGCCGGAACATCCCGCCATGAACCACCATGAATATCCGGACCCAACCAAACCCTAACCGCGGCTAAGCCAACCAAACCCTAACCGCGGCTAACCCAACCAAACCCTAACCGCGGCTAAGCCGCGGCTGTTCGGCTGATCACGGCAGCCGCCTAGGGCTGCCCTTGGCATCCCGCTGGCCATGCCGAACCCTTCGCGGACAGCCCCATCTCGAACCCTAGCGGCAGCCGAGCCACCGCCGTTCGAACGAGGCGCGCGCACGTCATCGGACGTGCGCTAGGGTTCAGCCCGCTGGGTGTTGGAGTTGTGTACTTAATGTCTAGATTTAAGTAACGGTAAACTCCCGGTCATAGCATTTAATCTATTTTAATTAATAAACAATTGTTTGCTTTTAATTATTATTACTTAAATATATGCAAATCATAGTCCTGGATTTTATACGTTGTAGTTAGTATGGTGTGTCGGGCCCACACAGAAGATCATACTATCGGTTACTCGTATTTAATCAAACAGTGGCTCACGACCTAGATGGACCCGAACCAATCCATCGATATAGTCGTTGTGTGAGAGAGAAAATAATTTGTCTTAATTATTTTATCACACTTGTACACTTGGTGTATTGAGCGGATCGTTGAGATTCATCGATTAGGATTGCCGGCGATAATCGATTCGAGTCTCGGTGTATTTTATTCTTAATCCCCGATATTGTTGCGGGTGTGTATATTTAATATAAGTGACTTTGATTTACCAAAGGAATTAACCGATTTAATCATTGGGTTAATTACCGGTTAAGTTGGGTCACTATATTTCATATATGGCATGCCGTGAATGATTGACCGGACAGTATATCCCGGAAGGGTTGATAATATCCCCGAGATGAGTTCATAAGGAATTATTGTGTAAACCTCATGAGTGGATTCGTTCCGCACAATAATTAAGGTTGAATGGTACTAGTCTCGGATTAAAGAGATGAATAAATTAATTAGCAATAAATTAATTTTATTCATGGATATTTAAATCTTAAATACACGGAATAAATAATACTACCGGAGAAATATTATTTGATATAATATGATTTAATATTGGGAGTGCAATTAAATTTATATAGTGGAAAATAAATTTAATTAATATTGATAAGGATTAATGGACTTGGGCAGTGGGCTCAATTTAATCTTCAATATTGGAAGCCCAATATTCCACCTCTTTTAGATCCCCTACGTAGCCTATAAAAGCACTACATGGCCTTCATAAATCATAAGAAAAGATTATCATACTTGATATTCTAGAGAGTTGAAGGAGATCCATAGGAGTTCGATAGATCGTCGCCCACCCGACGTTCGAACGGAGTGCAAGGAATACGTGGGAAGATCGTAAGGTCATCAACTTAAATTCGTTTCTCCGCACAACGAATTAAAAGGTAAAATCATATACTCCCTTCTATGATTTTATGTGAATTGATTGTGATAAATACATGAACGCATGATCCGGAAAAACAACGAGACCGGGGACGGGGATAGACCGGGCGGTGGTGGTTGTGGACCACCGGACCGCCGGCGGTCTAGGGAACCCCGCCGGGATCGAGAGCAACCCTCGGCTGGGAGCCGAGGGGGTGGCGGTCGAGCCTAGGGCTTCGACCGCCGGCGCGCACCGAAGGAAGGCCGCGGCTGGACGCCGCGGCTAGGGGCGATCGAACCCTAGTTCGATCGCCGGGGACCGTCGCGGCTTCGCGCCGCGGCTGGTGGTCCCCCCTCCGGTCGGTGGTGGCGGTGAGTCGCCGGACTCACCGCCCGGGGCTGCCGGAGCAGCCCCACGCGATCGTTGGCGATCGCGAGCCCCACGGTGGGGCTCGGCTAGGGTTTAGCCGCGGGTTCATCCCGCGGCGATGCTCTTGTCGAGCTCGGTTCTCCGTGTGGTTCGTGGTTTCATCTCCGGCGACGGGATTTCGGTCGGGTTGTCGGTTTCCGCAATTTTTGATAACCCGGGACATCGAATCCCAGCAACTGGTATCAGAGCGTTTGGTTTCGTGTTCATGTATGTGTTCAATTGTGTTCTACCTTGCAGGGATTCCGACTATCATGGTTTAATTAATTGTTAATTATTCGTTTAATTAATTGCTATTTAATTTACCATGATTGTTCGTTTATTAAACTCTCGGACATGTCGAGATTCGTTTTGTGTGGATGAATGCTTGTAATAGTAAAAATTCGGGGGTTGACCGAATTTAGATTTATTATTATTGTTCTATGTTTTCCGGAAAGTGTATAGGGTCGATTTCATGTATAGAATCGATACCGGAATTGTAAATTTATTTCTTGTAATTTATTTACGTTGGATCGATGCCGAGACGACCGCCGGAGAACTCGTGTGACAAAGAAGACGAAGAGGACGAAGAACCGGGGGGTCGATCAACCCCATGATCGACCCCATGACCGAAGCCATGGTGGGATTTTAGATGTGATTAGTGATTTAATGATATTATTTGAGGGAGATAATATCGGATATTAAATTAATTGTTTGTTTAAATGTGCTTATAGGTTTAGAGAATAGCTATGAACCCACTTTCTATGATACTCAAGGAGCATAAGCTCACTGGCCCCAACTATATTGATTGGAAGAGAAATTAGACATTGTCCTAACTTCGGAGGAGTACAAGTTTGTACTCCATGAAGTGTGCCCTGCTGAGCCCACGGCTGCCTCAACTGATGAGGAAAAACTGACATATCGGAAGTGGAAAAAGGCTGATGAAATGGCTAGGTGTTATATTTTGGCTTCCATGTCAAATGTACTCCAAACCCAACATGAGTCGATGGACACTGCCTATGATATGATGTTTAACCTCAAGGAGATGTTTGGGGAGCAAGATCGTGCGGCAAGGCAAGAAGCCATGAGAGTCCTTATGACAACTACTCAGTCTGAAGGAACGCCCGTAGGGGAGCACGTGTTGGGATATGTCCTTCGATCCTACGTGTGCAATCGATAAAGTCATAAGGTCGTCTTTGGATGTTAAATGAGTATTCGATAATATTAATTGTTGGAAACAATATAATATTGATCGATAATCATACCTACAGGGTCACACGCGAACTCAATGACGATGTACGTTGCTTGTTATATATATATATATTGATTTAGAATCAATATGTACGTGGAATTTCGCATGCATGGGATGCATGGGGTGCATGGGATGCATGTCACATGATGTGACATGGCATGCCACGCAAGACGATGATTTGGAGCCACATCACTTGCCATGTGGCATTGGAGTTATGGTGTCCATTCAACTTCTCCATAACACCCCATAATGTGTGGTGTGGTTATGACCACATTATGGTGGGGGTTACATGTGAAGTTATGGAGGTGATTATGAGTATGAAAATCTGATTTTCATCTCTCATTCTATCACATCAACATCAATTTCGAAATCCACAAGAGATAGAGAGAAAAGAGGAGTTCTTGGAGAACCACTCAAAGCCACAAGCAAGTTCGTCATTCGGGTTCGTGTGCAACACGTAGAGGCCGGGCCATTTGTGCGGCTTCAACATCCGGGAGATCTAGTCAAGAAGAGTGACGAGGTCATTCACAAGGAGAGCATCTAGTGACTGATCCATGAAGGTGGTTCAATCGACTCAACACCACCTTCATCAACATCAACGAGGCACGCTACACCGGTTGTAAGTGTTCTCGTTAATCCCTATATATATATATTGGATGTATATATATAAATGTGTCTATACATATAATGTGTGCCTAGATCTTCATGTTGTTCGTGTTCTATTGTTTTACACGCTTCCGCACACACGAACAAGGTAATCGAGCGATTGGATCGGCATCGAAAACCTACAATTGGTATCAGAGCCTAGGGCTCGTGCACATGTTTTGTGTTGGACACAATTTTAAACAACATAATTGCTCTTATGTGCTTCTTTGTTGTGGTGTTGATTGCTTGTCATAGATGTAAGGCCAACCACAGATAGTGGTTGGGTGAATGCAATCGTGTTTTTTACGTACCGAATGGCTTTAGTTTTGAGGCCTGCGTGCCTTGGAATCAGTTGTAATTTGGAGGACTGCGTGCCTTGGAATCATTTGTAATAGATAGGTTTCTTTTACATATGTATTGTACAACTTGTAAGCAGTGGATTTGATCCACGGATCGACCTTGGATCTCGAAGCACCGACGAATACGAAGAGAAACGAAGCAAGAAGAAGCATTTTTTCAGCCACTGGAGCAGGTAGCGGTCGCTACCCTAGGGGTAGCGGTCGCTACCCTGAACGCTAGGCTGATCGCTACTCGATCGCTACCGGGGCCGAAAAATGGTCTGGACCAAGGTAGCGGTCGCTACCCTAGGGGTAGCGGTCGCTACCCCCTCAAAAAATCAGCTTGGTGACGTTTCGGTGTACGGGGCGCTACTCATGGAGTTTTGCTTATTTTTCGTTCGTTCTTTTTTCTGTGTGTTGTGAGGTTTAGGGGCCATTCGAGTATGTATTGCTTGCTGTGCTAGTTCTAGGTTTATATATGTTATAAATGTTCAACCAACATACATACAACCTTAAACATGCAAGTTCCCAAAATAATGAGTATAATGTCTTGTCCAAAAACATCACACCCATGAAGCCCTCGATCATAAGTTGGTAGGTCCGCCTCAGCGGGGTACTACTTGTTATCTTGGGATAGTGGGATTAAGGGTTAGACCTTTACACGTGAGTTTGGTTTTCTCATCGATAGATCCACTGCAGGCGTGGCTATCGAGACATGAGATGAGAATGGGATTCTCATCGACCGAGAGTGATATTAGATATCATTGACATGGGTATGTCTACCTATCTTGAAATACTTAAGTGCGGACTCAGTCGGCTTAAAGATTTGCATGATGAGGATCTCGGAATCGTTTTGTTCTAAGGGACAATGATATTGGATATCAATTGAACAAAATGAAATAAATAAGTACAATTGTTAGACAACCTTATTTATTTACCGCTTTGTGGATGTTTACATACTTTAGTTATCTTTCTTTTATAGTTTATCATGTCAAATATCAACTCAATTCAAGTTTGGTTCAATTCTTGATTATGAAAAATTGAACAAATTTTCTTGATTCACAACGTAATTTGAGGATGGTCCTCAAATACGAAGACAAGGAAATTGTGTTAGATAACCACATCCTAAGATATCATTGAACAAATCAATATCATATTCGGGGAATATGCAATGATTGAGCGGTTCGGTGTGACCAGAGCCATCGCTTCAGCTTGGCTGGAGAAAGGGGAACCTAAGGGACCACATGTGCATCAAATGATTGGATTATTTGATTAAAAGTGATCGCCTAGGTTTTTCCTAAGATGATGAGTTGGCAACCGGTTTCATAATTCAATCCCATCATGATGGTTATGATGCCTTTAGGCTAAATTTTCCATATGAATGGTTTGAAGAAATCGCTACGTGAGATCCACGGGATGCTCAAGGTTGTAGAGCCGACGATTGAGAAGTATCCTAAGAGGGAAATTCTTATGATACGAGATGGGTTATACAAAAGAGCATGGGCAAAAAGGATACTCGGGTTCCTAGGGAATCTGAACGCGTCTACTGCAAAAGTGTAGGACACTAATTGCAAACAAGTAGAAGTTCATATTTATTCAATTTCAAAACAAATGCCTAATTTGTCTTTCATTTGATGGATTATAAGGTTATGATTATTTACACCTCGGGGAGTGATTTAATCCAAAACACTTAAGTTCATCAATGACACAAATTAGAGACTTTCGAGCCATTAGATGGCGTGAATCGATTGTCTGGTTGGCTCCCTCATATTTTATGAGAGATAGGGCTTCAATTGCATGATAATATCGCTGGTTAGAAAACTTCGATTTTTCACTTACGATTTATCACGTTTTGACATTGAGATAATTTTGAATGGGAAATTTGAATGAAACTCAATTATTGGGAATAATTGAATTTGCCCAAAGTTCAATGAAGATGTGAAGAACGGGGTTGCTTCATCTTCAGGTATTAATGTTATAGACATTAAACTTCACAAATTCTACTTCTTGGGTATTGGATGCCAAATGTGGTTCTCACATTTGCATGTGAAGGAACTACATAGAAGTATAAGTTTGGTGAATAGAGATGTCGATCTATGGCGATAAATGGAGCGAATGTCGCTGCATTAGCCGTATGATCATATGATATTGTTTTGCCTTAGGTCTTTGTTTTAGTATTATAACTATGTAATTTCGTACCTTCAATAAACAATGAATATTGGTTCAGTATAGGATACTGATGGATTAGTTTTTCACTATTTAAATAGTTTGATAACTATTTTAATTGTGAATTATTCTTTGTTTTGGTACAAATATTACATTATTTATGTATACTTTAAACTCAACAAATCATATATAACATTAACACCAAGGGCCGAATCGAATAAGTCTTAATGAGACATAACTACAACATTGTTGATTAAGTCAAATCAACATCTAAACATGTAACGAAGCTTCTTTAAGAAGGCATTCTAGAATCATTTGACTTGGAGTCATTTGATACATGTGAATGATGTGTGATGGACAAGATAACAATTTCATCTTTCTTGGAGAAAGGAGAACATGTGAGTAATTAATTATGGATGATCCATACTGATGTATGTGGAACCTATTAATTCACAAGCACATGAAGGTTATGTTTCGGAAAAGAGAAAACTAACTCTATTAGATAGAGTTTGATCTATCGATGATGGGTCTAATTGAACTACTGAACTCTTTTGGGAACACACTATTCTTGACTTCAACCTATACACTGAATAGGACACTGTCAAAAGCTGTTGATAAGACACCATACTAGGTATGAAAAGGGAGGGTTCCTAAATTGTCTTACATCAATATTTGAGGTTCTATAGCTTCTATGAAGAGATTTATCTCTACAGGGCTTGAACTCAAATGGGATAAAAGTTTCCTTATGGTATGTCCATATGAAACTCGAGGGTACAACTTCTACGATCTATCGGAGAACAATATTTTGTTGCTCGAGATGATGATTTTCTTGAAAAGAGATATCTTTCCTAGAAAGTCAGTGGGAGCTCGGTTATCTTGAACGAGGTTCAAGTGGAACAACCAATGATGAATACTCAAGACTGGGTTGAGAGTATTCCTATGGTTTTTGAAACCATACCAGCCCTTATAGGTCTAGAAGGCATATATCTCTTTTAGTCAGATACTTAGGTATTGTGATCAATGAGAGATATGAAGTCATGCTTTTGGAAAGCGATGAACCTTCGAACTATATCCAAGCTATGATGAGTGCAGCTACTAAAAAAAAAAAAAAAAATGGCATGGTGCCATATAATCCGAGATGATTTCAATGTCTGGTAATCAAGTTTGGAACTTGATAGATTTGCATCAAGAGGATATACCCATTGAGTGCAAATAGATCTTCAAGATCAATATAGACATGTATGGAAAACCTAGGGTTTTTCAAAGCAATTTTGGTGGTAAAAGTTTTATATTCACGAGGTGGATCATGATAAATCTTTTTCACCAGTTGTTGTGATTTATTCATTCGGATTAACTTAGCCATTGTGACTCATCTTGATAATGAGTTATGGTAATACTGGATGTTAAAACTAACTTCTTGAATTGGATTCTAGAAGAGAATGTGTTTTGACACAGCCAAAGAGTTTTATCGATCCTAATAAGGCTGAGAAATTATGCAAGCTTATAGTTCCATTTATGGAATAAAGCAAGCATATCGGAGTAGCAATCTTCAGTTCAATGAATCCATACTGGGTTTTGGATTTTAGAGGAACTCGGAAGAGTCTTGTTTTACAAGAAGATCAGTGGGAGTTACGTTGTATACATTGTGTTGTATGTCGATGACATACTCCTTATTGGAAACAATGTTTATATGCTTAATTCTGTTAAAGAATGGCTTCAAAATTGTTTTTCAATGAAGGATCTTGGAGAAGCACAGTACATATTGGTCATCAAAAATCTGTCGGAACAGATCGAAAATGATGTTTGGACTTAGTCAAGTGACATATATTGATAAGGTACTTGATAAGTTCAGAATGAAAGACGCCAAAAAGGGTCTCATTCCAATGAGTCATGGCACATCTCTTAGCAAGATGCAAGGCCCTACGGGACTTGATGAGCAAAAGAGGATGGAAAACATTCCTTATGCTTCGGCAATAGGGTCTATAATGTACGCCATGATATGTACATGACTGGACGTATCGTATGCTTTGAGTATGAAGATTCGGTTTCAAGGAAATCCAGGTGAGGCGCGTTAGACTGCGACCAAGAATATTCTTATGTACCTTAGATGGACAAAAGAATATTTTGTTGTCTTTGGAAGACAAAAAGAGTTGATATTAACAAGCTATTTGAATGCAAACTTCATAACAGACTAAGATAATTTCCGATTTTAATCTGGTTATATCTTTTGTCTGGTTAGAGGTGAAATTTGCTGGAATAGTTCCATGCAATGCAATATAGCTGATTAAAACTACAGAAGCTGAACACAGTATTGCATTAGATGCAGTAATGTTGGCAGTTAAGATTTGAAAGTTATTGAATGAACTAGGTGGCGTAACTAGCTCAGCCCATCCGATAGTTCTCTATTTATAGTAGATCTATCGCGCAAGCTTATGAGCCTAGGGAGCACTACAAATCTAAAGCTGGTGCTCAGGATGTTCCACATTATCTGGGAGATAGTTTTGTGGAGATATCGAGATAATAAAGTTGCAACTTTTGGTAAGGTTGCAAACCCATTTTCTAAACCTCTCCAGCAGTTTAAGCTTGAGGCTTTCACGACTGCAATAGAGATCAGACATCTTAGAGATGGGTTGTGATTTCTATTACTGTATTAGATACTTTTGGAGATTTGGTAAACATTCACTCATATGTATAATACATATTTCTTCATATAAATATGGTTTAATTTATATGAATTGTCCAAATGATTAAGTAATATCGATTGGGTTATGAGGTCGACTTACCGCATAATGAAGTCCCAATGGTTGAACTGATATACTTGAATCATATGCTTGTTCCTAGTTCGTATAATCGAGTACGGACAAACCGATAATACAATGAACTAGATTGTAAGGTGTACTATAGCGCCGCTTCATGGGCTAGTGATGTGGGACATCAAGTACAATTACATAGATATTAGCTGGGAGCTAATGATCGAACAGACCCGACTGGAATAGTATTTAAGATTTCGAGTCATAATACTATTTCATTGACTGTCGAGCAATTTCCTCTGACCTGAGTAGTCCAGAGTGATTCCATTGTGAAACGGTGTACTTTGATACAAGTAAACGCCTTTCGTAAAAGGAGGTTATAAAACTTGTTATTGGGTATATCAGGAAGCAAGTGGGAGAGCTTGGATTGACAAGATGGGATTGTCCTCCATTTTTTTAATGAGATATATGTCTTACCGGCCACTTGGAGAGTCGAGACTGTGGAAAATACGTGGCCACGTCCAGATTCGTATCATAGTGATAAATCTGGTTTTACAGTCTGTCTCAAAATCCAAGAAAGGTTTGAACCGATTGAGGATGACTCGAGTCTTGCCTCAAGTTCAAACTTAGACATAAAGTGACAACAGGAAGTTGGCAGCACACTGGCTCTGAAGGCCAAGTGGGAGATTGTTGGGATATGTCCTTCGATCCTACGTGTGCAATCGATAAAGTCATAAGGTCGTCTTTGGATGTTAAATGAGTATTCGATAATATTAATTGATCGATAATCATACCTACAGGGTCACACGCGAACTCAATGACGATGTACGTTGCTTGTTATATATATATTGATTTAGAATCAATATGTACGTGGAATTTCGCATGCATGGGATGCATGGGGTGCATGGGATGCATGTCACATGATGTGACATGGCATGCCACGCAAGACGATGATTTGGAGCCACATCACTTGCCATGTGGCATTGGAGTTATGGTGTCCATTCAACTTCTCCATAACACCCCATAATGTGTGGTGTGGTTATGACCACATTATGGTGGGGGTTACATGTGAAGTTATGGAGGTGATTATGAGTATGAAAATCTGATTTTCATCTCTCATTCTATCACATCAACATCAATTTCGAAATCCACAAGAGATAGAGAGAAAAGAGGAGTTCTTGGAGAACCACTCAAAGCCACAAGCAAGTTCGTCATTCGGGTTCGTGTGCAACACGTAGAGGCCGGGCCATTTGTGCGGCTTCAACATCCGGGAGATCTAGTCAAGAAGAGTGACGAGGTCATTCACAAGGAGAGCATCTAGTGACTGATCCATGAAGGTGGTTCAATCGACTCAACACCACCTTCATCAACATCAACGAGGCACGCTACACCGGTTGTAAGTGTTCTCGTTAATCCCTATATATATATTGGATGTATATATATAAATGTGTCTATACATATAATGTGTGCCTAGATCTTCATGTTGTTCGTGTTCTATTGTTTTACACGCTTCCGCACACACGAACAAGGTAATCGAGCGATTGGATCGGCATCGAAAACCTACAGCACGTTCTTAAGATGATGGGTTTGTTGAATGAGCTTGAGATCCTAGGAGCTCAAATTGATGGTGAGACGCAAGTCGACATCATACTCCAGTCTCTGACCCCTAGTTTTGAGCAGTTTCGCATGAGCTATAATATGGGTAAACTATCTTATTCTCTTGCGCAACTCCTGACTGAACTGAAGGCGGCAGAGGGGATCTACAAGAAGGGCAAGTCTCAAGCGCTTGTAGCTACCAAGTCCAAAGGCTTTAAGCCTGGTGGAGGTAGGGGCAAGAGGAGGAAGCAAGCCTGGAAACCCAGTGGTGTCAAGAGGACTGTACCACGAGTGGGGGCTGCAAAGCCAAAGGGCAAGTGCTTCCGATGCAACAAGACTGGACACTGGAAGTCTGAATGTCCTCTCAAAGGTACGAATTTTTCTTTAGTCGTAAAAACATAGTCAGCGGTATTATCTACCAGAATTCTGGTGTGTAGATATGGAACCACTGACGGTATGTGCATTTTTGAATGCAGGGGTTCCAGAAAACCCGGCGACTTAGAAAGGAAGAGTTCGAGTCTACACGGGCAAAGCTGTAGAGGAGGCAACGGTTGCGGTGGAAGACATTTATCTGCTTTAGTAGTTAAATAGGATTTCATTTCAAAATTATTGCTTTATGTACCCCTTTATTTTAGAAAGAACGTTTTGTTCTGGATTTCTATTATTTATGAATGGATATTTTATTTCTTTAATCATTGGATGATTTTGATAAGAAATAATGGCATTATCTATTCTGGTACATTAGATAGCAATATATGAATGATAAATCCTAAGTCTACCCCGATGCAACGAACCGTTCTATAACTTGTTTTACTTATTAGATATTTCTTTATTAATAATTGTACTTGTGAATTCTTATACTTAGTAGTATTTTCAAATAAGATTCAAATGGTCGAAATTGATTTGATCAATTATAGTTGAAGGAATGGACCTTCCGACCTAAGGATTGAATTTGGAGGATAATACGTCTAAGCAAACCTTTCTGGAAAAAGGATAGAATTCAGACAAGTATTGGAAATGATTAGATATGCAGACATATGTGTATATTAGAAAGGCACGAGTAATTCTTTCAAGAATACTCGGTGATGGATTAGAATGCTTGATGTGCCATAAAAGCAAAGTGTTTTGACTAGTCAATGGACACAAAGCTGTTATGGGGAACCATAAAAGTATATCCATTAGAAGCCTGCGACTCGGTCGCGGAGGCCATCACCTATCTGAATAACACATAGCGTAATAAAAAATTGGGATTCAATCCCAAAGGGGCGCGCCATACACTTACGTGTAGAGATGGTGCGTTATAAAGAAATGGAAATCTGATGGTAAAAGGACAAGTTGTTCGGAACTACCTATGTTCTATGGATATTCCTAGATACAACGACATATTGAATATGGTTGTAGGATATCCTAGATGAACGAAGTATTGTGTGTTCTATAGTACTACGAACCAGAGGGACGTCTATCGTCCGGTTCATAGAGGAAGACTATCAGATGAACCACAAAGCCTAAAAATGACGTAATACCTTGAAATGAGAAGAAGGACAAAAGACTAGGAACCAGCCAAACCGAGTAGAAGTACACCACATACTGCACCTATTGTTATTACTGTTATACACCGGGACGCCATTGCAGTGGGAGGTTGTCGGACAACCAGAGATATTCATAAGACTAGAGGAGTTCGGACTCTGGATCTAGTAAAGATGAAATCGACCCCTAGCTCTGCATAAGGGCGGTACTAGATCTAAATGTGCCTGCTTGGAACAATAAGGTTTATTGTTGAGAGGCTAGATCATTTAGAGTACAAGCTTAGTAAATCCATTTATGGATTGAAACAAAGCTATAAATCGTGGAACTTGCGAATTGATGGGATAGTCCATTTGATGGATTCATCAAAAGGCATAGACGAAAGGTGTATTAAAGACGTAATGGAAACAAAGTGGTGTTTCTCGGAGATTTTATGTAGATAACATTTCATCATTGGCAACAATGTAAAAATGTTGTCAGACATAAAATAATGGTTGTCTAAATAAATCGAGATATAAGATTGAGAAGAAGTTAGAGCATGTTCTTAAGATCTTATGATCTAGATATAAGAACATTGTACTTCTCCTAGACATCTTATACGATTAAGGTTTGTTTTAAACATGCATACTTCTGAGAAAGGTTAAGGCCTTTCAGAGACAGAATATACATCTATCTAAAGGGTTTGTGTTTATACACATGAAGGAGATAGACAAAGCAGTTTCCTATACTTCAAGTATGGAAAGCTTTATAGATGCAATGTTGTAAAACAAGAACCTGATATCAACTATGCGGTTTGCGTAGTGGGAGGATATCAAGGTGATCTAGAAAAGAAATTTTCGAATGCTGTAATAGTACTTGCAAAGTACTGGATTATTAAGCAAGACGAAATCTTCTTTGATTACAAATTCTCAGATCCTAAAAATCAAAAGAAGGACCAGTGTAAGTCGATATCAGGCTATGTGTTCACTTTTAGAAAGAGGTGGAACCATGAAATAAAAGAGTGATAAGCAGGACGCTTCTCAGACTCTCTCATAACCGAATAGCAGCCTCAGAGGCAGCGGAAGTTTTGGTTAGGTTCCGGGATAACCTCTTGACTTGGATATGACTCTTAGTTTACCAAAGGCTATTGGATAGCGGTGCACGGTGAACTGGAAAAAGTCATAAGTCAAAAGTGATGTTAACACATAGAGCAAGTACCACCTGATACGAGTCATCGTCGAGGGAGACGACGTAGTAGTCACCAAGATAACTTCAGAGCGGCAACCTAGATTGCTCACTCACATAGTACTTCTCGGAAGTACACTTTAAAGCACGTGATGAGTATGGGAACCGGGAGTTTGGAGGAAATGACTAGACCTTAGTACAAGTGGGAGATTGTTGGAGTTGTGTACTTAATGTCTAGATTTAAGTAACGGTAAACTCCCGGTCATAGCATTTAATCTATTTTAATTAATAAACAATTGTTTGCTTTTAATTATTATTAATTAAATATATGCAAATCATAGTCCTGGATTTTATACGTTGTAGTTAGTATGGTGTGTCGGGCCCACACAGAAGATCATACTATCGGTTACTCGTATTTAATCAAACAGTGGCTCACGACCTAGATGGACCCGGACCAATCCATCGGTATAGTCGTTGTGTGAGAGAGAAAATAATTTGTCTTAATTATTTTATCACACTTGTACACTTGGTGTATTGAGCGGATCGTTGAGATTCATCGATTAGGATTGCCGGCGATAATCGATTCGAGTCTCGGTGTATTTTATTCTTAATCCCCGATATTGTTGCGGGTGTGTATATTTAATATAAGTGACTTTGATTTACCAAAGGAATTAACCGATTTAATCATTGGGTTAATTACCGGTTAAGTTGGGTCACTATATTTCATATATGGCATGCCGTGAATGATTGACCGGACAGTGTATCCCGGAAGGGATGATAATATCCTCGAGATGAGTTCATAAGGAATTATTGTGTAAACCTCATGAGTGGATTCGTTCCGCACAATAATTAAGGTTGAATGGTACTAGTCTCGGATTAAAGAGATGAATAAATTAATTAGCAATAAATTAATTTTATTCATGGATATTTAAATCTTAAATACACGGAATAAATAATACTACCGGAGAAATATTATTTGATATAATATGGTTTAATATTGGGAGTGCAATTAAATTTATATAGTGGAAAATAAATTTTGATAATGATACCTGGTAGACGGTTCCATCTTGATAATGATCAAGATAAAGTTGACGATGGATATGATCCAATAAACTTCAACTGATTCGTATTGGATACGAATATGGGACATTGGCTTATTGCCATGAAATTCATAATGGACTGTATGTACTCCAACAAGGTTTGACCTTGGTAGATCCACCAAAGGGAATCGTTCCCAAAGGCTGCATTTTGATCTATTAATTATGACGTGAGAGTATATATATAAAGGTGTGACCTTTAAAGCAAGGATGATGGCAAAAGAAGTTACTCAAAGACAATGTGTTGTTTATGAGGTAATCTTTCCATCAGTCGCTATGCTTAAGTCCATTACAATTTTGCTGGCCATTTCTGCATAGTACGACTATGAGATGTGGAAAATAGATATGAGGTCTACTTTCCTTGAATGTGATATTATGGAAGAGTTGTAGCGCAGCCGGAAGGCTTCATATTTTCTGGAAAGGAGCAAAAGGTTTGCATACTCCAGCGATCCATTTATGGATTGAAACGAGCATCCCTAAAATGGAACATGTGTTTTAAATACAATAGTCAAAACGTTGACTTGGTATAAAACTTAAAGGTACCTTGTATTCAAGAAGGTTAGTGGGAGCGCAGTGAAATTTAAGTGTTGTACGTTGATGACATACTAATCATAGGGATGATTGAGTGATGTTGCAGCCAACGAAAGCACGGTTATCCACACGTTTCTCGAATGAAGGATTTGAGGAGAGGCATCCTACGTATTGTGATACGTCACTATAGATATAGATCTAGAAGAATGCAAAATCTTCTCAATCCTTGTACATAGAAACTGTTTCTGAAATGGTTTAGCATGGAAGAATCCTGAAGAGATTCTTGCCTATGTCCCATGGGGTTCATCTCTCGTAATTCGTGTGACTGTAATGTTGATGGAATTCGAGGAGATGAAATGGACAACACATATATCTCCGCACTAGGGAGCATTATGTATGGCATGCTGTGTACTAGACGTGATATTATAAATGTTGTGAGTGTCACAAGTGAATATCAGTCGAACCCAAGACCGGCTTATTTGAAGTCGTGAAGGACGAAATCCTTGAGCACTAGCAATCAAAAGCATTAAGGAATTGTTCTTAGTCTATGGGAGGTCCGAGTTGAATTTAGAGGTACTTACGAACTCTAGTTTTCAATCGGATGTGGATGACTAAAAGTCGATATCGGGATTCATATTCGAGCTTAGAGGTGGTGTCGTATGTTGGAATGGTTCCTACAACGACTAATGATTCTACCACGAGAACCTGAATATGTTGCAGCATCTAAAGCTGTAAAAGAGACTGTTTTGGACACGGAACTTTATCCAAATGTTGGTTATAATTCCGGACGCAAATAATCAAGTAACTTGTACTGTGATTATACGGTGTCCTGTAGCGAATGCTAAGGAACCGAGATCTCATCAGAAGTCCAAACATGTACTAGAGATAATATCATGTGATCTAAGAGATCAATGACAGAGGTGACGTCTGAGTCGAGAGTGTCACTTCGGAAGATAACTTTGTAGATCCCTGTACCAGGCCTTTATCTGAATATGTTCGCGAGAAACATCGAGAGTCGATGGGACTAAGATTCATGGATAGTTGGCTCTAGGTCAAGTGGGAGATTGTTGGAATAGGTGACCGGCGAGCCAACGGTTGGCCGAGCGGTTAACCGTATTCCGTTATATAACGATTTATTTCGTTAATTAATGAAACCTATATTAATGGCATATACTATATCTGCTCCCAATGTTGAATCATAGATATAGTCCTGTACGGTTACACATGTTGTATGAATTCGGTTTTGTGGAAACCGAGAGATAATTCTGTTAACGCAACGTAACTGGTCAAACTCAGTTCCTAGTCGATGGGTTACGCCAATAACAAGGATACCCGGCCTTTCCCCCTTGAGACTAGCACTTAGTGTATGTGGGCTAATCTCGAGCCTCGGTGTTGGGACATCGACATACTTGAGTGGGTGCTCACTGTTGATGAGTTCACTGAACCCCCTCTCCCTGGAATCTCTAAGTGGTTATCACTGATCGAGTAGAGAATTCCATAATATAGTTGTACACAATTAATCCTTAAGACCCAGACATCACCGTGACTTCATCAGAGGACTAGCTGTATCGTGACGTGTCTCTGATTCCCTGGAAAGGGAGTAAGTCGAAAAAGGAGACAATGTTCGTGCAGTTCGAAATCTGATGTGAAGTCTGTGCATGGTAGTAGGGGATCTGATCGCTTGATATAGATCATGGATGTCCTGTGTGTTCTGATGGTTCGTAGTCCCGGAATCTCTGGCCAGAGTTGAATAGTGAGGTGATTAGAGAAATGTGTTTCTCTGAATCAATCACGACTGGATTTTACGAAACCTAGAACGTACGCACAGTTATCAAACTCAAAAAGAGATCTCGATTAACCAATATCTCTAGTTTGATCGGGACATATGTATCGGAGGGATCGTACTGTACGCTAACTATATTACAAGGTTCTTGCAGGCACTTCATTTGTATCTAGGGAATTAGTGAAGCGTGGCTGCTAGACGCTCGTCACTGATTCATTGGGCACCGACTTGTTCGGAGATTAAATAATATGATTATTAATCTAAAACTCTTGGGAGTAGTTGAAATAAGAACAATATGTTGTTCGAATCACAATATGTTGTGAGCCCACGGCTAGTTATACACCTGAACCATTGAGGGTCACATTCTCGTGTAAACCGATCCTTGAATACGATCATGTATTAATTAACTGTTAATTAAGTACATATAGTCGGAGGTCAATATGATTGAATCCGAGATTCATAATTGTGATTATGAGTTGGAAATAATAATGAGCTAAAGAAAACGGACACGATGGTGTACACTTTCTATTTTGGGAAATTTCCCGATTTAGCAGTACCCCTGAAATGGGCTTTCCGATTTTGTGAAATTGGAAAATTTTATTTTTATCTCATATTGATGAGAAAATTAAAACGAGAAAGAAAATATAATCGTTATATTTTTCGGAGATGAAATTGATTGTCAATTTTGGAGAAACGTAATGACGGCTAATGTATTGGGCCGGCTAGGGTTAATGGATCCGATCCATTAGGGTTTGAGCCCAACAAGCTCCTTTTTTCACCTATAAAAGGAGCTCCATAGGCATGAGAATAAACACACCAAAGTGAAGAGCTCAAAACCCTAGCCTCACTTTCTCTCCTTCTCCCTCTCGCCGCCCCCTCGGCTCCTCCCTCGGAGGACCGCCGACAACCGGAGCCGCCGCCCGCCGCCGCCTAGTGCCGCCGCCGGCAGCCGCCTCCCCTCGCCGGAATCCGATTCCGGCACCGTTTTTCCGGCCCGTTTTTCCCGTCGTATTCTCCCTTACGTGTTTCTAGTGCAATACGTAAGTTGGATTACCTATACGAGGTGAAACCTGATTAGACGAGAGACGCCGAAGGAACGCCCGAGCACAGCCCGAGTCGCGCCCGTGCGCTCCAGCCGTGACACACGAGTCCAGCCGAGAGCTCCGCCACTCGCCCGGCTCTCCCCGCACACGACCCGTGCCGTCCCCGCGTCGCATCCGCGCGACTTCCGACGAACCTCGTTTCGTCCGATGAATCCCTGAGGTACTTACGATTAAATTTAGATTTAATTGTTTGCGTTAAATGTTTGCGCTATGTACTGTTAATGTTTGCGCTGTGGGATTTTTAATTGATAAAGAAAAATTAATTTTTAATTGATAAAGAAAAATTAATTGTGATTAATTTAAATGTCAATTAAATTCAAATTGATTCGAATTAAATAATATGATTATCTTAATTGTCAATTTGACGCAAACTGATTATGTGCACATATTAATTATATATGTGTAATTAATTAATTTGATTAATTTAATTGCACAATTCAAGTTGATTAGAATTAAATAATATGATTATGTTAATTGTGAATCTGATGCAAATTAATTATGTGCGGATGTTTACATAAACTCAAGTTGATTAGAATTAAATAATAAGATTATGTTAATTGTCAATTTGACGCAATTAATTATGTCTGCGTAATTAATTGTAATATATTAATATGATTAATATAATTGCGCAATATATTAATATGATTAATATAATTGCGCTACAAGTAATATATTAATATGATTAATATAATTGCGCTACAAGTAATATATTAATATGATTAATATAGTTGCGCTAGAAGTAATTAATTTATATGATAAATATAATTGCGCTAGATTTAATTTGTGTAGTATGGGATGCATGAATTAAATATTTAATTATTTGATAATTAAATTAAATGGTGAATTATTGATTCTAATAGATTTGAATTAAATCAATTAATGCATGTAATATTGAAAATATGATTTTCAATAAAATAAAATAAATATAATGTAAAATGTTTACATTAATGAAAAACGGTTTTTCATAAAAATTTTTGTTTTCCGCTGCGTATACATGCACGATCCCCAACAATTCCTTGCACTAGCTCGGACGTCGTGTGCGCGACGATCTACCGAACTCCATGGATCTTCCTCTCTACTTTCTTTCTCTAGAATTGTGATCTTCAAGTTGTGAATTCATGAGAATAGAGAAGACCATGTAGTGCTTTTATAGGCTACGTAGGGGATCTTAAGGAGGTGAAATATTGGGCTTCCAATAATAGTGATTAAATTGAGCCCAAGCCCAAATCTATTAATCCTTACTATTATTAATTAATTCTCTTTTCCACTATATAAAATTAATTGCACTCCCAATATTAAACCATATTATATCAAATAATATTTCTCCGGTAGTATTATTTATTCCGTGTATTTAAGATATAAATATCCATGAATAAAATTAATTTATTGCTAATTAATTCATTCATCTCTTATATCCGAGACTAGTACCATTCAACCTTAATTATTATGCGGAACGAATCCACCTGCAGGGTTTACATAATAATTCCTTATGAACTCATCTCGGAGATATTATCAACCCTTACGAGATACACTTTCCCGTCAAGTATTCACGGCATGCCATATATAAAATATAGTGACCCAACTTAACCGGTAATTAACCCAATAATTAAATCGGTTAATTCCTTTGGTAAATCAAAGTCACTTATATTAAATATACACACCCGCAATAGTATCGGGGATTAAGAATAAAATACTCACAGATTTAAATCGATTATCGCCGGCAATCCTAATCGATAAATCTCAAGCAGATCCGCTCAATACACCAAGTGTACAAGTGTGATAAAATAATCAAGACAGATTATTTTCTCTCTCACACAACGACTATACCGATGGATTGGTCCGTGTCCATCTAGGTCGTGAGCAACTGTTCGATTAAATACGAGTAACCGATAGTATGATCTTCTGTGTGTCCATAAAACACCATACTAACTACAACGTATAAAATCCAGGACTATAATTTGCATATATTTAATTATAAATAATTAAACGCAAATAATTGTTTATTTAATTAAATAGATTAATGGCAATGGATCGTGAGTTTCCGTTACTTAAATCTAGACATTAAGTACACAACTCCAACAATCTCCCACTTGTACTAAGGTCTAGTCATTTCCTCAAAACTCCCGACTCCCATACTCATCACGTGCTTAAGTTGTACTTCCAAGAAGTACTGTGTGAATGAGCACTCTAGGTTGCCGCTCTGAAGTTATCTTGGTGACTACAGCGTCGTCTCCGTCGACGATGACTCGTATCAGGTGGTACTTGCACTATGTGTTATCTTACACTTATGGACTTGTGATTTCTTACCATTTGCCATCGCACCGCTATTTACATAGCCTTTGGAAAATTAAGAATCACATCTAAGTCCCAGAGATTATCCCGGAGTTATACCAAAACTTCCGCTGCCTCTGAGGCCGCTATTTGGTTACCCATGGCAGAGTCCGAAAAGCATCGTGCTTATCACTCTTTCATGTTAAAACTCCTTCTCCTTCAATAGTGAAACACATAGCCTGATATCGACTTACACCGGTCCTCATTCGATTAGAAATCTAAGAAAATGTAATCCAAAGGAAATGCTCGTCTGCTTCGTAATCTAGAACAGTACTTCGAAAGTACTTTTACAGCAGTTGAATATTCCTTTCCAGGATTACCTTGATATCCTCCCACTATGCTAACCACATAGCCGATATCAGGTTCTTGTTTTCAACATCGCATTTATCAAGCTTTCCACACTCGAAGTGTAGGAAACTGCTTTCATTGCTTCTATCTCCTTTTGTGTTTTCCAAACACATATCCTTAGATAGATGCATTCCGTCTCTGAAAGGTAACGAACCTTTCTCGGAATCTTGCATGTTAAAACGAACCATAATCATATATATGTAAGATGTCCAGGAGAAGTACAATGTTCTTTCCTAGAGATCCAAGATCTCAAGAACATGTCCAACTTCTTCCTTTATCTTTCATATTGATTTATCTAGACAACCATCATTTTATGTCTGACAACATCTTTACATTGTTACCAATGATAAAATGTTTATCTACATAAAACCTCCGAGAAACACCACCTTGTTTCCATCACGTTTCCTATACACACGATTCGTCAATGCCTTTTGATGAATCCATCAAATGGACTATCTCATCAATGCGCAAGTACCACGAACTCAATGCTTTGTTCCAATCCATAAATGGATCAACTAAGCTTGTACTCTAAATGATCTTGCCTCTTAGCAATAATCCTTATTGCTTTCCAAGAAGGCACATTTAGATCTAGTACTGCCTCTATGTAGATCCAGGGATCGATTTCATGTATACTAGGTCCAGAGTCCGAAAACTCTCCTAGTCTTATGAATATCTCCGGTTGTCACACAACCTCCCACTACAACGGCATTCCGGTGTATTAACAGTAATAACAGTAGGTGCAGTTAGTGGTGTACCGCTACTCGGTTCGGCTAGTTCTCAGTCTTCTTCGTTCTCTCTCTTTACAAAAGTATCATGTCATTTTGGGCTTGTGGTTCATCTAATAGTCTTCCTCTAAGAACCGGGCGTTAGAACTACGTCCTTCTGGTTCATAGTACTATTGAACACACACTTTTTGTTCTTCTAGGATATTCTACAACCACATTTGAATGTGCCGTTGTTTCCAAGACATATCCATAGAACATAGGTAGTTCCGTATAACTCATAATTTTACTATTTCTATAAGAGTTCCATTTCTTATTTACGACACACCATTTCTACACTAAAAGTGTATGGTGTAGTCATTTGGGATCATCCCAACCTCTGATCAGTATGCCATGCATTCCTCAGACATGTACTTGCCTCCGCGATCAAATCGCAGGCTACAAATGGATATACCTCGATGGTTCTCCACAATTGCTTAGTGTCCATTGACTTGTCAAAACACTTGCTTTTGTGGCACATCAGGTATTCTAATCCATTTCTCGAGTAATCATCAAATGAAGTACTCGTACCTTATTGTCTGAGTAGACATAGGTCTGCATACATCAGGGTCAATCAATTATAATACTTGTCCGGATCTTATATCTTATATCCATAAAGGATTGCTTAGTCATGTTATCTTCCAAATAAGATTCTTAGGTCGGAAGGTCCACTCCTTCAACTTAATTGATCAAAAATCAATTTTCGACCTTCGAACTTCTTATTTGAATAAACGTGACTTAGCATAAGAATCCACAAGTATAATTGATTTAATAAAGAAATCTCTTATTAGTAAAACGAGTTTCATACTACGGTTCGTTGCATCGTGGTGGACTCAGGATTCATCATTTATATATTGCTAACTAATGTACCAGAACAGATACTATCTTTATTTCTTCTCATAACCATCAAATGATTAAAAGAAACAAAATATCCATTTATTAGAAATCCAGAACAAAGTTCTTT
The DNA here is from genome assembly GCA_954870475.1 of Euphrasia confusa. NCBI lineage: Eukaryota > Viridiplantae > Streptophyta > Magnoliopsida > Lamiales > Orobanchaceae > Euphrasia > Euphrasia confusa. The sequence goes on from OX940958.1 coordinate 11,681,161, forward strand.
CTAAAATGAAAGGTACATAAAAGCAATAACTCAAAATGAAATCCTATAAAATGTCCTCCACTGCAACTGCTGCCTCCTCCACAGCATTGCCCATGTAGACTACGATTTCTTCTTTTCTAAGTCGTCGGGTTTCCTGGAACCCTTGCATTTAAAATGCACATACCGTCAGTGGTTCCATATCTACACACCAGGTTCCGGTAGATAATACCACTGACTATGTTTTTACGACTAAAGAAAATTTCGTACTTTCTTTGAGAGGATAATCAGACTTCCAGTACCCAGACTGTTTGCATCGAGAACACTTGCCTATTGGCTTTCTCGTCCCATCTCGTGGTCCAAATAACTTAGAACCACTGGGTTTCTTTGCTTTCTTTTCCTTTCCCCCGATTCATGCCTTTAGGTTCGAAACCTTTGGCATTGGCTACAAGAGCTTGCGATTTCCGTCTCAACTTGTCTAAAAGGTCAATCATCTCAAAAACGTTTTTAAGCGTTTCCTCGAAGCGACTGGCCTTTATGAGTATCCTCATCGCTTCTTGTCTTAGCCGCCTATGTCAATAGGCTCGGGAGGACAAAGCTCATTGAGTACAACCTTGTACTCTTCAACAGTTTGGGTAATGTCTAGATCTCTATTCCAATCATTACATTTAGGGACCAGTGAGTTTAAAATCCTTACGTATCACAGAAAGTGGGTTCAAAGCCATTTCCTAATCTATGAGCACATATAACAACAAACAATTGATTTAATCTCCGATATTATCTCCCTTTAATAATATCATTAAATCACTAATCGCCTCTAAAATCCCATCAGGTAAAGCAAGCCACGTGGTGTGGACGTTTACCTACCCAAATGATTTAGCAATTAGATTTTCTTCGGTCATACATCTCTTATAGCGTAACCTCGTGGGGAGGAATACTATAATGCGTATCTAAGTGTAAACCATTACTCAGTACCAAAGTAAATCGTTTGGAATTGCTACATTACCGCAAGCCACGTGGTGTGGACGTTTACGACAACTTCACAACTCTTCACAATTTCTTACAACTGTCTACATCAATTAATCCAAAATTCGTCAGCATAGCAAGCCACGTGGTGTGGACGTTTACTACACCAAGAGACTTTTATAATTGACTCCCAATTAATTGATTCATTTAATCTTGTAAATCAAGACGCGGAGAATCATAAGTGAAACTCAAAGTTTCTAACCAGTGATTCACCATGCGAACGACCCTATCTCTCATAAAATGAGGGAGCCGAGCAGACAATCGATCCACCTTCAAAAGATGGTACGACTGCCTCTAATTTGTGTCCACGACATGACCAAGTGGCTTTGGCTCCATTCCACTCCCCGGGGTGAGAATGAGTCGACTTGAAGTCAGTTTTGGAAAGACAAATTAGGCATTGTTTGATAGACTTAATCAATGTTTCTCGTAAGAGGAATTACAAGAATTCTCCTCCAATGGCTTATCCATATGAACTTCGAAAGTTCATAAAAGTCACCAAGAGAACAGCAATGGAGACCATGGATATGTTTCCATACCCTCTCCCACTTAACTTTTTATAATAAAGGGATACGCTATCTAATGCATAATTAAATACACATAAGCATGCGTACATGAAATAAAGCACATAGAATATTATCACATAATCAAAATAATACTAGAATATTATTTTCCGACTATTATGGCTTTATCGCATCTCCGTACGCATCTTCTAGTCTTTAGTCTTCGTTCTTTGAATGCTCCATGTGACGGGAATATTAATTCCAATATTTAAATCTATTTATTTTTAATAAATCCAAAAGTTACTTAATTCGAAAATTAAGTCAATCGAATAAATCAAAAATAAAATTAAATATTATTAATATTTTTATTTATTTATTTTCCTATCTAATTCTATTAAATCTCTAGAATAATCTATCCAAGACCCACTTGGAATATTCTAGAAGACTTCTATAATAGAATAAGAAAATAAAATAAATTAGGACTCTTCTACTTTCCAAAATTAATTAATTTCCATGTCCATGAAAATTCCCATAAAATAGGAATAATCAAATAGGAAATAAATTAATTTAATAATTAATTATTTTCCTTTCTAATTCCATTAAATCTCTAGAATCCTATTCCAAGTAGAACTTAGAATATTCTAGAAGACTTCCATAATAGAATAAGGAAATAAATTAATTCCAATTAATTCTTTTCCTATTTCCATGAGAATTCTCAAAAATAGGAATACTCAAAATAGGAAAACCGAATCAATTAGGAAAGTGAATCTAGGTAGGAGAACACGAGATCACGAGGACCCCGCGTCCCCAACCATCGATCGCCGGCCGGGGAGGAGCGTCGCCGCCACCTCAGCCCACGCGCCACCACCACCGGTGGCCGGCGTGGCCGAGGGTTCCCGCGGGCAGCCCCCACGCCCCCCTTCGATCGATCCTCATGGGATCGATCATCATGATCGATCCCCGGTCCTCCCTCTCTTCGTCTCCTCCGTCACATTTTTCCGGTCGTCGTTTCGTCATCGATCCAACGTAAATAAATTACAAATTTATTACTACGCTCTCCGGTATCGATTCTCTACATGAAATCGACCTCATACAATTTCCGGAAAAATAAGAACAAGCATTCACCACACAAGAACAAATATTGACATCACCGAGAGTTTAATAATCAAGAACATTATTATGACATTAATTAATAAAAATTAAATCTAGCCATAATAATCGGAAACCCTGCAAGGTAGAACAATTTATCGAAAAATACCATGAACTAAAACCAACGCTCTGATACCAATTGTAGGAAATCGATGTCCCGGAATTAATAAATTTAAATAAATAAATTATCTAATTAATTCCGACCGAAATCCTTTGGAGATCGAATATCCGGTGTTGTCGAATTGTGGAACGACAACTCCAACCGACTCCCGGTTGCCGGAACATCCCGCCACGAACCAACCATGAATATCCGGACCCAACCAAACCCTAACCGCGGCTAAGCCGCGGTTGTTCGGTCGAGCCCATGCACGGGGCTCGCGGCTGATCACGGCAGCCGCCTAGGGCTGCCCTTGGCAGCCCGCTGGCCATGCCGAACCCTTCGCGGACAGCCCCATCTCGAACCCTAGCGGCAGCCGAGCCACCGCCGTTCGAACGAGGCGCGCGCACGTCATCGGACGTGCGCTAGGGTTCAGCCCGCTGGGCACGCCCCAGCTGCCCCCCTGTGATCGCACGCCCAGCCACGACGAACCGTGGCTAGCGATCACCGCCAGCCGCCGCCGTGCGAGCGGCGAACCACCGCGCGAGCGGCTGCCTCTCCGCGCGAGCACCGCGCGAGCGGCGCTGGGCGTCCAGCCGGCATGCTCACGGGGATCCACCCTTTGCCGTGGATTCCTAGCCGCGGCGGTCCGGGGATCCTCGATCCCCATCGCCCGGCACATCCTCGGTTTGGATCTCCATCCCTTGGATCTTGGTTCACGATATTTTTACGATAATTAAACGATAAAATCATAAAGAGGGTTTTACGATTTACCTCGTTCTCGTTGTTCGGAAAAACGAAGAACTCAATTTGACGACCTTGAGATCTTCCCACGTATTCCTTGCACTAGCTCGGACGTCGTGTGGGCGACGATCTACCGAACTCCATGGATCTTCCTCTCTACTTTCTCTCTCAAGAATTGTGATCTTCAAGTTGTGAATTCATGAGAATAGAGAAGACCATGTAGTGCTTTTATAGGCTACGTAGGGGATCTTAAGGAGGTGGAATATTGGGCTTCCAATAATAGTGATTAAATTGAGCCCAAGCCCAAATCTATTAATCCTTACTATTATTAATTAATTCTATTTTCCACTATATAAAATTAATTGCACTCCCAATATTAAACCATATTATATCAAATAATATTTCTCCGGTAGTATTATTTATTCCGTGTATTTAAGATATAAATATCCATGAATAAAATTAATTTATTGCTAATTAATTTATTCATCTCTTATATCCGAGACTAGTACCATTCAACCTTAATTATTATGCGGAACGAATCCACCTGCAGGGTTTACATAATAATTCCTTATGAACTCATCTCGGGGATATTATCAACCCTTACGGGATACACTTTCGCGTCAAGTATTCACGGCATGCCATATATAAAATATAGTGACACAACTTAACCGGTAATTAACCCAATAATTAAATCGGTTAATTCCTTTGGTAAATCAAAGTCACTTATATTAAATATACACACCCGCAATAGTATCGGGGATTAAGAATAAAATACTCAGAGATTTAAATCGATTATCGCCGGCAATCCTAATCGATAAATCTCAAGCAGATCCGCTCAATACACCAAGTGTACAAGTGTGATAAAATAATCAAGACAGATTATTTTCTCTCTCACACAACGACTATACCGATGGATTGGTCCGTGTCCATCTAGGTCGTGAGCAACTGTTCGATTAAATACGAGTAACCGATAGTATGATCTTCTGTGTGTCCATACAACACCATACTAACTACAACGTATAAAATCCATGACTATAATTTGCATATATTTAATTATAAATAATTAAATGCAAATAATTGTTTATTTAATTAAATAGATTAATGGCAATGGATCGTGAGTTTCCGTTACTTAAATCTAGACATTAAATACACAACTCCAACAAGCTATTGATTAATTTTATATGTTTTTAGGAGTGTGCATGAGCTGGGATGAGACGATATTTACTTGATTATTGTCCTATTACATAAATTTTTGAACAGAACGAGAAAAGACGGGATCACACTTTTTAAAAATTTACCCTGCGAGCTTCATATGAAATTGGAACGAGATCAGGATTGAAACGGGATCCAGATTTATTTAATTAATTTCAATAAAAAAATTATATACTTTTAAAAACATTTATATATTTAATTTTTTTTTATAAAACATAAGAGTATTATTATTATTTTTATGGAAACTATCTTTGATTTGGTTTAAATTATAGTATTATAAAATTTATTTTTTTACAAATTATTTAAAATTTAATACATTAATATATTTTAAATAATTAAAAAAAATGATTTTTGAACAATTATAAATATTCTAGTTCCCTTATTTAATATGAGATCGGGATTCAAGACGAGTTGACGGAATTAACATTTTTTATATTTTAGTTCAGTCTCGTCTCATCTCATTTAGGAACTAGACCAGGATGAGATGGAGATTTTATGACCAAATGCTCACCCCTATAATTAAGTTTTATCGACATCCGCTTAAGATATAGTGAAGTTAGATCCCATGGCTTAAATCTCTCATGATATCATCAACATAATCTATATAGCATAATGCTTGCGTTCAGTGACGGATACAAAAAATTTGTTTAGGGGGACTCATTTTTAGTTTATTTCGTCAATATTGTTTTATTTATATTTAAAGTAAAAAATAAAAAATAAATGAAATAATAAGTGATTATATAAATGGGTTATTGTAAAAAATTGACTCATTTATAAAGAAAAATGAAAAAAATTTAATAAAAAAAAATCTTAAAATTTATTATTGTGAAAAATATTAAAAATTTGAGTAATTAATTTTAATATATATATATGAAATTTTAAATTTTATTTTCAACATAAATATAATAAATACTCTCTATATCCCAAATTAATATGCACAAATTTTAATTTTAGATATTCTTATATTTAGTATATTTTAAAAAAAATATTGTATTTTTTTATTTAAATTACGATTTTACTTGTAATTAAAAAAAAAATCTTTTTACTTTTTGATACAATTCATCAAATGATACATATCAAATGATGCATATTATTATAAATTATTTTATGAAACAAATTGAAAGTTATAATATCAAAAATATATAAAATTTATATTTAAAACTATAAGTGTAAATTTTATACTTAATTGGAAATATTCATTTTTAAAATAAATGTACTCCATATAGGTAGAATAGGGGTAGAATAAGTAGTACACGAAACTTTCTTTTTTGAACTAAGCGGGGCCACTTCTAAGTTCTAAGACACACACGTATGTAAATGTGTATATATGTTGGTGATTTAAGTGAAATCGCTGTCCATTTAATGTAATTGGAATTATTCAAGACTTCGGATTAAATCTAGTCAATATAATATAACTTTGGAGACGTGTGGAGTACACGGTTATATAAAATTGATACGATTTAAGTATTTGGATAAGCATAATAATGCATGTCGAGTTGATCTCGTGGTTGCATGGTTGCATGGCTAGATGATGATATTACATCATTAATATGATGCAAATTCGAAATTGCATGGCTTGCCATGCAAGACAACATGAATACGTGCCAAAGTGAAAGGGTGTCTTCACTAAAAGGTACCTATACATGAATAGGTGCAAAATGAAAATGTACCTTTTCCAAAAGGTACCTATTCGACCAAGGGGTGTTTAAGTCCAAATGAAAGGGTGTCTACTACATATATAAGGACGTGAAAATTCATTGTTGAATACACTTGAAAATACCTACAAACATAAGAAGCTTTGAAGCAACAAATAAAGCAGAATATTCCATAAGTTGCTCGTGTTCTAAGCCTAAGACTCGAGTGTTGATATTGTCTTATCCTGCGAGGGATTTCGTGATACCCAGGCTTATAGGGTCGAAATACTCTTTAAGGAAAGCGTTGCTACGCGATTCAATATTTATCCAAGCCTCTAAATCTTTCAGTAACACCCTAATATACAACAATCTTAAAGAGTATTTTCACATACTGAAAGATGGAGTCCGTTCGAGAGATGAACATCAAGTTTTGCAAGTTGGAGAAATTTGAAGGCGTCAATTTTGGAAGGTGTACTTGCTAAGCACTCCGCAACCGGAGAAAGTGGAAAACAAAGCAGCCGAAGAAACTCGGAAATATTGCAATTGGGACAACGACGACTACATATGTCATGGACATATATTGACGGTATCTCTGACTCTCATTTTTACATTTATCAAAATGTGGAATCTGCTAAATAATTATGAGATGTGCATGCTTAACATTGTGAATAAAATGGATGATTCGGTGTATATGATTTCTTCTAATATACATGATTCATTATTGTGGCATGCTAGACTAGGACATGTTCATTATAAGCGTTATGATTGAAATGTCTAAACTTGATCTAATTCCTGCCATGAACTTAGAAGAAGATAAGTGTAAAACATGCATGCTAACTAAAATCGTTAGAAAACCTTTTAAAGATGTTCAACGTGAATCTAGTATGCTTGAACTTGTGCATAATGACTTATGTGATTTCCATGCTACACCTTCGTTGGGGAATAAGAAATACTTAGTAACTTTCATAGATGATTATTCTAGATTTTGCTATGTATTTCTGCTAAGTACTAAAGATGAAGCGCTAGAAAAGTTTAAAGTATTTAAAACTGAAGTTGAACTACAACAAGAATGCATGATTAAAAAGTTGAGAGCCGATAAGGGAGGCGAATATTATGATCCTGTTTTATTTGAATCATGTGGTATTATACATGAAATTACTGCCCCTTATACTCCTCAACAAAACGGTATATCCGAAAGGAAGAACCGAGTATTAAAGGAAATGGTGAATTCCATGTTATCCTATTCAGGTTTGAATAGTGGATTCTGGGGAGAAGCCGTGTTAACGGATTGCTATTTATTAAATAGGGTTCCTAACAAAAGGAACAAGGTTACTCCCTATGAACTTTGGTACAAAAAGAAACCTAACCTGAATTACCTAAAGGTTTGGGGCTGTCGGGCTGTCGTAAGACTACCAATTTCCCAAAAGGAAAACTTTGGGAGAAAGAAGCATTGTTTGCATCTTTGTTGGATATGATGTGCATTCCAAGGCGTATCGATTCTACGTGATTGAGCCGAATGATTCAATAGTGATTCATTCTATCATAGAATCGCGGGATGCCATATTTGATGAAACTAGATTTTCATCAATGGTTAGGTCCAAGGATCTGGTGCCTAAAGTGGCTGAAAACAAGGATTAACTTTGCCCGAGCTTGAGTCGGTTAAACCTCGTCGAAGCACAAGGATTAAGACAAAGAAATCGTTCGGTCCGGATTTCCAGACTCTTCTGGTTGAAGGATCAAGGGACGAAGTTGGCTTTCAATACTCGTATTGCTATCATGTTGATGATGATCCTAAAACATACGAGGAAGTCATGAAATAACAAGATGTTGCATTTTGGAAAGAAGCCATCAATGATGAGATGGATTCCATAATGGAAAACAACAATTGGGTGCTTGCTGATTTACCTAACTGTTGTAAACCATTAGGATGCAAGTGGATCTTCATGAAGAAGATGAAAGTCGATGGTTCTATCGACAAGTATACCCGGTTGGTCATCCAAGGCTTAGGCAAAAGGAAGGCATTGATTATTTCGATACCTATGCCCCTGTTGCGAGAATAACTACGATTAGATTATTGATAGCCTTGGCTGTAATAAATAATCTAGTTATCCATCAAATGGATGTAAAAACGACATTCCTTAACGGTGAGTTAGAGGAAGAGATTTACATGAAACAATCCGAAGGGTTCGTTATGTCTGGTAATGAGCATAAAGTGTATAAACTCGTTAAATCCTTGAATGGATTGTGTTGGGGGAGGAAAAATCAAATATAAAAACATACATCCGAAGATAAGGCGCGCGGGCATGGGCTATCCAGAGGCGTGCCAGGCGGGAGGGCGACGCATGGGACGCGACACGGCTCGGACCACGGGTCACGGGTCTCCTGGGCTATCCACGCGGGGAAGTGACTCGGGGCGCGTCCGGGACTCGGGTCACGGATCATTCGAGGCGAGCCATGCAAGGGTACGGCGTGAGGAGCAGACTCGTCCCGGGACTCGGTTTCGCTTTGTCGTCATACTGGCCATGCAAGGGTGCCGGACCCGGGTCACGCTTTTTGATCCTCTACACGAGCCCGTCACGCATCCCGTGCGAAGAGCCAGCAGAGGTCTAAAGACCCAGCCCGCGGCCCAAGCCACGCAATCATTATCTGGGGAAGGGCTCATCCCAGGAAGAGCGGAGACATCGCCCACGTGAGCCCACATGCGTCGTAAACATGCCGAGTCACGGGCCTCGGGTCGTTACTAGCTTCATTTAAAGATATAGACGTAGTACGTGGTCTGAATGTAATCATTCCATAAGTCCCTATAAATAGGGGCTTATCCCTTCAGATTAAAGGGCGGCACTAATTAGTGAATATACTCGATATTAAAAGAGTGGATAATAGAAATCCTTCAGAAGAAGCTTCAAAGCTCAAAACCTCTGTTCTTTTCCAGATCTAGTCCAACCCCTACTCCAGAATATAAATTTACATGTATTAGTATCGTTTCAAACCCTCTATACACAGCCCAGCCCCGTATTATACTACCCGATAAAAACGTGCTAAAACAGATTGAAGCAAAGCACTTGAGCGTTAGACATAGTGCGATCCGTGAGCTGATCACTCATGGGGTAATCTCTATAGATTTTGTGAAATCACAACATAATCTCGCTGATCATTTGAGCAAGGGATTAGTGAGGGACTTGGTAACAAAGTTAGTTATTGGGATGGGTCTTAAGCCTCTATGAATCTTCAAATATGGGATACAAAATTCATTTCTAATTGTATTAGTACCAGAATTCATTTGAGAAGCCTATATTTAAGATTGAAACACATGAAAATTATCCCAAAGGAATGTGTTTGAACTTGCATGAAAAGGTTGAAATTAATTCTTAATGAGTCTTTTGAAAAAGTGCATTGTGCATGTGCACGAAGAAAAGATTCACCTATATGAGTGGGAAGTGTGGCAACTTCAAGAGTCGTGGCTGAGCTCTACAAACACTCAAGAATGGATAGGGACACAAGGCCTATTTTGTGTCGAATTTCCTTATGAAAATGTTTAAACTTGTGTGTGTTTTATCTTCATGTATTCAGATGGGTTGAACGGTTCAATCTTTAAGACACCGTGATTCTCGAATATATGTAAAGTATAATTCACTACGATAAAAATTCAACCTTTAAGATATTTTCATCTTAAGCACGAGTTTGGTTTTATTTGTTGAATTTGTATGATTCAAGGATTGCACATAAATGGGGGAGGATTGTTGGTGATTTAAGTGAAATCGCTGTCCATTTAATGTAATTTGAATCATTCAAGACTTCGGATTAAATCTAGTCAATATAATATAACTTTGGAGAAGTGTGGAGTACACGGTTATATAAAATTGATACGATTTAAGTATTTGGATAAGCATAATAATGCATGTCGAGTTGATCTCGTGGTTGCATGGCTAGATGATGATATTACATCATTAATATGATGCAAATTCGAAATTGCATGGCTTGCCATGCAAGACAACATGAATAGGTGCCAAAGTGAAAGGGTGTCTTCACTAAAAGTTACCTATACATGAATAGGTGCAAAATGAAAATTTACCTTTTCCAAAAGGTATCTATTCGACCAAGGGGTGTTTAAGTCCAAATGAAAGGGTGTCTACTACCTATATAAGGAAGTGAAAATTCATTGTTGAATACACTTGAAAATACCTACAAACATAAGAAGCTTTGAAGCACCAAATAAAGCGGAATATTCCATAAGTTGCTCGTGTTCTAAGCTTAAGACTCGAGTGTTGATATTGTCTTATCTTGCGAGGGATTTCGTGATACCCAGACTTATAGGGTCGAAATACTCTTTAAGGAAAGCGTTGCTACGCGATTCAATATTTATCCAAGCCTCTATATCTTTCAGTAACACCCTAATATACAACAATATATATATACAGGTATAATACTACTAGTAAAAGAAAAAAAACTCAGGGGGGCCCAGTGCCCCCCCTGGGCCCAACGTACCTCCGTCCCTGCTTGAGTTGGTTGTTTTTAAAATCCTAAAATAATTAATCTACTAGAAAAGAAAAATGCATATAAACAAGTAATTGAATATTGTGAATTTATTAGGGTACATGTTCATCTAAACGTTAAAACGTCCGTTTCTGATAGATTCTAGCGGGGTTCGATTAATCGGTCACACGTATTCTCCTAACAGTCTAATACGTATAATTCAACAACCAGCTGATCGTTTCAATTCTTTTAAGCATTTAATCGAACACCTAGCAGAGGTCTAAAGACCCAGCCCGCGGCCCAAGCCACGCAATCATTATCTGGGGAAGGGCTCATCCCAGGAAGAGCGGAGACATCGCCCACGTGAGCCCACATGCGTCGTAAACATGCCGAGTCACGGGCCTCGGGTCGTTACTAGCTTCATTTAAAGATATAGACGTAGTACGTGGTCTGAATGTAATCATTCCATAAGTCCCTATAAATAGGGGGCTTATCCCTTCAGATTAAAGGGCGGCACTAATTAGTGAATATACTCGATATTAAAAGAGTGGATAATAGAAATCCTTCAGAAGAAGCTTCAAAGCTCAAAACCTCTGTTCTTTTCCAGATCTAGTCCAACCCCTACTCCAGAATATAAATTTACATGTATTAGTATCGTTTCAAACCCTCTATACACAGCCCAGCCCCGTATTATACTACCCGATAAAAACGTGCTAAAACATTTGGCGCTAGAAGGAGGGGGTTGTTATACTAGACCCAGGAAAAGAAAGAAGAGCCGAAGCCATGTCTGATGGAGCCACCGCGTCAGATTCCTCCCGCTCCGCCACGAGGAAGAAGCTGGAGAGAGGGAAGATGCCAGCCGTCGAGTCAGACGCCACCCCGCCACTCTCCCCAAAGGTCCCGGGGGACGTCCCCGGGAACGAAGACGCCGTCATCACCGGAGAGCTGGACGGCCACAACACGTCAACCCAGTACCTCCGTAGCAGCTCCGAGGCCCGACGCCTCAGACGCCGCCAGCAGGCCCACCGCCATGCACATCGCTCGGATCCTGAGTTCCGACGCGAACCACCTCCTCCCGTGACACCGGCCCGGGAATTGCACCTCCTTTTGGACACCCCCGAAAAGATCGACGTTGCGATGTCCGATCTCATACAGCGTAAGCGTACTCTAACTTCCCTCTCTATTCGTCCAGGTGAGAAGATTGGGAAAGGAAGCGCGTTCGGCCGTCTGGGGCCCGGTCACGCCAGCCACAGCGCGTTCGACCGCCTCGGAGGATGCCGTGCCAGCTCCAACCGCTACACAATCCCCGCCCGACGACTCGTCTTCGATCTCGGCGAGGAGGCCGGCAACCAATCGGCCCCAGCAGACCGGATCGGGGGAGACGGCGAGGAAAAGACTCGTCGCGTCGAGCCGGGGCAAGGTCCCGGGACCCGTGTCCCGCGACCACCGGGACCCGAGGCGGGTCTCCTGGACCTCTACAGCAAGGTGTCCGAGATGGAGAGAAAGCTGGCCGAAGCCCAGGCCCGACCGGAGCGGGTCGACTACTGCAAAGAACCCTTGGCCCTGGAGGTCGAGCACGCGGTCATGCAGTACGAGATCCAGCCCCTCCAGACCACCCTGTACGACGGGAAGACGAATCCCGAGATCCACCTCAGCCGCTTCCGTACATACATGTCCGGGAGGGGAGCCAGCGACGCCACGAGGTGCAGGCTTTTCCCCCTCACCCTCGGGGATGTGGCCCACAAATGGTTCGCGGGGATCTCCTCCCGCTCGATCCACTGTTTCGACGACCTCGTCCAGCGTTTCGTGGCGCATTTCGCCTCCAAGGTGAACCGTCTCGAGCAGAGCCAGCGCCTGATCGGCATTCGCCAGAATGTGGAGGAGGGCGACGAGCGATACGTGGACCGAGTCGGGGACATCCTGCTCGGCGGAGAAGAGGTCGGCGACGATCTGAAGCTGCACACGGCGATGAACGGACTCCGGAAGAATTCCGAGCTTTTCAAGCATCTGATGCTCAACTATCCACAGACCTACGAGGATTTCCGCGTGAAGGCCGCGGCACAGTGTTGGTACCAGCGCCTCATGCGCGAGACGGAAGCCCCCGGGGACACAAAACGGAAGGATCCCGCTCCCGTGGAGGCAAGACCGGCTCACGTTCCCAGGAGAGGCCCTCCCAAGGCCCCGGAACGGGACCGTCCTGCCCCAAGTTACCGCGAGATGGAGGTCCGGCTGGTCGAGGTCACCGGGCAGGACACCATGGTCATGATGCACGCACTCCAAGCCATGGGGGACGCCCTGACCAAACCCGAGCCTATGAGGATCTCGCCGGATAAGCTCGACAGACGCCTATGGTGCGCTTTCCACGAACAGCACGGGCACCCCACCGGACAGTGTCGCCAGTTGTTAAAACAGCTATGGAAGTTATTTGAGGACGGAAAACTCTGGGAGCTCCTGGGCAGACCCGGGGACCGGGGGACCGGCCAGGTAGCCAACCCGGACAACGGTAGAAACGTGGTTACGGTCCCGGGCCGCGGACCTCAGAGCCGCGGCCAGTCCCCGGTACACGTCGGGCAGATCCTGATGATCGGCGGGCTGCAGCCCATCACGAGCGAGAGCAGAAGGAAAAGGAAGCGGGAGGTGGAGATATGGAGGGTCTACCAGGAGACGAACCCTGCTCCCCCTCGAAGCATCTCGGAACGCGCCTTGATCACGTTCTCTCCGGAGGACCGCGTAGGGGTCGGCTATCCCAAGAGCGAGGCTCTGGTGATCACAACCGCCATACTCGGAGTGGAAGTTGCGCGGCTTCTGGTCGATAACGGGGCCCACTGCAATATCCTATACAAGCAGACCCTCGATCAGATGGACAACATGGCGCAGTACATACTCCCCAGTAGCATAAGGCTGAAAGGAGTGGGGAAAGACGTGCTGGTTCCCTACGGGACGGTGGTGCTACCTTTGGAATTAAGAGAGGAGAAAAACCCCGAAATAAAGCTATTAAGGAACTTGACCTTCGTAATAGTCGATGAAGTTAGCGGATATAACGCACTTTTAGGGAGGCCCTTTCTGGAAGCTTTCGAAGCTGTGGCCTCCTCGTACTATTACTGTATCAAGTTCCCGGTCTCCTACGGGGCCATTGGCACCGTCCGAGGAGACCAATTAATGGCAAAGAGATGTTTGTTGTGACTTCTTGATTAAAAGAATCAATGTAATAAATACTCACGATGATGTAATCTCCGCGGACCCGGAATTCGGAATCAACCCCGAAACACCCGGGGCCCGGGATGAAAAATATAAAAAAAAGAAACTAGAGGGGTCTGTCGTAGCAATAGCAAAGGCTAACTCGGATCCCGGATTGAAACATACACCGAACGCGGCAGCTGCAGGAGGGACCTCGGACCCCGACGCAGCTCCGGGTCTCGAACTCGACGGGGCGTCACGAGACGATATAGCCTCGGACCCAGGGCCGAAACCACTATTGGAATAAAGAACCGGCAATCAGACCCAATTCGTGGAATGCGGAACCCGGTAGTCGAACCCGTGACACTCAGGACACGCTTCCGGGAACCCCAAACCAGGAGAGCCTAGGGATCAAGGCTCTAGAAGAAAAATGCCCCCCTCAAGTCGGAAGCAATGAGCTTCCGCGACAGCTGCTGATCGGAACGTCGCTGGCACCCGCAAACGAAGTGCGAACTCGAGAGATTCCTCCAAATCAATCCACCCACATTTGCATGAGCCAGCAAGGGACTCGGCAGGGTCGACCCGGGGCACGCGTGTCACCACCTACAGCGGGATAAGCAAACACCGTGCCATAGCCCAGAGACGCCAGGAGATGGTTCCCAAAGGGAATAAGGTACTGAACAACGAGGTAGACAAGCGGCTCCGGGACGGGTTGATCCGACTCGCCCCGCACGACGTGACATGGGTCTCGAGCGCAGTCATGGTGACTCACGTGGACTGATCGGGGAGCTCACCTTCCCCCACGGAGCACATGGTCAACACGCCCCTGGCAGCCTCACGTGGACTGATCCTACACGAGTGCGTGCTCGGGGGCCGGGGTGGTGCTCCTCGAGCCAGTGCGTACTCGGGGACTCGCGGCTAGTGGTGAACCAAGCCACCAGTGATTACGGGGCAAAGTAACCAAGTTCATTTGAAGGAATACTTGGACTTAGTGTGGCCTCTCCGCGAGAAAATCCCGGACGACCGCATCAAACAAATCCCGCGAGAGCGCAACTCGCAGGCCGACGCCTGGTCCCGAGTCATCTTGACCCAGTTGCACTCGCCATCGAGCGCGGCTCGGGCGGAAGTTATGCCAGTCGACCCTTTTCCCGGGACGGCCCCAGACTCGGCGCCTGGAATGGATTGGCGCGGCCCGGTGGACCGGTGCTTCGGATCCGGGACCCTCCCCTCAGACCGAGTCGAAGCAAAGCAACTCCGCGTGCGCGCCGCGAGGTAAGCGAACCTAAACCCCAAATTATTCCGCAGGAATTTCTCGATGTCGCTTTTAAACTGCGTCTCCAAAGAAGCCGTGATGCGGGAACTTGCGGGGATCCACGATGGACTATGCGGAAAACCATGCCGGGAGCGGACCTCTCGCCCACAAGACGATGGACTAGGGCCATTACCGGCCGAGTTCACGACGGGACGCGTCCAACCTCGCCCACACATGCCCCAGTGCCAGCTTATGGGGCCAAACATCCGGGGACCCCGGAAGAGCTCAAGCCAATGTACCCTCCATGGCCGTTCGCCCGGTAGGGGATTGATATCATTGGACCTCTAGCCCCCGCGCCGCGAGGAGTCGAGTTCGCAATCGTGGCAGTAGACCACCTCACCAAGTGGGCCGAGGCGGAGGCGGCCCAGAAGGTCAATCGAGCCAAAGTAATCAGGTTCATCTGGCGGGACATAGTCGGCCGTTTCGGTTTCCCCGAGTCCATCATCCCGGACAACGGCAAGCAGTTCGACGGGGCCGTGGTCGCGGAGTTCTGTGAGCAATCGGGAATTCGGAGGACGTATTTCCACCCCCTACCATCCACAGACGAACGGGCAAGTCGAGGCAGTGAGCAAAATCTTGAAACATACCCTTAAGGCGAAACTCAAGTCGCGAAAGGGGAAGTGGGCCGAGGAGTTACCCGAAGTGCTGCGGTCATCCGGACCACGGCCCGGAACGCCACGGGAGAAACGCCAAACACCCTGGCATTTGGATCCGAGGCTGTGATCCCAGCCAAAATCACGGCCCGTTCGCACCGAACCGTCCAGGCAATCACCCCGGAGAACGAAGCGGTTTTGCGTCTGGAGCTAGATTTTCTTGAAGAACGGAGGCTAAGCTCCGACTCCCTCAACGCGATGAACAAACAGAGGATCGCCAAGGCCTATTACGCGCGGGTCCGCTCTCGCGAGTTCGGGATAGGAGACATGATGTTGAAAAAGCTGCTCGGGACGCATTCCGGGGCCCTCGGACCGACTTAGGAAGGGCAACCTCGGATCGCCAAATGCCTATTAAACGGAGCGTACGAGTTGGAGTTGCCAGACGGGACCCCGGATCAATACCGATGGAACGCGCGTCTCTTGAAGAGTTTCTGCCAGGGAGAAGGAGCCGTCACGATCCCGGAGCAAGGAAAGCGAGTCTGTAATTGTGTTCCTAAATGGGGAACATATAAAACCGGATATTTCCGCACAGCTAAATGCCAAAGATCCCGGTAATACTAATGAGCTCCTAAAAAGACCTCCGGGTCAAGAGTCATAACGTGCGGGGGAACATATAAAACCGGATATTTCCGCACAGCTAAATGCCAAAGATCCCGGTAATACTAATGAGCTCCTAAAAAGACCTCCGGGTCGAGAGTCATAACGTGCGGGGGAACATATAAAACCGGATATTTCCGCACAGCTAAATGCCAAAGATCCCGGTAATACTAATGAGCTCCTAAAAAGACCTCCGGGTCGAGAGTCATAACGTGCGGGGGAACATATAAAACCGGATATTTCCGCACAGCTAAAATGCCAAAAGATCCCGGTAATACTAATGAGCTCCTAAAAAAGACCTCCGGGTCAAGAGTCATAACGTACGGGGAACATAGAAACGGATATCTTCCGCAAACGAAACCACGAGCTATCCCCAATGAAAAAGCACGGGATAATCGCAGGACCACGCGGCCCAAATCAGGATAAAGTAGATCCCAGAATCGCGCGTAGAAATCCGCGACGGGCCCCCGGTACCCACACCCGAGACCGCGTCCCGCACTTTCAAAACGGGGCCGCGAGACAGCATCCCAGACTTATGTCCTCCACCCGGGACCCATGATCCCGAGATAAAGAAGTGAAGTAGCCTCGCGGTCCTTTAAAGTTTCCATTCATCCATCCCAAGAAATACCTGGAAAAGGGGTACAATCCGCTAACCAGGTAGATTCGGATTGGGCCACCAGAATCACTAAAAGGAAAAACAGCGCTACGATGAACACTATGCGCAAGAAATAGCTAAAAGCACTGAATAAACATCCAAATAGAAACCAAAGTAAAAGAAATTGTCTTGGGCTAAACGCCCTCGGCCACCAACGGCCACAGAAGGAAAGCAAAAAACAAAAGCATTTATTAAATCAGAGGCCCCTCACGGGGACCATTATCACTCAGAACCACCCGCCTCTTCGGGACATTGGCTATCCGCCTCGACCATCACCTGATCCTCCTGCTCGGGAGCCGGCACCACAGTAGCATCTTCGACAGGATCCATGCCGGCCATGAAAGCATCAAAAGACTTCTCCGGGAAGCTCGACACCACCGCCTCCATGACCGCCTCCTGGTTGGGATCCGAGTCGCTTTTCCCCTCAGGGGTCGCTTCCGGGACCACGCCTGCACTCTCCCCCACCACTTCTGGGACATAGGCGGCATTTTCCGCCATCGCGTCGGCAGCATCCGAGGTATCGCCAACCGGTCGGGAAGGGGCGGCGTGAGCAGGTGGTGAGCCAGGACGGACCAAGCGGTCGTAGGTGGGCCACCACTTCATATCAATGTGGAGGTCCTCCTCTAAATCAAGAAAGATCTCGGCGATCCCGGGATCAAGCTCACGCCCCTCCATGAACTTTTTCCAGTAAGCAAGGACGCGGTCAAGGAGTACCTGATCATTAATATGATGAGCGTGCCGAATGAGGTCCGCCATAGAGCGGGAATAGAAGTGATCCAAGAGAATTGTGTGGTCGGTCCAGGGACTCTCGAGGTAGGCCTCCAACTCGTCCACACGAGCATCAGTCTCTGCCTGTTTTTCTCGGAGAGACGCCACTTCTGCATCCCGGGAGGCGAGGGATTGATCTAACTGCGCCGCGCGGGCCATCGCCTCGGAGAGCGCGGTAGATAATTGCGCCGCACGGGCCTCCGCCGCCGCAGTCCCGGCAACCGCCGTCTCTAATTTCTCCCCCCGGAGATCCGCCACGGCACGCCATCTATCCCGGTCTCCTGACGAAGCGGCGAGGGCCTCGGTGCTCTGCCGGAGAGCCTCCTCGCTCTCCTTAAGCTCGCCGCTTAGCTGCTCCTTCCGAGAAACCACGTCCGTATTCATTCGACCCAGCTCTTCAATCGTCCTTTCCCTCCCATTGGCGAGATCCATCCAGTGCCTGATCTGGCGGGCCTGCCCCTCGAGCCAGTCGTGCACCTCGGCCATGGCCACAGTCGCCTGGCTCTGCAGCATGGACGCGAGGAGGAAGGCCTCGTCGGGCCCCCGATTGAAGGCTTGCAGCTCTTGGGTCCAACAGCGGGCCACCGAATCAATCGCCCGGCCCACGGGAAGTCCAAGGGTGGACACCGGGGGCAGGGGCCCCCGACTCGCGGCGTATTGAAGCAGGAGCGGCGCCAGGTGGGGCGCGGAACCCGAGATACTGTCACCATAAGCAAACAACAAGTAAGTCGCCGGTCGTGGCGAAAGGGAAGGCACAAGGATAAGGGGCGAGACACCTACCTCTGGGCGACGCCCGAGTCAACCCCGTAAACCGGTGTGCTGCCAACGGGCGGGACATTGCCGAGAGGCCCTGTCTGCGGCGGCTCGACTGGGGCCCGGGGGCCGGAGCCTCCGCCCTCCGGGTCGGAAGGCGCCCTCCTTTTCCGGGACAGAGAGAGCTCCGGCAGCTCCGGGAGGTCTTGGGAGAACAGCCCGCCTCGGGGCGAATCAGGGAAGGACCCCATCAACGGCTCCCGCGCGGGAGGCGACTCGTCCGAGACAATGTCCACGGGACCGCCGTCCCGGGACCCGGGAACGCTGCTTCCAAGGGAAGGCGCGTGAATCACGCCTCTCGCGTCCATTATAAAAGGGCCGTGAGGGACCTCGGGCAGTGGCCCCGAGTCACGGGACTCCGCCACTTCTTGCGATAGCGGCGGCGAGGACGGCCGGGCTCGGCGAACCCGGGAGGCAGACCGGGCCGGGATCACGGGCGGCGGTTCGGCGACTTGACCGCGGGTCCTCACCCGGGACGCGGGCCTCCGCGGCGGCGGCGCGGCGGATGGCAATTTCTTGTCTGGAACTCCGGGAAACATGGACATTTTGCCGCGGGGGCGATCTTCAAAAATTCTAGTAAACGGGGCTGCAGCGCATTACCCAAACTCCATAAGCAAACGAGGGAATATCTATAGAATGACCTGTATATGAAAATAATGCGAGAACAGGGTGACAGTACCTGGGTACGGATCAAACAGGTGCCTGGGGGGACAGATCAGACGAGCGTCGTCCCGCGATTCCTCTGTGCACAAATAGTCGGCTCTGCGGCGCCTCGTCGGCAGGGCACCAGCGAACCCCAACGCAACTTGGTAGTCCCAGTTCAACGGCCCCTCTCTGCGAGTGTTCACACCTATGAAAGCACATGAGGGAGTTAAAATTAGTACGACGGGGAAAATTTATATACGACTCAAGTCTTACTGGCAATTTTGTCATGGTAGCGAGTGGGGATGTCGATCTCCCCGCTAGGGGTCTGGGTCCGCCAGGCCCAGGCGACGTACACCCACTGCGCCCAGGGGAAGTCCACCTTGGACACTTTCACCTCCACAGCAGGGATCCCGGAGCGCCCCTTGACGGTATAATCGTCGTGGCTCCCCCCAAATCGCGCGATCGTGAACGAGCGCCGAATCTCCGAATCAGTGAGGGTCCGATAGAAGCCGACATTGCCCAGCATCGAAAGGACCCCGATGAGCTGTGACCACCCGTTGGGGTGGATCTGATGCGGGGCCACTTCCCAAAACCGGAGGGCGGCACTGACGTTGGGATGTAAGGGGAATCGGAGTCCAAATTCTAGCGCTTCCGTCCCGACCGCCACCATCCCGGGAGGTGGGCAGCAAGCAGACTCCCCAGCACGAGGAAGGTAGATATGGACATCGATCGGGATCCTCCACTCCTCTCGTTTGTCTCTCAACATGGCAGGAGTGACTATACTCGCCCGGCCGTGGGCCCCCCACGCGGGGGTACTACAGGCGCGCGGTGATCGGGCAGTGGGCCGTGGCGGCGCACCGGGATAGGGATTCTCGCGGAAGTAAGAATCCCAGAGAAACACTGCAGGCGGAGGATATTCCTCGTCCATCAGCGAGTCGAACTGTTGGAAAAGGGCATTCATATCCGGCTCCGTATCCGACGATGACCCGCCTTGATCCTCTCTTCTCGCCGCGTCCTCAGACGAGGAATCTGACAACATGATCTCTTTCCCCCGGGACGATGACATCGGAACCTGCGAAAAAGAAAATAAGAAAGGGGTGATAAGGGCTACCTTAAACAAACTCCCAGAGATTCTGAATCTGGAATCCTGCGATTTCTAGGGTTCGGGACAAA
The DNA here is from genome assembly GCA_954870475.1 of Euphrasia confusa. Classification (NCBI taxonomy): domain Eukaryota; kingdom Viridiplantae; phylum Streptophyta; class Magnoliopsida; order Lamiales; family Orobanchaceae; genus Euphrasia; species Euphrasia confusa. The sequence continues at coordinate 11,701,765 of OX940958.1, forward strand.
TTTGCAGGTGCGAAAAGAGGAACCGCTGCGTGATTAGGGGGGTTTTATAGAAGGGAACTGCACCAAAGAGGGGACAATCGGGAACGGTTATTGATAGAAACACTCAAGTACTCTCGAAGCCCAACACGCATAAAGGGGCTCAAGCGAATATGGACCGTCCACAGGGCGCGAAGGTCCTTGTACCGAGACACGGGACAAAGCCCTCTATAGAAACGGCAATCCGGGACCCGTGTCGCAGGTGATTCATGCCTTATGGAGCGCGGCACCTCGCCAACCACGCAGTACCGCGCACCGGGACAACTCAATGTCCGCCGACCCAGGATCCGGACGGACCGCGGGACACGGTCGCGAGCCTCGATTTTTCACAGTTCTACGGCCCGCCGCCCCGAGGTTCCCGCGTGCCGTTTCCCCGGCGACGGCGGAGGAAGAAGAAGAAGGCCGGACAAAAGACCGGGGCGTCTAGTGCCGCGGGCAAAATTAACGCAAGCGAAAAAGAATCAAGAACAAGGGATTGTTTTTACTAACGAAACTCCTTGAGGGGGAGAACCCTTTACATCAAAAAGAAAAAAAAAATCCGTGAATACAAAGGGAAAACAGGGTTTCGGCCAAAAGCTACACAAAAATCGACCTGCCCATCGCCCAAAAAACCCTACCGAGGCCTGGACTGGGCAACGCCGCGTTCGTCGGCCGCAAATATCCGGGAAATCCCATCCGGCGACCAAGAGACCCAGATACGCCACCCTCTCCAGGCTCTCAGGTGGCGGTAGAACGCTCGCCATCCTTTCCCCCGCAGCCGGAGTCGATCGCGGAGCCGGGTCATCTTCATGGGCCAATTTTGGCCCAAGTCATCTTGGAGCGTAATCCGGCGGTCCTCCACGCCGGCGAAGGGAACAGAAAGGGGCGGCGGCAAGGGCAGGCCCATTCGCCGCCGTAACACTGGCAGGGTCCGCGAGTGCCAAAATTTGGTTGCCCCTACCGTGCGTTCAACGGAGAGGTGACTGTCTCCGGCGTCCGGGTCGGAATCCGATGAAATCTCGACCACCTCCGGCGGGGCTCGCGCAGGCTCAGCCTCAGGCTCCGCGTCCGAATCAGAGGGGATATGGATGATCTCCGGCGCGTTAAAGTCATTACTGCCGACGGAAGAACTCACCATGACTTCTGCTTTTGTGTAAACGGAAGAAGAAATTGTTGGAAGTCCAGGGAAGAAGGTGTGGGCAACAGTATCTTTTAAAGATCCCCAGGAGACGTGACGTGCGTAAAGCGTCATCATTATCTTGGGGAATCGGTGTGGCTTTTCGACTCCCGAGGGACCGAACAGTCCCGCGCAGCAAAAACCCGAGTTCCGGGATCGTGATCCGGATCCGCAACCCGGCACGCGGAATGAATTATTTGTGTTTTTTCTCTCCTTGTCTAATGATCATTTATTTAAAGAAAATCAAAGACCAATACAGGCATGAAGGCAAGGTGAAATTTTCGACTAATTATTACAGGAGCAGGGGAGATAGAAAGCAAATCGGCCACCCCAACTTAAAGGGGCCGTTGGGCCGCGACGGGTACAGGGACCAGGGAACCATCGTCACGGAAAACGGCGATGTTGATATCCTCCACCGCCGACCAGCGCAGCTCCACTCTCCATCCTTCCTGCAGTTGCATATGCTTGACGAAGACGGCCCATCCAATACCCCCAATCCCCAAGCGACTCCCGCCAGAGATCAAATCAAAGACCCACAGGCAGCTGGAGGAATCAGTGACCGCGAGCAAAGCGGGCCACACGTGCCCATACATCTGCGAAAAAGGAGATGGCATCAGAAGCGCCTCGCGGTGGTATTGAGGGTGAAACTTCCGGGAAACGATGAAGCGCTTAGCCCCAGACTCCAGAGTAGCCACCAGTGATTCTTCCCCGGGCTCACGTTCCCGGGGGTGAGTGATGGGCCCCACGCCGGAGTTGGCAGTACTTGGAGGAAGGCTTGACATGTTTTACTCTTCTGGAGTTAGATAAGACCAAAAGCGTAACGGCCTTATAAAGACCCCGGATTGCAAGGACCAAGGCCACCGTCTAGGCACGATTCCCGGGTGCATTGAATGGCTTCCCAGTGTTACAGCAGCGGGCCAGGAGCACTCAGACGTGATGGAGTAGTATACTTAATGTCTAAATTTGAGTATTCTGAACTCTGTATGCACTTTCATTTACCTATTAATTACAGACATTCATTTGCTTTTAATTATTGTTAATTAAATAAATGCAAATCATAGTTCTGGATTTTATACGCTGTAGTTAGTATGGTGTGTCGGGCCCACACAGAAGATCATACTATCGGTTACTCGTATTTAATCAAACAGTTGCTCACGACCTAGGTGGACACGAACTAGTCCATCGGTATAGTCGTTGTGTGAGAGAGAAAATAATTTATCTTAATTATTTTATCACACTTGTACACTTGGTGTATTGAGCGGATCGATTGAGACTCATCAATTAGGATTGCTCGGCGATAATTGATTTGAGACTCGGAGTATTTTATTCTTAATCCCTGAAACAATTGCGGGTGTGTATATTTAATATAAGTGACTTTGATTTACCAAAGGAATTAACCGGTTTGATAATTGGGTTAATTACCGGTTAAGTTGGGTCACTATATTTTATATATGGCATGCCGTGAATTCTTGAAGGGGCAGTGTATCCCGTAAGGGTTGATAATATCCCCGAGATGAGCTCATAAGGATTTATTATGTAAACCTCGCGAGTGGATTTAATTCCGCATAATAAATAAGGTTGAGTGGTACTAGTCTCGGATATAAGAGATGAATAAATTTATTAAGCAATAAATAAATTTTATTCATGGATATTTAAATCTTAAATACACGGAATAAATAATACTAAGTTGGAGAAATATTATTTGATATAATATGAATAATATTGGGAGTGCAATTTTATTTATATAGTGGAAAATAAATAAAATTAATATTGATAAGAATTAATGGATTTGGGTTGGACCCAATTTAATTTTCAATATTGAAGCCCAATATTTATTCTCCTTTTGATCCCCTTCGTAGCCTATAAAAGCACTACGTGGTCTTCACTTTACTAACCTACGTTACGCCAACAATAAAGTTCTGAGAGTGAAGAGGATCCACAAGTTCGATAGCTCGTCGCCCACCCGACGTTCGAACGAGTGCAAGGAATACGCGGGAAGGTCACGAGGTCGTCGATTTCGTTTCTCCGAACAACGAATCGTAGGTACAATTCTCAACTAACTTGTTAATTGTTCGATTTGTTTTATCGAGAATACCGTAGGACGAAGATCCGAAATAAGAAACCATGAACGGGGGACGATCGCGTGGTGGTGGCGAAGCCACCGGACCATAAGGCGATCGCCCGGGCTAGGGTTTCGCGGGGATGGGGGCGAACCCTCGGCTGGGCCGAGGGTGTGCGATCGACCACGAGGGTCGATCGCTGGGCACGGGCTGGAGCCGTGCCCTACCCCGCCGTGAAGGCGGGGGCCTCCTGGTGGTGGCGGGTCGCCGGACCCGCCGCTGGGGCTGTCGGAACAGCCCCACCCCGATCGATCGCCGGCGCGCGATCGATCCTTCGATTATGCGAACCCCGGCTCGCGGGGGTTCGGGTGGGGGCGGGCTGTGCGTCCTCGGATGCATGGTCTCCAAAGCCCGGACTCCGGCGGATGAGTCGGCGTTCGTATGATCTCCGGCGAAAGGTTCGTTCGGGTTATCGTTTCCGCAATTTTGATAACCCGGGATAGCGAATTCCAACAATTGGTATCAGAGCATGGTTTACGTTCGCGGTATTTTCGATAAAATTGTTCTACCTTGCAGGGTTCCGACTATTATGGCTTGATGATTATTCGTTTAATTATTTTGTCATGTGATTGTTGGTTTTATTAAACTCTCGGACATGTCGAGATTCGTTTTTGGTGGTGAATGCTTGTAATAGTAAAAATTCGGGGGTTGACCGAATTTAGGATTTATTATTATGTTCGTTGTTTTTCCGGAAATTGTATAGGGTCGATTTCGTGTATAGAATCGATACCGGAATTGTAATTTAGATTTTTGTAAATTTATTTTGCGATTGGATCGAATCAAAGACCGCCGAAGAAGACGAAGTGACGAGAGGGAGAGGCCAAGGGATCGATTGGATCGATCCCCATGGACGCCCGATCGAGGGCGTGGCGCGGGGCGGCTGTTGCCCTAGCCGCGGCTGCCACCGGTTTCGGTGGTTAGCGGCGTGGCTGGGCGGCGGCGGTCCTCCCCGTGGCTGGCCGGTCGGCGAAGGTGGGGGTGGTTCGGGGTTCCCCAACCCGGGCTACTCCTACCGGAAATATACTTTCCTAATTAATTCGTTATTTCCTATTTTGATTATTTCTTTATGGAATATTCTAGAAAAATAGAAAAAGAATTATTTTAGTACTAAATTTATTTTTCCTATTTGATTATTCCTACTCATGGGAATATTCATGGATTAGGAATAAAATAAATTTGGAAAAGTATAAGAGTCCTAAATTATTTTATTTCTTTATTTCATTATGGATATCATCTAGAATATTCCAAGAGGATCTTGGATAGATTATTCTAGAGATTTAATGAAGTGGAAAAAGAAAAATAAAATAAATAAAAATATTAATAATATTTAATTTTATTTTTGATATATTCAATTGACTTAATTTTCGAATTAAGTAACTTTTGGATTAATTGAAAATAAATAGATTTAAATATTGGATATTAATATTCTCGTCACATGGAGCATTCAAGAAACGAAGACTAAAGACTAGAAGATGCGTACGGGGATGTGATGAAGCCATAATAGTCGGAAAATAATATTCTAGTATTATTTTGACTATGTGATAATACTATGTGCTTTATTACATGTATGCATGCTATATGTGTTTACTTTTATGCACTAGATAGCGTATCTCTTTATTATAAAAAGCTAAGTGGGAGAGGGTATGGAAACATACCCATGGTCTCCATTGCTGCTCTCTTGGTGACTTTTATAAACTTTTGAAGTTTATATAGATAAGTTATTGGAGGAGAGTTCTTGTAATTCCTCTTATGAGAAACATTGATTAAGTTTATCAAACAATGCCTAATTTGTCTTTCCAAAGCTGATTTCAAGTCGACTCATTCTCACCCCGGGGAGTGGAATGGAGCCAGAGCCACTTGGTCATGTAGAGGACACAAATTAGAGACTTTCGTGCCATACTTTTATAGATGGGTCGTTTGTCTGCTCGGCTCCCTCATTTATGAGAGATAGGGTCGTTCGCATGGTGAATCACTGGTTAGAAACTTCGAGTTTCACTTATGATTCTCCACGTCTTGATTTACGAGATTGAATGGATCAAGTAATTGGGAGTCAATTATAAAAGTCTCTTAGTTGGTAAACGTCCACACCACGTGGCTTGCTATACTGACGGACTTTGGATTAATTGATGTAGACAGTTGTAAGTAATTACGAAGAGTTGTGAAGTTATCGTAAACGTCCACACCACGTGGCTTGCGGTGATGTAGCAATTCCAAGTAATTTACTTTGGTACTGAGTGATGGTTTACACTTAGATACGCGTTATAGTATCCCTCCCCACGAGGTTACGCTATGATTGATGTATGACCAAAGAAAATCTAATTGCTAAATCGTTTGGGTGGGTAAACGTCCACACCACGTGGCTTGCCTTACCTGATGGGATTTTAGATGTGATTAGTGATTTAATGATATTATTTGAGGGAGATAATATCGGATATTAAATTGTTTGTTTGTTTTATGTGCTTATAGGTTAGGAATGACTGTGACCCCACTTTGTGATATACTTAAAGATGAAAACTCACCGGTTCCATATGGTGATGATTGGAAAAGAAATCTGGACATTGTCCAGACTGTTGAGCTTTCTGAATCCACAGTTGGTCCAACTACGTTGAGACATGGTGTGGAAGCTAGGCAAGAGGTGTTTAACATGCCCACGGAATCGTTCCTCAATGAGTCCCTTAAAACCGGCTCAGCGAAGGCGATTTTTGTGCGTAAGTTAAGAGAAACACGAGCTCTTGTGGCTAGGCTAAAAGAAAAGCGTGCAAAGAGACCCAGTGGTTTAAAACCACGGATTGGGGTAAGCAAGCGGTTTCGCAGATGCTTTCGATGCAAACAGTTTGGGCACTGGAGGTCTGATTGTCCTCTCATCAAAGGTACGAAATTTTCCTTAGTCACTGAAACATTGTCAGCGGTGATATCTACCAGCACCTGGTGTGTAGATACGGGTGCCACTGACCATGTCTGCAATTCATTGCAGGGGTTCCAGGAAACCCGGAGACTTAGAGAGGGAGAAATCGTGGTCTACATGGGCAATGCCGCAAAGGTGGCGGCTGTTGCAGTGGGAGACGTTCACTTACGTTTCAGTAGTGATAGGGTTTTAGTCTTACGTAATTGTCTTTATGTACCCAACTTTAGAAAGAATTTGATTTCGGTTTCTAAACTTATTATGAATGGATATTCTGTTTCTTTTGACCACTCTGTGATCATAAGAAGAAATAGTGAAATTATCTGTTCTGGTACATTGATAGATGATTTGTATGTGCTAAATCCTGAGTCTAACACGATGCAACTAACCGAGAGTAATAACACATCTACGAACACCAATAAGAGGAAGGAACCTTCTAAGATGAATCAATTATACTTGTGGCATCTAAGGCTAGGTCATATTAATTCGAATAGAATTCAAAGGTTGAAAGCTGATGGTCTCATTAGCGGCATAGAAGGAGAGGACCTTCCAACCTGCGAATCCTGTTTGGAGGGTAAAATGACCAAGCGTTCTTTTTCTGGTAAAGGACGTAGAGCTGAACAAGTATTGGATTTGATTCACTCTGATGTATGCGGACCTATGTCTACTCAGGCAAGGGGAGGGTACGAGTATTTCATCACCTTTACTGATGATTACTCAAGGTATGGATATATTTACCTGATGCGCCACAAGAGTGATTCTTTTGACAAGTTCAAGGAATTCAAGGCTCTTGTGGAGAACCTTCGTGGTAAATCCATAAAATGCCTGCGATCTGATCGCGGAGGCGAGTACCTGTCTGGAGAATTCAAGGCATACTTGGCAGAGAATGGGATTGAATCCCAGCTGACCTCACCATATACTCCTCAGCAGAATGGTGTGTCAGAAAGAAGGAATAGGACTCTTATGGAGATGGTGCGATCAATGATGAGTTACTCGGATTTACCTGTTATGTTCTGGGGACATGCCTTGGAAACAGCGGCGTATATCTTGAATAGGGTTCCAACCAAAACGGTACCAACAACACCCATGGAATTGTGGAGTGGGTGTAAGCCTAACTTGGGACACATTCGGATCTGGGGTTGTCCAGCACATGTGTTGCGACAAGGTGCCGATAAGTTAGAACCTAGATCAGAATTACGGCTGTTTATAGGATACCCGAAAGGAACTAAGGGTGGCATGTTCTATAGTCCTACGGACCAGAAGATCGTTATAAGTACTAACGCTCGGTTCCTAGAGGAAGACTATGTCATGGACCACAAGCCCAAAAGTGACATAATACTTGATGAGTTGAGAGGTAACGAGGAAGACCTGGATACAGCCGAACCGAGTATAGATACACCACTAGAACCTGCACCTAATACTGTCACTGTTAATACACCGGAACGCCGTCGTAGTGGGAGGGTTGTTAAACAACCAGATAGATGGATTGGACTGGGTGAGTCTTCGGACTCTGGACCTGGAGTTCATGAAATCGATCCCTGGACCTATGATGAGGCGGTACAAGATATAGATGCGTCTTCTTGGAAGAAAGCAATGAAATCCGAAATAGAATCTATGGATTCTAATAAAGTCTGGGATCTTGTAGAACCACCAAGCGGCGTGAAGCCAATTGGGTGTAAATGGGTCTACAAGAGAAAGAGAGGATCAGACGGAAAGGTTGAAACCTTTAAAGCTCGGCTTGTTGCGAAAGGATATACTCAGAAAGAGGGAATCGATTATGAGGAGACCTTCTCGCCGGTAGCCAAGATAAAGTCGATCCGGATTCTCTTATCCATAGCAGCTCATATGGATTATGAGGTGTGGCAAATGGATGTCAAGACAGCTTTCCTTAATGGAAGTCTTGACGAGACGATTTATATGAAACAACCAGAAGGATTCATTGCTAAGGGGCGAGATCATCTAGTGTGCAAGCTTAATCGATCCATTTATGGATTGAAACAAGCCTCGAGATCGTGGAACCTGCGGTTTGACGAAGTGGTCTAATCTTTTGGATTCAGTCAAAGCATGGACGAATCATGTGTGTATTGGAAACGTGATGGAAAGAAGGTGGTGTTTCTCGTGCTTTATGTAGACGACATTCTTCTCATTGGCAACAGTGTGAAAATGTTATCAGACATAAAGGGATGGTTGTCTAGACAATTCGATATGAAAGATTTGGGAGAAGTCGGGCATGTTCTAGGGATCAAGGTTATAAGGGATCGCCGGAATAGAACATTGTACCTATCCCAGCAATCTTACATAAACACGATTCTGGCTCGTTTTAACATGCAAGATTCCAAGAAGGGTGAACTACCCTTCAGTAAAGGAACTTATCTTTCTAAGGATATGTGTCCTCGGACACAAAAGGAGAAAGATGAAATGAAAGCAGTTCCCTACGCTTCGGCTGTGGGAAGCTTAATGTATGCAATGTTATGTACGAGGCCTGATATCTGCTATGCAGTTGGCGTAGTAGCGAGATATCAGAGTAACCCTGGAAAGGCTCATTGGACTGCCGTAAAGAGCATTTTCAAGTATTTGCGAAATACTAAGGATTATGTTCTAAGTTACGGGGCAGACAATCTTATGCCTTTGGGTTATACGGATTCGGATTTCCAAGCTGATAAGGACCGGCGAAAGTCGACATCAGGCTATGTGTACACTATGGGAGGTGGAGCCGTATCATGGAGGAGTGTTAAGCAAAAGTGCATTTCAGACTCTACCATGGAAGCTGAATACGTTGCAGCCTCAGAGGCAGCGAAAGAGTCAGTTTGGTTCCTTAATTTCCTCCAGGACTTAGATGTGATTCCAAGTTTGCCCAAGGCTATGACAATTTATTGTGATAATAGCGGTGCAGTGGCAAACAGTAAGGAACCACGGTCCCATAGTGCTATGAAACACATAGAGCGCAAGTACCACCTGATTCGAGACATCGTCAAGAGGGGCGATGCAATAGTCACCAAGATAGCTTCGGAGGACAACCTAGCGGACCCTTTCACCAAGATACTTCCTAAGGAAGTATATTTCAAGCACTTGGAGGGTTTGGGAGTCAGAAGTTTGGAGGATAAGACTAGACCTTAGTATAAGTGGGAGATTGATGGAGTAGTATACTTAATGTCTAGATTTGAGTATTCTGAACTCTGTATGCACTTTCATTTACCTATTAATTACAGACATTCATTTGCTTTTAATTATTGTTAATTAAATAAATGCAAATCATAGTTCTGGATTTTATACGTTGTAGTTAGTATGGTGTGTCGGGCCCACACAGAAGATCATACTATCGGTTACTCGTATTTAATCAAACAGTTGCTCACGACCTAGGTGGACACGAACTAGTCCATCGGTATAGTCGTTGTGTGAGAGAGAAAATAATTTATCTTAATTATTTTATCACACTTGTACACTTGGTGTATTGAGCGGATCGATTGAGACTCATCAATTAGGATTGCTCGGCGATAATTGATTTGAGACTCGGAGTATTTTATTCTTAATCCCTGAAACAATTGCGGGTGTGTATATTTAATATAAGTGACTTTGATTTACCAAAGGAATTAACCGGTTTGATAATTGGGTTAATTACCGGTTAAGTTGGGTCACTATATTTTATATATGGCATGCCGTGAATTCTTGAAGGGGCAGTGTATCCCGTAAGGGTTGATAATATCCCCGAGATGAGCTCATAAGGATTTATTATGTAAACCTCGCGAGTGGATTTAATTCCGCATAATAAATAAGGTTGAGTGGTACTAGTCTCGGATATAAGAGATGAATAAATTTATTAAGCAATAAATAAATTTTATTCATGGATATTTAAATCTTAAATACACGGAATAAATAATACTAAGTTGGAGAAATATTATTTGATATAATATGAATAATATTGGGAGTGCAATTTTATTTATATAGTGGAAAATAAATAAAATTAATATTGATAAGAATTAATGGATTTGGGTTGGACCCAATTTAATTTTCAATATTGAAGCCCAATATTTATTCTCCTTTTGATCCCCTTCGTAGCCTATAAAAGCACTACGTGGTCTTCACTTTACTAACCTACGTTACGCCAACAATAAAGTTCTGAGAGTGAAGAGGATCCACAAGTTCGATAGCTCGTCGCCCACCCGACGTTCGAACGAGTGCAAGGAATACGCGGGAAGGTCACGAGGTCGTCGATTTCGTTTCTCCGAACAACGAATCGTAGGTACAATTCTCAACTAACTTGTTAATTGTTCGATTTGTTTTATCGAGAATACCGTAGGACGAAGATCCGAAATAAGAAACCATGAACGGGGGACGATCGCGTGGTGGTGGCGAAGCCACCGGACCATAAGGCGATCGCCCGGGCTAGGGTTTCGCGGGGATGGGGGCGAACCCTCGGCTGGGCCGAGGGTGTGCGATCGACCACGAGGGTCGATCGCTGGGCACGGGCTGGAGCCGTGCCCTACCCCGCCGTGAAGGCGGGGGCCTCCTGGTGGTGGCGGGTCGCCGGACCCGCCGCTGGGGCTGTCGGAACAGCCCCACCCCGATCGATCGCCGGCGCGCGATCGATCCTTCGATTATGCGAACCCCGGCTCGCGGGGGTTCGGGTGGGGGCGGGTTGTGCGTCCTCGGATGCATGGTCTCCAAAGCCCGGACTCCGGCGGATGAGTCGGCGTTCGTATGATCTCCGGCGAAAGGTTCGTTCGGGTTATCGTTTCCGCAATTTTGATAACCCGGGATAGCGAATTCCAACAAGACGGTCACGATTGCCCGAGGCGGGCGGCGAAGTACAGGAAAGGGCCACCTGCCAACCCCCACAATTAAAGTCAGACAGTCGTCAGGGGACAGCTGGCCGAAAATCCCCAACGGGCGGAGACATCCCCGAAAATACAGAACCTCCGGCGATCTCTCCGGGGGCCAATGTTGGGGGAGGAAAAATCAAATATAAAAACATACATCCGAAGATAAGGCGCGCGGGCATGGGCTATCCAGAGGCGTGCCAGGCGAGAGGGCGACGCATGGGACGCGACACGGCTCGGACCACGGGTCACGGGTCTCCTGGGCTATCCACGCGGGGAAGTGACTCGGGGCGCGTCCGGGACTCGGGTCACGGATCATTCGAGGCGAGCCATGCAAGGGTACGGCGTGAGGAGCAGACTCGTCCCGGGACTCGGTTTCGCTTTGTCGTCATACTGGCCATGCAAGGGTGCCGGACCCGGGTCACGCTTTTTGATCCTCTACACGAGCCCGTCACGCATCCCGTGCGAAGAGCCAGCAGAGGTCTAAAGACCCAGCCCGCGGCCCAAGCCACGCAATCATTATCTGGGGAAGGGCTCATCCCAGGAAGAGCGGAGACATCGCCCACGTGAGCCCACATGCGTCGTAAACATGCCGAGTCACGGGCCTCGGGTCGTTACTAGCTTCATTTAAAGATATAGACGTAGTACGTGGTCTGAATGTAATCATTCCATAAGTCCCTATAAATAGGGGCTTATCCCTTCAGATTAAAGGGCGGCACTAATTAGTGAATATACTCGATATTAAAAGAGTGGATAATAGAAATCCTTCAGAAGAAGCTTCAAAGCTCAAAACCTCTGTTCTTTTCCAGATCTAGTCCAACCCCTACTCCAGAATATAAATTTACATGTATTAGTATCGTTTCAAACCCTCTATACACAGCCCAGCCCCGTATTATACTACCCGATAAAAACGTGCTAAAACAGATTGAAGCAAAGCACTTGAGCGTTAGACATAGTGCGATCCGTGAGCTGATCACTCATGGGGTAATCTCTATAGATTTTGTGAAATCACAACATAATCTCGCTGATCATTTGAGCAAGGGATTAGTGAGGGACTTGGTAACAAAGTTAGTTATTGGGATGGGTCTTAAGCCTCTATGAATCTTCAAATATGGGATACAAAATTCATTTCTAATTGTATTAGTACCAGAATTCATTTGAGAAGCCTATATTTAAGATTGAAACACATGAAAATTATCCCAAAGGAATGTGTTTGAACTTGCATGAAAAGGTTGAAATTAATTCTTAATGAGTCTTTTGAAAAAGTGCATTGTGCATGTGCACGAAGAAAAGATTCACCTATATGAGTGGGAAGTGTGGCAACTTCAAGAGTCGTGGCTGAGCTCTACAAACACTCAAGAATGGATAGGGACACAAGGCCTATTTTGTGTCGGATTTCCTTATGAAAATGTTTAAACTTGTGTGTGTTTTATCTTCATGTATTCAGATGGGTTGAACGGTTCAATCTTTAAGACACCGTGATTCTCGAATATATGTAAAGTATAATTCACTACGATGAAAATTCAATCTTTAAGATATTTTCATCTTAAGCACGAGTTTGGTTTTATTTGTTGAATTTGTATGATTCAAGGATTGCACATAAATGGGGGAGGATTGTTGGTGATTTAAGTGAAATCGCTGTCCATTTAATGTAATTTGAATCATTCAAGACTTCGGATTAAATCTAGTCAATATAATATAACTTTGGAGAAGTGTGGAGTACACGGTTATATAAAATTGATACGATTTAAGTATTTGGATAAGCATAATAATGCATGTCGAGTTGATCTCGTGGTTGCATGGCTAGATGATGATATTACATCATTAATATGATGCAAATTCGAAATTGCATGGCTTGCCATGCAAGACAACATGAATAGGTGCCAAAGTGAAAGGGTGTCTTCACTAAAAGTTACCTATACATGAATAGGTGCAAAATGAAAATTTACCTTTTCCAAAAGGTATCTATTCGACCAAGGGGTGTTTAAGTCCAAATGAAAGGGTGTCTACTACCTATATAAGGAAGTGAAAATTCATTGTTTGAATACACTTGAAAATACCTACAAACATAAGAAGCTTTGAAGCACCAAATAAAGCGGAATATTCCATAAGTTGCTCGTGTTCTAAGCTTAAGACTCGAGTGTTGATATTGTCTTATCTTGCGAGGGATTTCGTGATACCCAGACTTATAGGGTCGAAATACTCTTTAAGGAAAGCGTTGCTACGCGATTCAATATTTATCCAAGCCTCTATATCTTTCAGTAACACCCTAATATACAACAATATATATATACAGGTATAATACTACTAGTAAAAGAAAAAAAACTCAGGGGGGCCCAGTGCCCCCCCTGGGCCCAACGTACCTCCGTCCCTGCTTGAGTTGGTTGTTTTTAAAATCCTAAAATAATTAATCTACTAGAAAAGAAAAATGCATATAAACAAGTAATTGAATATTGTGAATTTATTAGGGTACATGTTCATCTAAACGTTAAAAACGTCCGTTTCTGATAGATTCTAGCGGGGTTCGATTAATCGGTCACACGTATTCTCCTAACAGTCTAATACGTATAATTCAACAACCAGCTGATCATTTCAATTCTTTTAAGCATTTAATCGAACACCTAGCATGCAATTATTTATATAGTCCCCATTTTGCAAATTAATTCATCATTACCTTAATAAATAAATAAATTAGTTACTCATGAAATTAATCAAAGAAAAATAATCAAGACGCGAAGAATTAAGCAATACTTAAGATTATATTGAAAGAAAATGAACAAATGAATAGTAAAGTAATAATAATCTAACAAATTAAAATAAAAAATCTTACTATTTATTTAAAGATTCAATGAAATAAAGACAATCTCCAACCTCGATCCAACCCGAATGAAAAAACGACAAAAAAAAAAAACTAATTATGTATGTACTTCAAGCACGTAGCCTAAAAGGGTAGCAAAAGATGTGTTTAATAGCAACCCTAAAACATGTATTTAAAAGGGTCGAATTATGCGTTCAAACTTGGTCAAGGTCGGTGCCAGGCCGTGCGCGATTCAGTCCGCGCGTGCCGTGTATTTGTGCAGGTTGCTTGCTGTGTTATCACTATTCCACAAACGGGACTAACTGGGCCATGTAAAGGACTTCAAGGAATTTTCCGAGAGGTATGGATCATTGATGTAAGCGGCCGGAGTTGGGAGACCCAAACTCCAAGTTCACTGCACGCTGACTCGGAGGCAGCTGCGTACTGGACTGAAAACTCGCAAATTTCGACCATATGACGAGAAATCATGACAGAGAACTGACAGAGCATCATAGATCTTTTCAAGAGCTTTCCAATAAAAAATGGATCATGTTTGTAGGTAGTCGGAGTTGAGAGAACCGAGGTGACTAAGTTTGCTGCACAATCTCGGTACTTTATCGGCTACGTCACATTTACCGTTTTTTAAATCATTTTTACTCGTTTTTCCTGTCAAACTAAATATAACAATAATACGAAATATCGAATCAAAATGTGACATACTTAAACATAAAACACACACAAATGAACCAAACAACGTTCAAACAACTATAAAAAACTAACAAAAACAAGTAAATCAATCCCGTTCAAACAACTATAAAAAACTAACAAAAACAAGTAAATCAATCCCCCTCATAGAATGAGACTTAATAGATTAACACATCAGGTTCGATATTAGCTTGATCCACGTCAAATAATTTATTTCAAAATAAAAGTAATATTTATTTAAAATAAATTAAAATTTACATTTGTTTAAATTGTTGGTGGTCACTATAAGAGTGGTGGGTTCAAGTTTTGGGTGATAAGTAGGCCACGGGTGCGCCAACTCATATTTTTTCTACTTCTACCCAAAAAACTTCTAACTTATCCAACCATTCTACCCAAAAAAAATAAATTTTATAGGTCCCACCACTTACTTATTTTATACTTTTTATTTATTATTTATTTAAATAATAATAATAATAATAATAGTAAACGTTAAAAAAATGATTTTTAGATAAAATAAAATAAATATTTAATATTTTATATAATTCATGATTAAAATACAAAAATTCACAAAAAATAAATTTAAAATAAAAATAAATACTATATTTAATAAATCAATAATATTAGTTAAAAATACAAAATAATTTATAACGCTAAAAATTTAATTATTTTAAAATTCTTATTTTTAATTAATTTTTATATAAAATAAATTCGTTAACGTTAACTATTTCAAAATTTTTAATTAATTTTTATATAAAATAAAAATATAAATAATTTAACGGTTAAATTTTAACTATTTCAAAAATTTTAATTTCAAAAATTTTAATTTTAATTAATTTTTATATAAAATATAAATAAAAATAATTCGAGTTAAAAATTTAATTAGTTCAAAATTCTTATTTTATATTAATTTTTATATAAAGTAATAATATTATTTTTTATCTCTACCCGGTAGAAGTTCTTCTACCCCATAACTTTTAGGAGCGCATCTCCAATAATTTTTTTCTGCGTCAAGGGATTGTTAGCTAAGTTGGTTGAGCACTTGAATTGAGGACTTGAGGTCCTTGGTTCAAATCCCAAGACATTGCAATTGACCTAGCTCAGTTGGTTGAGCACTTGAATTGAGGACTTGAAGTCCTTGGTTCAAATTCCAAGACATTGCAATTGACCTATACCAAAAAAAGATAGACTTCTGTCTCTCTATTGGAGATGCTCTAATATTTATACAATTTAACATAAAAAAATCTCAAATCATCCATTCTCAAAACAAACATAAATATCATTTGAAAGTATTTAAATTTCTAAACAAACATTCAAAAGAAAAAAAAAACAAATTGTCAATTTATTAAAAACAAGATAAGACAAACTCAGCACATACCGAAAGTACCCTATACAACTAACTAACTTGGAGACCAAAACCAAAGAACCAAAAAAGCCCCAAATTCTCCAAATTTTCATAGATCGATCTGATTCAATGGAGGTCCCCGGTTCATCGAAGAAGATGGTTGCGACGCAGGAGGAGATGGTGGAGGCGAAGGTCCCGATCGCGTACAGAGACCAGTGCGCCCATTTGCTTATCCCACTGAACAAATGCCGGCAATCGGAGTTCTACCTGCCGTGGAAGTGCGAGGCCGAGCGCCACACCTACGAAAAGTGCGAGTACGAGCTCGTCATGGAGCGGATGCTGCAAATGCAGAAGATCCGAGAGCGCGAGGCCCAGCTGATGGCCCAATCCCCCCAATCGGTTCCCCTTGTCCCGAAAACTGCCAATGCTTAATTCCAGGATTTCTGGTTGTGTTGAATAATCTTTATAAGGTGATTTACCTGCTTTGGGGATGATAATCCATTCGCGTTTCCTGCTTTGCCCCCACCCCCTTTGTGCGTTTTTCTTGCAGAATGATAGAGATAATCTTTATAAGGTGATTTACCTGCTTTGGATTTTTTGCTCTGTGTGATGGATGCATTTCCTCCAAATAATTTAAACTTCTATGACTGAATATTTGATCATATAAATTTTATTGGTGAAGCTTTTTTCCTCTGAAATGAATAATAGGGTCTGAATGTTTTTTGTTGGTTTCTCTGAATCAATACTATGAATGTTCTACATGGTCATATTTCTTTTCTGTTTTGTTGTAAAGCTTAGATCTTTATGTCTTGCTTCTGAAGTATACGAGGTAAGCGAGATAGGATCTTATGCTTCTAAAGCTGTAGGTGACTTCTACAGGATAGGCTAATTGTAAGATGACACTCTTTTTGCCTGCCTTTTCTTTGTTTAACATCTTTGTTATTTGTCTCCCTTTATCAATGCTTCTTTCTTTGCATGTGACTTGTGTAATATAATTTTCTTTCACACCATCCATGATATATATGTCACGTGCTGAGCTACCACTGCTGTTTTGCGTTTCAAGTTTTACAAAATTGAATTTGTGACAAGTTTAACTGGGAAGGATATATTCAGTTATGCATGGCATGCATATCGAATCTAGGGATTGTATCTGCTACTTCTATGTCTGTTTATGTGTATGTCCCATATAGATGTATTTTGCATTTGCATGTGTCTGTTGCTCAATTTGATGTAAAAAGTGTTCTGTAAAATTCGGGCGAACTTGCCTGGTTTTGTTACATTTTAGTCAAGCTACTTCCTTGGGAATTTATTCAAGTCGGCATTCACTCAAAATGTTTTCTTTAGCGTTCTTTTTAATTAAAGTCGTAATTCACTTAAAATGTTTTCTTTAGCGTTCTTGTTTTTAGGAATCAAAGATAAGGAAAAGTAAGATTTACTTGGCATGAATTCGCGAGATCACATAGCACTAGCATAATGCTATACATTGTTTTAAAAAGACAACCAATGTGTACGCTTCAACTCGCCTGTCGTAGCTACTCGGTGTGAGATTTAACAAGGTGCAGGAGCCTCCTGTATATCGCGAGACATGCACATTGGCCATTGCGCATCGCACACAGGTGAGGCGGACAAGCGAATTCGGTCTGATTGACTCACATAATCTGAAATCTTTGCCCAAGTCTGACGTTTTTTTCTCGTTCTTTCTTCTCTGATTTTTTAATTTCTTCTAGCTGTTTTTCGTTCTCTTCTTTTTTCTCTTTAAGAGAAAAAATATTTTTGAAGAAGAAAGAAGGAAGATTTGGGAATTCGCAGTACGAAAGTAGAAATGTGAATTGCAACAGTTTTATTTTATATTTTTGGGTTGGGCAATGCTTATTTCTAAAAAAAAGTTTGCATCCCGCCTAGACCCCAACCCGCCTTGCCCTAGTTGCCTAGGCTGATAGTCGCTTAGCATCTAGGCGCTACTTAGGCTGTTTTTTAGAACACTTCAGTGATCAGCAAGCCAATGTTTAGGTCTGAGGGATCTCTGGAATTTGTTGGTTAAGTGAATAAAAAATTAGTGGGATCAAATATAGTTTTGGTTTGGGTTTATAGATATAGAAAGTGAAGGAAATGAATTGTGACCTCCCCAAGTGCACTTTTCTGCTGCTGGTGTAATGAAATATTATGGTCTTGACAAAAAAAATAGATCTGATATTGAGAGATACAGAGAGAAAAGGAAAGGAAAAACTAATAACAAAGAAGAAGAAGAAACAAAGTAAAGAAATGGGAGAGAATAGAATATGAACTAAGATTTTTCAACAGGTAAGAAAAAAAATTACTATATTTCAGTAACTTCTGCTAAATTTCTCAAAATTAGGAAGTTACTTAAAATTCTCTACTAGGGGAGTGCCTCTCATTGTTTAGATTTCAAATGGGGTTTCATTTGAGTCTTTTAATTTTATATTCATGAACACATGCATCAGTTATTACTTGCAGCTTTAAATGCATAATCAACCCATAGGACATTAGTATATACATGCAAAATGCTAATTAAACTCTACCACCAGTCTTCCATTAAATTTACTAATCAGTTTTATTTAGGGGTGGATATCGGTTCGGTTCCGGGTAACCGAACCGAATTTTTCGGTTAACCGAAACCGAAATAAGTGAATTCGGAGAACCGAAACCGGAACCAAAATCTATTTCGGTTAACCGAGAACCGAACCGAAAATTTCGGTTCGGTTCCTAAAAAACCCAAAAAACCGAAATGATGAAATAAATTTTTTTGGATGTGAGAACGAGATGATGTCGAACAATGTCGGACAAGCGTGACATGATGCGGTGATGAAAAACAAGAAAACGAGGAGGTATGTTTGTAGATAAAGGGCAAATGAGGCGGATTAGAGTTTGAATATATATACATGTGTGTATATATATGTCTAGTTACCTTAGCAAGTAATCTAACTTGTGTTTATCAATTGAGCCAAATCGAAAAACTACTACTAAAAAAAAATAAAAAAAAATCATAAATATATATGAGCTTGTTTGTTAATAGGATGGGTGACTAATGGACATATGAATTACAAATTTTCATACAAATTTCGGTTCCTTTTTCGGGTTTCGGTTCTTGATATTCGGTTTTCGGTTAGACCGAAAACCGAAAATTTTATTTATTGCTATCCAGAACCGAATCGAGAACCGATTTTTCGGTGTTAGGTTAACCGAAAACCGACAATTTCAGTTCGGTTTTCGGGTTACCCGAAACCCAAAAACCGATTATCCACCCCTAGTTTTATTTATGCAAAATGGCTCTTGCATTTTCATCATGAAAATACACAATCTCCCCTTTTGAAATTATGTGAGCATGGTGCTAACCGCTTAAACGTGTTGATTGAGGACATACTATACCCAATGTTTTAAAAAACGGTCGAGGTGTACGCCTCGACTCGCGAGTCGTTCCGCCTCAGCGGTATGATGTACTGAGGAGCACGAGTCAGCTGCAAATTAAGGTTTGTCCGTCTCTTGCGCATGAGGCGTGCGTGAGGCGTACAAGTCTGCGCAAACTATTTAAAAGAAAAAATGGAAGAAAAGAAACAGGGGCAGCTGTTTAAGAGAGATAAGGTATTTAGGGTTTAGCCAACTATTTTTTAGATATAAATAAATAATACTAATATATTCGTATATACAAAAATAAAGACGTAATCATTTAATATATAATTATTATATTTCATTTGAAAAACAAAATTATGGGCAGTTCAATGATACATATATTAGATTTTTTTAAGTAAATTATTATTCTAAAACCAAATGTTTTCTCTCAAAATTTTAAAAATTAATCTCACAAAAATTAAAAAATCAAAATAATATCAAAAATAAAAAAAATTGAAAAAAGTACAGTAGAAAATGAATCGTTTGGTGACATTGATGCTTTTATTTTAATTTTTTATTATACTGTTAGTATTATTTATAATAATTGTTTAATTTTATTTATTATTATTATTAATTTTTTGATTTTATATATATTTTTGTTTAAATAGTTGAGGTGTCCGCCTCGAGGCGTACGAGTCGCGCCTCAAAAGCAAAACGCCTCAAATACACCTCACGTTTGTTAAACATTGACTAGACCCCATTAAGTAAAGGGTGTATTTCACATATATACACTTTTTTTTCAGTTACTCATTTTTGTTTAGAATTGGTGACAAGATCGATATGACGTTGTTCTCTTTCAATTGATTGGTTTTGGAGAAATGAGTATTTTGAAGGAGATCTTAAGCAAGCTAGGAATACCATATTACAATAATTTTTAGAATCAAAATGGTGCTAGTGCTTCTATGATGAAGATAATCGCTATGGCCCAGAGTGATTAAAAGCAAATATGGTATACTCAAGAAATTGTGGGGTGCAGGACTGACAGCTCGAACGAATTTTTATGCAGTGTCATATCTCGTGCATATCCATAATTCTTGCGGTAAGTGGAGGTAGAGCCATAGAGGTAAGAAGGGGCAACTTGGTTTGGTTTTTGGAAGATACTTGCTTGAGTAACTCTCCTTGTTGTGTATGTTCCCCTTCTTGTTTCGTTGTCCTCTCATAATAAGCGTATTACATTCTGAGTCTAATTCAGATCAAAATGTTTTTCCTCTGTCCTGGAACTTCCATTTGTATAAGATTTTTAAGGGATAGAGAGATCGAAGAGTGTGGACATGATAGGAACAGAAAAGAGAGAAAGAGAATAGATAGGAAAAGAAAGAGAAAAATCAAACACGAACACCAGTTCGGTTTGCCCAATAGCCTCCAGGCTCCAATTCAATTCAATAATTCGATACCCTTAATCAACCTACGTGACACTTTGAATAAGAAGAGCAGAAATAAGAAATAAACCTAACCCTAAAGCCCAAACCTAACAAAACTCTAAAGCCCATAAATAATTAAAAAGACATAATTAAAATACTGCTCTCTATCAGGACAGCTCGTTGAATTGTTTAGAATCTGTCAGAACTCATAATTGTTTAAATATTTTTGTTTGAATGAATTTATGTCTCGATAATAATAATAATAGTAACGTCTCTTAGTTCAAATTGGACTGGAAGGTTCTGGTCCTTGAGAAAAATCATATTCTTCTGTGGTTCACAGATTTGAGAAAGCTGCCTACCTGTGATTACTGATTATAATAAGATACGATACCCTGATTTATCTTTTCTTCCAAATGTTGGTATATTTTGTGCAGGACCTTCTCGAAGGATCTAAATCGTCTACTCTTACATTGTTCGTTTCCTAGTGTTTTCAATGAACTGGAAACCCATTGGGTTATTACATTAGGTCATGGCCTTGGTTTTACATAATTTGGGAGGTTCTGTTAGTGCAAAATAAAAATAAAATACTTGCGAGATTGTTGTATAAATGGTCGTGTTATATATGGGTTAAAGAGGAATGAAAGGATTTTTGATATAGATGCAGATCTTTGTGGGACGTGGAGAATTAAATATAAATTGGTTTGCAGTCTTTTAGTCATAATGCATTAATAGGTAGGACGGAACTCTGGTCTTATGGGTAAGGAGACATTTGATTCGGTTTCACTGTATGTAGAAATTGGTACTCCCTTCATCCCGATTAGTTTGCATACTTTTTTCGGTTCTTTTCTCATAACTTTGCACAACCCAAAATTAAAAAGAATCTCACAAACCTCACCCTCATAATATACACTTATTTTCTCCTCTTATTTATCCATTTCTCATTACTTCCCTTATTACTTACTAACATAAAGTTGTTTTTACCAATTTTGCCATTCACTTTGATGACTCATTACTCATAAGGCAACTATAGCATTTTCTAAAAACTGTGCCAAAGATTCCCTACAAACTTTTTAGGGATGGAGAGAGGTATTATGCAATGTAATCGGATTTTGTAATTAGGCTAGGGATTTGTTTTCCTTATTTTTGAAATAAAAGTATATGTTTCTTAAAAAAAAAACCAATCTACAGGCTTAATCTTTTGCTTGGTTTCATAAAAAACACTCAAACAACTGAAGATGGATTGCCATCCAGAAAGAACTGTCGAAAACAAAATTATTCAACTATCTACATGCTTGAAATACATCTGATAAGATATTATCTGTGTTGGACCTGTTCAGAGTATCTCAATACACATTTCATTGCTTCCCATGTATGATGATATGTTTGCCTGGTTCATAATGTTTATTCAAATCCATACAAATAGTTAATGTGGGGATGGTGAATGGAATGTTGGGATTTGGTATAGGACTATAGTCTGTAGAGAATCGACTGAAACTTTTTTTTTATTATTCTTATTGGATATCTGAAACTAGTATTCATACTTGAAAATTGATTGTCCCTCTCCGAACAATCCCATGTTTGGCACATGCTTTTTTCCCAATTATTGAATAATGGACATGATATTCCTAGATTACTGCTAGTATTATTTATACCCATGCAGGGATAGAGTTGGTGAGAATTGAGTTTCTTAACATGACTATGTAGTATGTAATGAAGCTTCATCAAGAAACTCTTGATGAATTTATTCTATCCTATTGATCAATTGTGAATTTCTCCGTTTCACAACGAGAATAGAGCATGTTGTGCATAAAACAGTATCGTAAGCTCTCTTGTATTGTCGATACTCGATTCTAGAATTCTTTATAACCTAAGAATTGGTGAATGGGAATGTCTCTATACAAGAAATCTTTGAAAGTATACTTGTTCTCAGAATCTTGTTTGGAGTTGAGATTTTCACGTGTGCTTGGGCGATTTTTGTTACATTTCTTGTTCTTAAATGTGTTTGTTCCGTTGCAAACTAACTGCCCCTACAATGAATAAGAATATTCTTTGTTTCTCGTTATTTGGTGCTTTGTTTATGAACTGCAATAGCGACCCTTACCATTGTTTTCTTTTCCAGGAAGCTGGAAGTGTTTATGGTTGGCAGAAAATGGGTTTTTAATCTAAAATCATTGTTACATTTGCACAACAATGAAATTAAGAGTTAACTCTACGTCTTGGTAAACCCAGTTTGTAATAAATTTCAGAGATGATTGTGCTCCATTTTACTGCATCTGTTTCTAGGCAGTGTTTAGCTGAAAAACAAACGATTATGTGAAATTTCTTCGGAATGCTATTATCCTAACCAGGATCATGGATCATGGAGTTGCAATATTCATCGTTGCTTTGTGAGTACATGCTACTCTTTTATTTGTACTACTTTGTTTCAATTAATTATTTCACATTTTACTTTTTTTTATCGTCTCAACTAATTATGCACTCTTAAAAACGAAATAATTCTTTTTTTAAAATTTTAAAATACAATTTTATCTTTATTATTTTTACTTACTTTTTAAACTTTTTTCACAATTATTTTAGTTTTTAAAATAAAAATACATTTTTAACCTTTATTTTTTGGTCAAAAATCAAAAAGTAATTTTTTTAAATTTACGTGTGTTGCCGGATGCCGGATAAATAAGTAGGAAACACAAATTTGTACTTGCATAAATTTGTTGTGATCTAAACACAAATTTGTACATAAATCTAAATATTAAGAGTACTTTAAAACACAAATTTGTACTTGCATAAATTTGTTGTGATCTAACACAAATTTGTACTTAAGTCTAGATACATTGTTGAAAGTTCTTTAAAGTATAAAAAATATGCTTGTATAGTTGATTGAAGGAAAAGAAGAAAAATGTTTTTTTTAGTATTATTACTATTGTTATTGAATGAGTTTGGAGTGATTGGTGAGTAATCAAAAACAAATGTGTGGTTGATGGTTGACTTTATAAAATATTTTGACCATGCATGCCTATGGGCTATGGCTATTACTATATGTATGTGTGTGATGATTTGTTTTGACCAAGTGTGTCAAACCACAACTTCCAACTACTCACAAAAGCAAATCTATCATTCCTGAAAATAAAAAGTAAAGTAAATTCAATTGAATAGAAAATGACCCCACAAAAAATGTGAACATATGTTGGGACATAGTATATAATAGTGCTCATTTATTATTTTGAGCTTCTATTAAAATTCACTACAAAATATATATATATATATATATATATATATATATATATATATATATATATATATATATATATATATATATATATATATATATAAATATTACTCTTTTCCTCTCACCGGTCTCACTTTTTATATTAGCCTTTTCATCATAAGATTAAGTGTTAATTTTTTATTCTATATAAAATAAGTAAATAATTTAAATCATATACACTCACTTTTACATATAAAATAATGTTTTTTAAATTTCAAACTAAAAAATTAAAATAATATTTTAATATTAATTAATTTTTGACAAAACTTTATGCTCTTTTAACTTAATAATTTCTTATTCTTATTTACAAAACAATTTTTGTAACGTAGGAGAATGAATTGTAAATTTATCTGAATTAATAGTCATATTTTTTTTATTTTCTTTTACTTTAAATCAATAGTCGCACTCTATTTCAAAAATAATTATTTTATTTTTTTAATTTTAAAAAATACTATTTTTATTCTTAATTTCTAATTTATTTTGTAAATTTTACTCATGACAATTTATATTATTAATTTAAAATTATATTTTTATTTTTAATTTTTTTCTTTAAAAATCAATAAAATAAATATTTTCTTAATTAAGTATTATGGACGGATACATTTGATCATTATCGTGGATGTCTTGATCATTACATGCAAGGTGTTTTTTCTTTCACGGTGTTATATCATAAGACCACTCCAATTATTTAGTTCCCCACTTTTAAGTTTTAACCCCACCACAAAAGAATATAATATATATCCGAATCCCAAGAAAATCCATCTCTTTTTCTGGTCGTTGACTCACACATCACACAACACTCATCCACCCTCTTCTAAATTCTATACATTACCATATTTTTTTAAATGTGAAATGAAGAACTATATATAAGGGCATGATTGTACTTTAAGAGCATGCTTGTGTTGTCCTTTTATCTCTTTAAAATGTTGGATTTAAGATTTAAAGTATTTCATAATTTAAATTTGCTTGTACAATTTTTTACCCTTTAAAACAATATTTGTGAAGTAAAATTTTCAATCAACCAATAAAAATGCTACATTTCTATTGAATTCACAAGAAAGATAAATATTTGACCCACCAAGAATAGATGAAACACTTTTACATTAAACTGTTTCATAGTAGTTGACCCACCAAATATATTTTAATTTTAAATTACAATTTTAATTTTATTTTATTCATTTATTTTTTAAACTTCATTTAAAATTATTTTACTTTTAACTTAAAAATACATTTTTATTCTTAATTTTTTGATACAAAATTAAAAAGTAAATTTTTTCTTACTATTCAGCAAAGTATATCAAATTTCTTGGGGACAGATAGAGTAATTTAATATTGATCGATTTTCAACCGATCAAGTATACTCCCTCCATACGTATAAGTAGTATTAATCGATTTTTGACCGATCAAATAGTATATTCCCTCCGTCCCATATTAATAGACATACTTTTTCACTTGTTCCATATAATGGTCACACCCCATTTAAGGAAATAATTATTCCTATTTTTCATTTATAAAGACAAATATATTTTTACATTTTCACCTATTTTTGTAAAACTACTATCATCTACTTACTTTATTAATTTAAAATTACATTTTTACTATCAACATTTTGGTAAAAAATTCAATAAAACTATATTTTTATAATTTTCATGACCGGTCACGTGTGATCATTGTCATGGGATTTAGGTAGTAATTTTTTTTTTTTTTTTTACATTATGGTAAAAAAAAATTGAAAAAATCATTATAATCCTAAATTTTAGAAAGAAAAAAAGCCCTTCTATGGCCGGAACTTGCTCACTGCACCAAGGAAAAGAGAAAGGAGACGAGTGAAAGTGAGGAAAGAATTATCTGTCAGCGATATCCGCATCGCGACAGACTTCAAATTCAGGGGCGGGGTCATTGACGTTCTGGCGACGAGTCGTCATCGTACCGACCTGAATCTAATACCAACTAACGTAGCGGAAGTTATAGAACAATAATAATACTCATTGATACAATGTTAATACTATTTGATTTCGAAGAATGTGAAGACCTAATAGATCAAAGATCGTTAATTCGTAAGAATACTGAAATTTGATAACACCTAAAGAGATGAAGAAACTTTTTATTTCATAAAAAATAACTGTTGAACTTAATAAAAACAGAACGAGACGTTATACCTTACACCATAGGAGTAAGATGACCATCTTACTCCAGGCCCAACATATAAAAACAATTTGGCCAGCCCAATTATTTGTGTTTACGTTACAACACGTCACACTAAAGTTTGCTCAGCCCAACATCTTTGCCTAATTCACTCTCGAATACATCGTCTTCTTCGATCTTTTCCACCGCTTACACCGCTCTGCCAGCCACAACCCACCGCGCCCCGCTCGTCCCCGTCTTCTCGCCACCTTCTCGCCGCTTGCTCCTATGCCGAAGAACTCCGAGCAACAGCAGCGCCCACGAGCCCTCGATCCACCGTTTAACACCACCTACTCCGAGGAGCTAGCCTCCGCCTCCTCCGTTCACCTCTGGCAGCAGACAAAGTAAGTCTAGCCCCCTTTTATTGTTTTTTATTTTGTTTTTAATTATTTTCTTATACGTGAAATTTCTGTAATTGAAATTAGGTTTGATAAAAAAATTGGTTTGGTAATTGTAATTGTGTGTTACTGTTTGTTGGTGTGTGTGATGTTTGTGTTATTGTGTGTTGCTGTGTGTGTGTCGTGTGTTATTGAAAATGGTTGGAGTAGTAACTTGACTCTGATTCCTCTTCTTTGATGTTGCCCCTCTCTCCAGATATCTATTATTGCCCATTCTATATTACTCATGTTACTAGACGAGCTTTTTGTTTGTTTTTCTCACATTTATTTTTGATTTTTTTTATAGTCGATGTTTTACCTGGAAGATATGGGTAATAAAGCTGCAATAAAACTTGTCGTCAATAAGATTTTGTGAAGGTTACCTAGATTTCATGCCTACACGAATTTTAATACCTTTTTTTGTATATTTTAACATCATTTACTGAGAAACTAACTTGACTTTGTTATTGAATTCTGAAACTATACTTCGTTTCAGGTGCCAGTGCAAGGTTCTTTGATTACTTCTGTTGAAGGCTCGGGAGTGGAGTATCAGCAAGAGGTAAATTAGATTTTTAATGCATTTTTTAAGCTTCTGCGCCTTTAGTTATAGATAGGTTGCCTGAATATTGAATGACATTACCTCTTGTTTTTAAAAATAATTTCTAGGTCGTTGAAGTGATGCATATTTCTTTTTGTTTGACTACTCAGTTGTGAACTTCGATGTTTGTGCAATGCCAATTTTTTTAGTTCTAGTGTTTTAGGCCATGAGGATATGTATTGTTTATATTTGTGTTCTTATTTACTAGTAGTAAGTTGTTCCACATGGTCTACCACCACTTGTGTAAGAAAATTAAGCAACCAAAGTTTAAAGGATATTGTGTAGTTTTTGATAAAAAATTAAGGTGCTACTATCAGGGTTCTTGATTATATTAATTATTTAACAAATTCTTGTTGCCGTTGAATATTGTGCAGACGAGATGTACAAAGGCGCGAAATCTAGCCATGAGCAGGTTGAAGAGAGCTCTAATAAGCCTTGGAGGACCGAACCCACGTATGTGGCAAAATACGGTGAAACGCCCGCTTTCGCCTACCACTTTCTCATCAGAGGTTTAAAGAGCTAATAATTTTAGGACTAGAGGGAAGTTCAAGTCGACCAATTATTATTACAGCGTTATCTACCATAGAATTCGGCCTTCGGGGTCAACCCGGCGGCTTCCATGAGGAAGGTGGCGCAAAGGAGGCTCCCCTGGTGATGGTGAGGACGCATACTTTGAAGCATATGAGTCGGATCCAGTTCATTTACTAGATCAAGCGCTAGGCTAGGAAGGGGTTTTAATGGCCTTCTGGCGAGTTAGATACTTGATGGCTTGGCAGGCTTGGTCTTAGCAGATAAGCATTCCTTAACTGGGAGCTTCTGTCTTGGTACTCTTCAGGAGAGATCGGATTCCTTACGAACGAAGCAGGGAATCAAACTTGATCGACGCGGAGGAGCATCTCAAAGTATGGGGCAAAGGATCAAGCGCTTTGACTTTGTCTTTGAATTTGGCTAGTTAGAACAAGCTCCTTACGCATGCTAATTTACTTTCGCATTACGATGCACGCCCCGAGACTCGTAAATTGGCCGCGACGGCCTAAGATGGGATATATCTCATACTTCATCTCTATATTTCATCATCTTTCATAATAAATAGGCTTCATACTTCATTTAAATTGTTACTATTATTATACTGACATATATATATTTTATATATATCAGTATAGTAATTTTCATACTTCATGTATAAAAATATCATACTTCATATATAAATATGTCATACGTCATATATTTCATAACAGCATACTTCATATATCTCCACTTTCATATACAAATATATCATACTTCATATATCTCAGTTTAATTTTATTTGTAATTTTTTTTAATTTTACACATTATTCATTAAAATTTATTTTGAATTTAACAACCAAATTATAACGATGATTTTACACATTAATCAATATTGGTCACTATAGTTTGTATTTTTTTATAACTATAATTTGTATTTTTGCAGGACATTACTTTCTAAAAAGAACTTAGAGTAAGATATGCGGCTTTTGTATTATTGATGTACAACAATGAACTCTAGACTGAAGTATTGGATAAAGCAAAAAAATTCACAACAATATTGATGAATGGTGTATGAAGTACTGGACAACAATGGTGTATGAACTCAAAACCAAAATGGTGGATGATCGATAAATATAATTGGTGGATGTCTGATTGTAGATGATTGATGGTTGAATGATGTATTGTTGATGACTTGTAAATAATTAATGGTAGATGTTGAAAATAATTTCTAAATCATTTGTAGATGCTGAAACTAACTTGTAGGCAATTGATGTATGATTGGTGAAAGATTTCTAGATATTTGGTGGATGATTTTCAGATATTTGGTAAATGATACTCGTGAATGATTAATATATGATTTGTTTATGACTGGTGAATGATATTTGGTGAATAATTGATTGTTTCATGCTTTGTTTCATGGTGGATGGTTTAGGATTTTTTTTTTAAAACGCTAAGGATTTGCATGTTTTTTTCAAAACAAAATTGAAGGTTAACAATCTGCAAATTGAAGTACCACAAGCATGAAATTGAAGGATCATACTTTTGAAACTTAAGCATCCTCATTTTGAGATATTATAGAATAATTTCTTCCTTAAACCCTAAAACAACGAGAGGTTGATACGTTCATCACGTCAGAGGCGGCGATGCCGAGGGATGTGGAGAGAGAGAGGGCGAACAATGTTCGAGGGACGGAGATCTAGAATCAAGGGCGACGATCTATAATCGAGGGCGGCGAATGATCGGGGTCGCCTTCGGCAGCTCCGGTGGTTTATAAAATCCGAGCAAGGGGGGTCTTGTATCGAAAGGTCTTATATTGAAGCGGCGATACAAGACCTTTCGATACATGAAGGTTGACAGAGAAATAAATGAAGGTTGATAGAGTAAACAATGAAGGTTAACATCAACAAAAATGAAGGGTGAATTGCGACGGTGGCGGCGTTGGTATCTGCGAGTGTGTTTCATCCACTGCAGCTCCTCGGCGTGGTTGACAAACATTCAAACAAACCCGAAAAACACGTAAAACACCATCAAAACCAAATATCATTTAATATTTTTTTACATGGGAGGGAGGACCAGACCCCATTTTAGAAAAGGGAAATAACATCCCCATCCCGATGACACGTTGCTCCCGCCCGCTGTCCCCGCGCCACCTCTCCTCCTCCATCTCGTCTCTCTCCGACCACGAAAACGAGAAGTTGCATCCGACGTAGATGAAATTAAAATCAATGTCTCCAAGTATCATGATTGAGTGAAATGAAGTTTGAAACAGAAATAAATAACAATAACTCAAATTGCTAAAAGCTTGTACATAAAACTTCAACAAAATATTGAAATCTGAACTTGAAATTATGAAAAATCAGTAGTGCAAATGAACTCTTCACAAATCAGAACTCAATAAACTATAAAAATCCTTGAAACAATAAATCAAGAACGGATCGATCGGATACAAAAAAAATCTATAATAAATACTGTAATACAGTATGAATGAACAAACAATACTCACTACAGGAAGAAACTCATCACTAAGATTCTAAAGTTTGGGCTCTCGATCCTATCCATTTTCTCTTGGACAATTCGTCGAACACAAAGGCGTTAGAATCCAGGCCCCGCCTTCTCTTACTCCGGCGGATCGTGACCCGGTGCTGAATGTAAGGCACGCCGAAAGCGAAGCCCGCGGTTACTTGGTGGATCGCTTCCACCAGCAGATCTAAGTCATGGCACCGGTGAGAGGGGGATCCTATCGACATCGGAGACGACGAATCAGATGAATTTTGGGAGGAATCTAAAGAGTGAGCCGCTGTGATTGGTAAATCGCGACGGAGACGACGAAATGGATGAATTTTGGGAGGAAGCTAAAGAGTCAGCCGTTGTGATTGGTGAATCGCGAGCGTCGGTGTTAGTAATTTGTATCTGTTATTTTACGTAAATAAAATAAATTATATTTGTTTAAAATAGATATAATATTTTACGTAAATAAATTAATTATATCAGTTCAAAAGATATAAATTAATAATTCATAAAACAGATAAATTATTTTTCAGATAAAGTATGATATTAGGTGTTAGTAATTTGTATCTGTTATTTTACGTAAATAAAATAAATTATATTTGTTTAAAATAGATATAATATTTTACGTTTTGTATCTGTTATTTTACGTAAATGGATGATTAAATCGGGTGGAGTCGCCACTGGCGGGAGTCGAACCCAAGACTTCGGGTTATCCCAAGGCTCTATAGCCATGTTAGATGCCGCATCATCCAACAACTCGAACTGGTAGAGAAGTTGGACTTCTTTACACTTATATTAATGGACCGAATATATTCTCCAATACTCCCCCTCACTTGTGGGACGATTTCAACCTCTTTGGGAAGACCCAACAAGTGGATAATTAAATCGGATGGAGTCGCCACTGGCGGGAGTCAAACCCAGGACCTTGGGTTATCCCAAGGCTCTATAGCCATGTTAGATGCCGCTGAAGGTACCGGTATACCGATCCAATCGATATATCGTGTGTGCGGAAGCGTGTAAAGCAATAGATCTACTATGCCATGATCTTAGTGCACACATATATATGTATAGACACATATTTATATATATATATATATATATATCCAATATATATATAGAGAGAGAGATTAACAAGAACACTTACAACCGGTGTAGCGTGCCTCGTTGATGTTGATGAAGGTGGTGTTGAGTCGATTGAACCACCTTCATGGATCAGCCTTGAGAATGACCTCGTCACTCTTCTTGTCTAGATCGCCCGGATGTTGAAACCGCACAAATGGCCCGGCCTCTACGTGTTGCACACGAACCCGGATGACGAACACTTTGCTTGATTGAGTCGGTTCTCCAAGAACACTCTCTCCTTTCTCTCCTTTAGTTGTGAATTTCGTGGCTGATGTTATGTATTATGAAAATCTGATTTTCATCCATATATTAGCATCATTATGCATGTCATAACACCCCATTGTAACTTCCAACATAATGGGCATCAATTATGCACCATTAACATGCAAAAGGAGTTACAAAGGAGGTGAAAGGTCATGCCACATACACATGCCACTATGCATTGTATGTGGTCCCACTTGCTTGTGTGGCATGCCATGTCACACTATGTGACATGCATCCATGCAAGCCATGCATCCCATGCATGTGAATTAAATCCACGTAAATATTGATTCTAAATCAATATATATATATATATTAAGCATCGTACATCATCTTCGAGTCCGTGTGTGACCCTGTAGGTATAATTATCGATCAATATTATATTGCTCCCAGCAATTAATATTATCGAATAATCATTTAACATCCATAGACGACCTTATGACTTTATCGATTGCACACGTAGGATCGAAGGACATATCCCAACAATCTCCCACTTGGCCTTCAGAGCCAGTGTGCTGCCAACTTCCTGTTGTCACTTTATGTCTAAGTTTGAACTTGAGGCAAGACTCGAGTCATCCTCAATCGGTTCAAACCTTTCTTGGACTTTGAGACAGACTGTAAAACCAGATTTATCACTATGATACGAATCTGGACGTGGCCACGTATTTTCCACAGTCTCGACTCTCCAAGTGGCCGGTAAGACATGTATCCCATTATAAAATGGAGGACAATCCCATCTTGTCAATCCAAGCTCTCCCACTTGCTTCCTGATATACCCAATAACAAGTTTTATAGCCTCCTTTTACGAAAGGCGTTTACTTGTATCAAAGTACACCATTTCACAATGGAATCACTCTGGACTACTCAGGTCAGAGGAAATTGCTCGACAGTCAATGAAATAGTATTATGACTCGAAATCTTAAATACTATTCCAGTCGGGTCTGTTCGATCATTAGCTCCCAGCTAATATCTATGTAATTGTACTTGATGTCCCACATCACTAGCCCATGAAGCGGCGCTATAGTACACATTACAAACTAGTTCATTGTATTATCGGTTTGTCCGTACTCGATTATACGAACCAGGAACAACTATATGATTCAAGTATATCAGTTCAACCATTGGGACTTCATTATGCGGTAAGTCGACCTCATAACCCAATTGATATCACTTAATCATTTGGACAATTCATATAAATTAAACCATATTTATATGAAGGAATATGTATTATACATATGAGTGAATGTTTATAAAATCTCCAAAAGTATCTAATACAGTAATAGAAATCACAACCCATCTCTAAGATGTCTGATCTCTATTGCAGTCGTGAAAGCCTCAAGCTTAAACTGCTGGAGAGGTTTAGAAAATGGGTTTGCAACCTTACCAAAAGTCGCAACTTTATTATCTCGATGTCTCCACAAAACTATCTCCCAGATAATGTGGAACTTCCTGAGCACCAGTTTTAGACTTGTGGTGCTTCCTATCTCATAGGCTTGCGCGATAACTCTACTATAAATAGATAACTATCGGATGGGCTGAGCTAGTTACGCCACCTAGTTCATTCAAGAACTTTCAAATCCTAACTGCCAACATTACTGCATCCAATGCAATACTGTGCTCAGCTTCTGTAGTTTAATCATCTATATTGCATTGCATGGAACTATTCCAGCAAATTTCACCTCTAACCAGACAAAAGATATAACCAGATTAAAATCGGAAATTATCTTAGTCTGTTTTGAAGTTAGCATTCAAACAGCTTGTTAATATCAACTCCTTTTGTCTTCCAAAGACAACAAAATATTATTTAGTCCATCTAAGGTACATAAGAATATTCTTGGCCGCAGTCTAATGCGCCTCACCTGAGTTTCCTTGAAACTGACTCGTCATGCTCAAAGCATACGATACGTCCGGTCGTGTACATATCATGGCGTACATTATAGACCCTATTGCCGAAGCATAAGGAATGTTTTCCATCCTCTTTTGCTCATCAAGTCCCGTAGGGCCTTGCATCTTGCTAAGAGATGTGCCATGACTCATTGGAATGAGACCCTTTTTGGCGTCTTTCATTCTGAACTTATCAAGTACCTTATCAATATAGGTCACTTGACTAAGTCCAAACATCATTTTCGATCTGTTCTTGATGCCCAATATGTACTGTGCTTCTCCAAGATCCTTCATTGAAAAACAATTCCCAAGCCATTCTTTAATAGAATTAAGCATAGAAACATTGTTTCCAATAAGGAGTATGTCACCGACATACAACACAATTAATACAACGTAACTCCCACTGATCTTCTTGTAAAACAAGACTCTTCCGAGTTCCTCTGAAATCCAAATCCCAGTATGGATTCATTGAACTGAAGATTGCTACTCCGATATGCATTCTTTATTCTATAAATAGAACTATAAGCTTGCATAATTTCTCAGCCTTATTAAGATCGATAAAACTCTTTGGTTGTGTTAAAACACATTCTCTTCTAGAATCCAATTCAAGAAGTTAGTTTTAACATCCAATATTACCATAACTCATTATCAAGATGAGTCACAATGGCTAAGTTAATCCGAATGAATAAATCACAACAACTGGTGAAAAAGATTGATCATAATCCACCTCGTGAATATAAAACTTTTACCACCAAAATTGCTTTGAAAACCCTAGGTTTTCCATTCATGTCTATATTGATCTTGAAGAACTATTTGCACTCAATAGGTCTAGCCTCTTGATGCAAATCTATCAAGTTCCAAACTTGATTACCAGACATTGAAATCATCTCGGATTATATGGCACCATGCCAATTTTTTTTTTTTTAGTAGCTGCACTCGTCATAGCTTGGATATAGTTTTAAGGTTCATCGCTTTTCAAAAGCATGACTTCATATCTCTCATTGATCACAATACCTAAGTATCTGACTAAAAGAGATATATGCCTTCTGGACCTACAAGGGCTGGTATGGTTTCTAAAACCATAGGAATACTCTCAACCCAGTCTTGAGTATTCATCATTGGTTGTTCCACTTGAACCTCGTTCAAGATAACCGAGCTCCCACTGACTTTCTAGGAAAGATATCTCTTTTCAAGAAAATCACCATCTCGAGCAACAAAATATTGTTCTCAGATAGATCGTAGAATTTGTACCCTCGAGTTTCATATGGACATACCATAAGGAAACTTTTATCCCATTTGATTTCAAGCCCTGTAGAGATAAATCTCTTCATAGAAGCTATAGAACCTCAAATCTTGATGAAAACAATTTAGGGACCCTCCCATTCCATACCTAGTATGGTGTCTTTATCAACAGCTTTTGACAGTGTCCTATTCAGTGTATAGGTTGAAGTCAAGAATAGTGTGTTCCCAAAAGAGTTCAGTAGTTCAATTAGACTCATCATCGATAGATCGAACTCTATCTAATAGAGTTAGTTTTCTCTTTTCCGAAACATAACCTTCATGTGCTTGTGAACTAATAGGTTCCACATACATCAGTATGGATCATCCCTAATTAATTACTCACATGTTCTCCTTTCTCCAAGAAAGATTACATTGTTATCTTTTCAATCACACATCATTCACATGTATCAAATGACTCCAAGTCAAATGATTCTAAAATTCCTTCTAAAAGAAGCTTCGTTACATGTTTAGATTTTGATTTGATCTAATCAACAATGTTTCAGTTATGTCTCATTGAGACTTATTCGATTTGGCCTTTGGTCTTAATGATATATGTGATTTTGTCAAGTTAAAGTATACATAAATCATATAATAATCGTGCCAAAACAAAGAATAATTCACAATTAAAATAGTTACCAAACTATTTAATAGTGAAAAACGAATCCATCAGTATCCAATACTGAACCAATATTCATTGTTTATTGAAGGTACGAAATTACATAGTTATAATACTAAAACAAGGCCCTAAGGCAAAACAACATCATATGATCATACGGCTAATGCAGCGACCTTCGCTCCATTTCTCGCCCTAGATCGACATCTCTATTCACCAAACTTATACTTCTATGTAGTTCCTTCACATGCAAATGTGAGAACCACATTTGGCATCCAATACCCAAGAAGTAGAATTTGTGAAGTTTAATGTCTATAACATTAATACCTGAAGATGAAGCAACCCCGTTCTTCACATCTTCTTTGAACTTTGGGCAAATTCAATTATTCCCAATAATTGAGTTTCATTCAAATTTCCCATTCAAAATTATCTCAATGTCAAAACGTGATAAATCGTAAGTGAAAAATCAAAGTTTTCTAACCAGCGATATTATCATGCAATTGAAGCTCTATCTCTCATAAAATATGAGGGAGCCAACCAGACAATCGATTCACGCCATCCAATGGCTCGAAAATCTCTAATTTGTGTCAATGATGAACTTAAGTGTTTAGGATTAAATCACTCCCCGAGGTGTAAATAATCATAACCTTATAATCCATCAAATGAAAGACAAATTAGGCATTTGTTTTGAAATTGAATAAAATATGAACTTTTATATGTTTGCAAGTAGTGTCCAACACTTTTGCAGTAGACGCATTGAGATTCCCTAGGAACTCTAGTAGCCTTCTTGCCCATGCTCTTTTGAATACCTCATCCCTTATCATAAGAATATCCCTCTCAGGGTCCTTTTTAATTGACGACTCATCATCTTAGAAAAATTTAGGAGATCACTTAAAACAAATAATCCAATTATTTGTTGTACATGTGGTCCCTATAGGTTTCTCTTTTCCAGCCTAGCTGAAGCGATGACCCTGGTTATTCAGAACTTTTCAATCTTAGCATATTCCCCGAACATGCTATTGAGTTGTTCAATGATATCTTAGGATGTGGTTATTTAACACATTTTCCTTGTCTACGTATTTGAGGACCATCCTCAAATTACGTTGTTAATCAAGAAAATTTATGTTGTTCAATTTTTCACAATCAAGAATTGAACGAAACTTGAATTGAGTTGATATTAGACATGATAAACTACAAAAGAAAGATAAATAAAGTATGTAAACATCCACAAAGCGGTAAACAAATAAGGTTGTCTAACAATTGTACTTATTTATTTCATTTTGTTCAATTGATATCCAATATCATTGTCCCTTAGAACAAAACGATCCCGAGATCCTCATCTTGTAAATATTTAAGCCGACTGAGTCCGCACTTAAGTATTTCAAGATAGGTAGACATACCCATGTCAATGATATCTAATATCACTCTCGGTCGACGAGAATCTCATTCTCATCTCATGTCTCGATAGCCACGCCTCCAGTGGATCTATCGATGAGAAAACCAAACTCACGTGTAAGGGTCTAACCCTTACTCCCACTTATCCCAAGATAACAAGTAGTACCCCGCTGAGGCGGACCTACCAACTTATGATCGAGGGCTTTATGGGTGTGATGTTTTGGACAAGACATTACACTCATTATTTTGGGAACTTGCATGCATAGGTTTGTTTATATGTAAGTTGAACATTTATAACATAAAACAACCTATAACTAGCAAAGCAAATAAATACGAAATCGAAAGGCCCCTAGAACCTCACAACTCTCAAACGAAAAGATTAAAAGCAACAAAATAGGCCTTGAACATCTTCTGGACTGGTCCTCGCCCTCCGTTTTAGTTCCGTGCCCTCCGATTTTGGTCAAATCTATTCTGTACCCATAAAACCACGAACGGCGCCCGCCGTTTCACAATCAGCGGTCGCCGAACACCACCGGCGGTCGCCATTTCCAAAACGGCGCCCGCCGAAAGGTCCGGGAACAATCTGCCAAGAAAAAAGCCTTTCGGCGGTCGCCGTTTCCAAAACGGCGCCCGCCGAAACAAAACAGCGCCCGCTGGAGCTACAACGGCGCCCGCCGTGTGGCTCCAGCAGCCCGGTTTTGTCCGCTTTGCTTCGTTTTGCTTCGTTTCTTCTCGTTTTCGCCGGAGAGCCGAGATCCTCCATCGAACCATGGACCAAGTCCATCGCTTACAAGTAGTACAATACAAATATAATAGAAAAACCTATCTATTACAAATGATTCCAAGGGACGCAGCCCTCAAAAGACTATGGCCAATCGGAACGTAAAAAACGACAATTTCATTCACCCGACCACTAACGGTGGCCGGCCTTACATCTAATCACATAATCACAATTAAAAAAATAATCCAATTATGTTGATTTAACCTTCGTGTCCAACACAAAAGTGTGCACGAGCCCTAGGCTCTGATACCAATTGAAGGTACCGGTATACCGATCCAATCGATATATCGTGTGTGCGGAAGCGTGTAAAGCAATAGATCTACTATGCCATGATCTTAGTGCACACATATATATGTATAGACACATATTTATATATATATATATATATATATATCCAATATATATATAGAGAGAGAGATTAACAAGAACACTTACAACCGGTGTAGCGTGCCTCGTTGATGTTGATGAAGGTGGTGTTGAGTCGATTGAACCACCTTCATGGATCAGCCTTGAGAATGACCTCGTCACTCTTCTTGTCTAGATCGCCCGGATGTTGAAACCGCACAAATGGCCCGGCCTCTACGTGTTGCACACGAACCCGGATGACGAACACTTTGCTTGATTGAGTCGGTTCTCCAAGAACACTCTCTCCTTTCTCTCCTTTAGTTGTGAATTTCGTGGCTGATGTTATGTATTATGAAAATCTGATTTTCATCCATATATTAGCATCATTATGCATGTCATAACACCCCATTGTAACCTCCAACATAATGGGCATCAATTATGCACCATTAACATGCAAAAGGAGTTACAAAGGAGGTGAAAGGTCATGCCACATACACATGCCACTATGCATTGTATGTGGTCCCACTTGCTTGTGTGGCATGCCATGTCACACTATGTGACATGCATCCATGCAAGCCATGCATGTGAATAAATCCACGTAAATATTGATTCTAAATCAATATATATATATATATTAAGCATCGTACATCATCTTCGAGTCCGTGTGTGACCCTGTAGGTATAATTATCGAT
This sequence comes from Euphrasia confusa, assembly GCA_954870475.1. NCBI lineage: Eukaryota > Viridiplantae > Streptophyta > Magnoliopsida > Lamiales > Orobanchaceae > Euphrasia > Euphrasia confusa. Next base: position 11,740,222 of record OX940958.1, read on the forward strand.
CAATATTATATTGCTCCCAGCAATTAATATTATCGAATAATCATTTAACATCCATAGACGACCTTATGACTTTATCGATTGCACACGTAGGATCGAAGGACATATCCCAACAGCCGCATTATCCAGACCTTGGGTTATCCCAAGGCTCTATAGCCATGTTAGATGCCGCATCATCCAACAGCTCACAGCTCGAACTGTTAGAGAAGTTGGGCAACTAGACATTTATAGTGGGCCGAATATATTCTCCAATACTCCCCCTCACTTGTGTCACTTGTGGGCCGATTTCAACCTCAGGGGAAGGCCCCACAAGTGGATAATTAATTCGGGCGGAGTCGCACATGGCGGGAGTCGAACCCAGGACCTGCCACAAGGCTAGGCTCTGATACCATGTTAGAAACCGCTTCATCCAACAGCTCGAACTGGAAGAGAAGTTGGACTTCTTTACACTTATATTAATGGGCCGAATATATTCTCCAATATAATCTGAAATAATAGTTGTGTCCCCTTGAACTGTTGTCTTCTACGTGTAAATATATGTTTGCGTAAGAAAGAAAAATACACCCACATAGAGAAGTACAGAAAAGTACAGTAACAGAAAAATAATAATCTCTCCAATAAGTTTCTCAATAAGAATTTTGTGTCTTGTTGTATCCTGTAAACAAATTTCTACATAGTGGAAATATTGTTTTCGGATAGTGATCAACACGCCTCAAGGCTTTTCAATTTTTGTCTCCTATACATATAAAAAATATACAACAGTCGGTGTGTGCGGATGTGTTCTGCAGAGAGAGAAGAGAAAGTGACGACAATGAAAACAAAATCTAACCTAATTTACCGATAATTATATACAGTTGACCAGGTGTAAGATGTGCATCTTACATTTGGGAGTAAGATATAAATTGCCAAACAGAACGTCTAAATAATATTAAAATCTTAATAAAATAAATTAAAAATAAATAAAATAATAATTAATAGCTTGAAACAAAAAGACACAATTTTGTATTCACATCAAATACTACAAAATAAAATTGTACAAAACAAAAAGTGTAGTATTTACTACTACACCATATGTCTTTAAATAAACTCTACCTTGCCCCGTCTTTAGTCCATATACCACACCACACCACTTCCCAATTATAATAGTAAAGCATTCACAAATGCTTACCACAATGTCTCAATGTATGTGTGCTACTTTTAATTCTTCTTCTTCTTCTTCTTTCATTCCTTTGATTGGAAGAGATGACATACACTACTTACCTAGCTACTTGATCTATTTAACATGCATTATTAATGCAATTTGCAGATGATGAATATCATGTGTCGGAGATGATGATGAGCAGCCCAAAAGCATCATCTGGATATCTCGAAGACGTGTTGTTCCAGTTCCGCCCTAAGCCAAGTAGTAGTAAGGCAGTCGAAGATTACAGCACGTCATCGCCGCCATTTGACATGACCTCACCAATCAAGGTAATCAAGCTATATATCTGATTTTCATGATACGTAAGTGCTTAATTTGATTTTATTGTATTGATTAGTTTCATGTAAGTATTGATTTACTTTTATATGGATGCATCTGATGGGAATGTGATGCCAAATCAGGTGTATAAGTATTTGTTCTTATATAATAATAATAATAATAATAATAATTCATATATATATATATATATGGCGTGCGTGGTGCGTGATTGACTTATGCGCACCTTTATTTAATTTGAATGTTAATTAATTGTGATTTTATTAATTATGAACTAATAGTAGTATCGTCATCTAAATTATGCAGGAATATTGCTCTTGGACATCAGATCTCATCCAAAATTTTGATGAAATAACAAAGTTTCACAAAAATTCAGGTATTCATTAATTAATTTAATTAGATTCCATCGATATTTCATATATTGAATTTTATGTATTTTACAATCCATAAAAAGTATTCAAGTTTTAAGCTCAAATTTTAGAAGATCAAAAAATATATAGTACCTAAAATATTTAAAATATACTCATGTATGATAAAAAAACCAATTGCAATATGCTGAAGTTTCCCTTTTCTTTTTTGGTGGTACCGAAGTTACGTTTTGTTTCTTCTCTGTCTTTTGCCTTTTCTTTTAAATTTCAGGAGGAATTTTTTTATTTATTTAATCAGAATGTATCAACTTTATATCCCTGAAAATGTTTTCTGCACTCGTCTTTTCCTCACAAAAGCTGCGAATTGGGATTGACCAAATTGAATAAATAAGTGTACTTAAAAAGTGTAAAAGAGAAAAAAGAGATTTCCTTGTATTCACAAAGAAAGACCATGACATGTCAGAGGAAAACAATGAGTATGAGATAAGAAAGAAGAGGCGGTTACTACCCAAAGTGAAGGTGGTGTGCCCATTTGCTCTTGTGAAGCCCGGAGGGTTCGAAGGGGCAACGACTTTAGACGAAATAAACGAGAGAATCCTCATGCCTCCAACGAGGCCGGTTCGCCACCCAGTGGGGGACTTTGCTTGCCGGCCGTTGGTATCTCCCGACGGGCCCGGTTTGTCCGGTAAGGCCGTCGTGTCGTTCACAAGAATTCAGACACAAGGGAGAGGCACAATAACCATTGTGAGGACTAGAGGTTGATGGTGAGTAGGAACAATATTGTTAAGGAAAAACATAATGCAAGGTTTGGAATGTATGTATATATATGGTGATGTTGAAAGGGTTTTATGTGTATGTAGAATTATGGTAAAGTATATTAACTAGACATTCATGTTTTAATGTATTTCATTTTGTAAGAGTATAAAATTAGGGCTCACATATAGTGTCGAAAATAGACATCCAAAATTTTAGCATGAATTTTTTCGAAATATATTTATTTTTATATGAACAATTTTAAAATAAAAAAAATTAAAAAATATATTTGAGGGACAATTCCGACGGCTTCTTTTGCACTGATACTAGGTGAACATAATTGAATTTAATAGGTTTGAACTGAATTGAATCGAAATTAAGTTCAATTGAATTTAATTTTAAATATTAAAATAATAATAATATAAATAAATAATTAAATGACTAATTTTTTTAAAGGTCAATCACATAGAAAATAAAAACATATGATATAGTACAGCATAGGGAATGAAAGCTAATAAAAACATATGATATAGTACAACATAGGGAATGAAAGCCTCATCGCATCACCGAGCTAACAGACTAGCTCTCCAACCAACCAACTAAACATATAGCACTAAAGAATACAAACATAATCAATCACCAGACTATATGTCATACCCTATTCAGTGCACGTGCCTGAAGAGAATTTGGAAGTCGTAACGAACGAATCCTCTCATGTATGATAGAAATCGCCTAAGAAGTCACCACTCAAGGCCACCAATTAATTGAACTAAACTTAATATGTTTGAATTGAATTAAATTTAATAAGTATGAACTGAATGAGTCTAAATTGAAACTAAATTGAATTGAGAATAAATTTAAAAGAACGTGAACAAAGTTGGGTGGATGGGTACGTGTTTTTGTTGTGATCATTGTTTACGAATACAAATAATAATGAGTTTATTGTCTAAAAGGCCTTTTCTCAAAGGCCCTTTGTTTATGAAGCCTTTGACAAAGTCAAGGTTTCAAAAAAAAGAAAAAAAATGATTTTAATACATTTTTATTATTCAAAAAACATAAAATTAATTTAGAAAATGTTTTTTTATTATAAAATATTTTTTTATTATAAATCTTAATGTTATATGTGAAAATACGTAAATGCCCTTTTCATTCTTTCTCATTTCAATTGTTTTTCAACGTTTTCATCCCCAAATTCTCTCCCCCCACCGCACGTAGAACCCTAATTTTCTGGAAAAACACATTGGATTGAATTCGAAGAAATTAGATTCAGAGACGTAGTCAGTGGTACATGTTGCTCAGGCGTGGGAGAATCAGTGTTCAATGGCGGAACATTTTGATCCAAACGATAGCCATAGCCGAGGTAATCTCGCGTCGACTACTGAAATTTGAAATGAATTTGGTTTGATCGTGTAGTAATCCGTCTGTTCATAACATAAATCTCTCGAATTTCTACTTTCCCCCAATTTTTCAAAGAATTATGTTCAAATGAAGAACCCTAATCCTCAAATCAACTTGATCGATTTCTTCTATTTTTGTAGCAGCATGAATTAGAGTGTTTATCTTATATATTTCTTATGGTGTTGAACACTGAGACATAAATTTCTTGAATTTCCACTTTTCCCCAATTTTTCAAAGAATTGTTCAAATGCAGAACCCTAACCCTAATCCCCAAATCAATTTGATCAGCATGAATTAGAGTGTTTATCAATATAATTCTTATGGTGCAGAACACTAAGCCACAAATCAGTTTTCTGTGTTCATCCCCTGAGTTTTAAATATGAACAAATGTGATATTTGATCCATTTACAAATCAATTTGAAATGTTCTTTTTGCAATGCAGAATATTGATCAGTGTCTGGGCTGGATGAGATGAGAAAAGATGTGGATATGACTATGCCAAAAGAAGGAACCTATGAAGGAGTTTGGAAATTAGATTTTTCTTCATTCCAGTTGTTAAATGTTACTACATTGAAGTTTTAAAATTGGGTTGTATTGATGTTGATTCATTTAAATTCTGATTTTCTGGTTTGTATTGATGTTGCTTCATTGTAGACAATCTGAAAAGTTGTTTTGTATAGATGTTGAATCTGAAAACAGTTGTAGACAACTTGGGAAGCTAATTGTTGTTTTGATATTCAAAACTGCTACATATTGTTCTATAAACAAATTGTTTGGTTTGATGTAGTATATTTATAGGTTTTGTGGTTTTGTTTTGGTTTGATGCAGTATATATGTTAAGGTTTAATTTGGTTTGGTTATAGTGAATCAGGTTTGAGCTTGTACTAGTATATGTGTATTGTTTGTTTTAAATCACAATTGTATCAACAGGTACATAATCAAAGCTAGTGAATTGGAATAATCAAAGATATCAAAAATTAGAAAATAATAAATTAAAACCACCAAAAAAGCTTGAATACTACTTAGAATGGACCTGCCCAAATTGTACTACTAAAACTTACAAAAATATAACTAAATACTGCTAGAAGAGGGCACTGCCCAAATTGTTTCAAAATTCACAAAAATATAGCACCGAAATGCTAAAAGGGACACAACCCAAATTGTAGCATCATTCACAAAACCAAAAAAACCATAATGTTAAAAGGGGGACACAGCCCAAATTGTTCGATAAGTTAACAAAACAGAAAAACATAATAACAGACTTTTTCACAGAGGGGGTGCTTGGGATATGTGCAGTGTATTCGAGACAGGTTCGTAGGTGAAGAGCAAAGTCATTCCTTTCTTCAAATTGTTGTGCTGGCAGAAGGCTCTCCAATTCTGCTGGAGGAACACATACTTGCTCTCCTTTCCCTTTCCTGCAAACACCGTGGCAGGCATTTTCTCCCCTCTCTCATTTGCAAGCTTCACTTCAACCTTGTACTGGAGCCCAGAAGCCGCAGCAAATGTTGCTGGAATCCTCTGCAGTGAAGTTGGAAACAAAATATTAATGGAAATTGTAGATGACACTAAAAAAAATGAAAAAAGAACCCAAATAACACTTACCACACGATAGCGATGATGTTCTTTCAGTTTAAGTAGAAAGCTCTCACAGACCTCCAGTTCCCGGCTCCTCCGGCCTCCATCCACAGCATAGTTGATCTCAATCATGTCCCTCCCAAAAATAGCAATCTGGAAGATGTGGGATAAGTAGTTCCACTCAAATACCAGCATTTGATGATTCTGAATGTCATATTTCTGACTGAAGGCTGACCATCCATCTCCAAGAATCATGCGGCCCAGCTCATCTTCATAAAATTCAGCAGGCATCATTAGACCAGAAGGAGTCTTCAGAAACACATGCCTTGGGATATTGTGTGTGCATGCATCCACAAATGCTCTGGGTATAATCTAGCAAACAAAGGTGTAGTTACAAGTTACAACAGAAAACCAGAATCAAAATCAAAGCATACAAAGCAAAGCATACAAAGCAAAGCATACAAAGCAAAGCATACAAAGCAAAGCATACAAAGCAAAGCAACAATGTATACTTACAATGTACTCTGTGACTGGATCAATGATATATGTGTGGAATCTGGGACTGTATGAGGGTCCCTTCCTTTTTCTTCCTGAAACCGATGTGGATGCTATAGTATCCACAATATGTAAAATAAATGTATGTTATTTACAACAGGGTTTGATGCATGTAAAATAATAGGGTTCAAACCAAATCACCGAATACCCCTAGGCCCTAACCACATACGGGTTTAAAACGAGAAGGCAAATTACCTTTGGATCTGGGGTTTCCTCCTCCTTCTCCTCCTTTATAGCTGGTTGAAGCCAGTGTGAGAACCCGTGCGTCCGACAGCGTGCGTATAGACGTCCTACTGTCTTCGAATATCCTGAAACCGCTCCGTGTGTTTCTTGGCCACATTTGTGGCATACATGAGCAAGACTGGTGGTTCTGCCCAAATTCTTCATTCTCTGCAAAAAAAGGGTATACTATAAAAAAAATTGGTATGTGGTAGTTCATTAATAAAAAAAACCCCAAATAGTTATTTCAAGAAAGTGATGAAAAAAAGAAAAAAAAACAAACCTGGAACGGATGCTTGAACGGCTCTGGAACGGAGAAGATGAAAGGGGTGAGGATGAAGTGATTAGGGTTAGAGGGGGTATGGGGTGATTAAAGTAAAAAAAAAAAAGAATAAAATACAATAATTATACAGTACTCAAATCATTACGGAAAGAGGTGCGTGTGACCGACCGACGGGGGAGTTGAACGGGTGTGTTACTAGCCGTTGATTACATCTGAACGGATGGCTGTGATGTAAAGTTCACCATTGGATCGGATCGACAAACACATTCATTGATTACATCTGAACGGATGGCTGTGATTAATTCTTGGTTTTTTCATTTTTTATTTATTGAAATTAATAGATGGCTGTGATTAAATCTTGTATTATTCAGTTTTAAACGGATGTCTACGATTTAATCTTGAATTCCAGACACACATACCTAAGAATAATGGTAATATACCCAATGTAATTCTAAACCGTTTAGTATGAAGTCTCCGATACGCAATATGCATGGTATATAAGCCAGCTTCTATGAAATTACACATTGTGATATATAGATTTTCAATACACCTAAGACTAAATGTCATATACCTTCATATTAACTTTATATTATTAATGTTATTTAATGAAATTAACTTTATATTATTAACTTTATATTAGTAATTAAAATATTATTTAATGAAATTAACTTTATATTATTAACTTTATATTAGTAATTAAAATGTTATTTCATTAAATTAACTTTATATTAGTAATTAAAATGTTATTTAATGAAATTAACTTTATATTAGTAATTAAAATGTTATTTAATGAAATTAACTTTATATTATTAACTTTATATTAGTAATTAAAATGTTATTTCATGAAATTAACTTTATATTAGTAATTATTAAAATGTTATTTAATGAAATTAACTTTATATTATTAACTTTATATTAGTAATTAAAATGTTATTTCATGAAATTAACTTTATATTAGTAATTAAAATGTTATTTAATGAAATTAACTTTATATTATTAATTTTATATTAGTAATTAAAATGTTATTTAATGAAATTAACTTTATATTATTAACTTTATATTAGTAATTAAAATGTTATTTCATGAAATTAACTTTATATTAGTAATTAAAATGTTATTTAATGAAATTAACTTTATATTATTAACTTTATATTAGTAATTAAAATGTTATTTCATGAAATTAACTTTATATTATTAATTTTATATAAGTAATTAAAATGTTATTTCATGAAATTAACTTTCTATTTGTAATTAAAATGTTATTTAATGAAATTAATGTTATTTCATCAAACTATAAAAAAAGTCATCAAAAGTATTTTACATCCACCATAAAAAAAGTTAAAAAATATAAAATAATAAACAATCATATTAGGATTATACCATCATTTTGTCATCAAAGAATTCAAGCTCGCATATCTTTCAGAATTCCTTTCCAGAGGCTCTCCATCACTTTCAGCCTCTTTACTTTTTTCCAGAGGCTCTCCATCACTTTCAGTTGCTTCTTGGCTCATTTGTTTTGGAAGAATAGTCTTCTTCATTCTATCTCCAGACCCCCTCGGTTCCCCGACTGATTTTTTCCTTTTCAATGACGGCCGTCCACTTTGAGCCTTAACTTTTGGTGGCAAAACATCTGCATTAAGAACTTCATCAGGAAACTCACATTCATCTTCATTAGGCAGAGGTAAGATGAACTCAGAATAGGTGATCTTCCATGTTGCAGCTGTTGGAGTGGTATACTTAATGTCTAGATTTGAGTATTATGAACTCCTTGTACACTTTCATTTACCTATTAAATACAAACATTCATTTGCTTTTAATTATTGTTAATTAAATATATGCAAATTATAGTCCTGGATTTTATACGTTGTAGTTAGTATGGTGTTGCATGGGCACACAGAAGATCATACTATCGGTTACTCGTATTTAATCGAACAGATGCTCACGACCTAGATGGACACGGACCAATCCATCGGTATAGTCGTTGTGTGAGAGAGAAAATAATTTATCTTAATTATTTTATCACACTTGTACACTTGGTGTATTGAGCGGATCGATTGAGACTCATCAATTAGGTTTGCTCGGCGATAATTGATTTGAGACTCAGTGTATTTTATTCTTAATCCCCGATATTGTTGCGGGTGTGTATATTCAATATAAGTGACTTTGATTTACCAAAGGAATTAACCGATTTAATTATTGGGTTAATTACCGGTTAAGTTGGGTCACTATATTTTATATATGGCATGTCGTGAATGATTGACCGGACAGTGTATCCCGGAAGGGTTGATAATATCCCCGAGATGAGCTCATAAGGATTTATTATGTAAACCTCGCGAGTGGATTTAATTCCGCATAATAAATAAGGTTGAGTGGTACTAGTCTCGGATAAAAGAGATGAATAAATTTATTAAGCAATAAATAAATTTTATTCATGGATATTTATATCTTAAATACACGGAATAAATAATACTACCGGAGAAATATTATTTGGATATAATATGGTTTAATATTGGGAGTGCAATTAAATTTATATAGTGGAAAATAAATTTAATTAATATTGATAAGGATTAATGGACTTGGGCAGTGGGCTCAATTTAATCTTCAATATTGGAAGCCCAATATTCCACCTCCTTTAGATCCCCTACGTAGCCTATAAAAGCACTACATGGCCTTCATAATAGACAAGACAAGATAATCATACTTGATTAGTCTAGAGAGTTGAAGGAGATCCATAGGAGTTCGATAGATCGTCGCCCACCCGACGTTCGAACGGAGTGCAAGGAATACGTGGGAAGATTCAAAGGTCATCTTGATTTCGTTTCTCCGAACAACGAATCGAAAGGTAAAAAATCTAAACGCCCTTGATTTATTCGGTTTTGGTTTATCGAGAATACCGTAGAACGCAAGATCCGAAGTTCGAACCCGGATTAGACGGACGATCGCGTGGTGGTGGCGAAGCCACCGGACCACGCCAATCGCCCGCTAGGGTTTCGGCGGGCATGGGGAGGATCGACCCTCGGCTGGGCCGAGGGCGTGCGATCGATCACGATGATCGATCGCTGGGCACGGGCTGGTGCCGTGCCCGACCCCGCCGTGAAGGCGGGGCTCCTCCATGCAGCGGCGATTCGCCGGACTCGCCGCGGGGGCTGCTTGGCAGCCCCGGCCGATCGCTGGATGCGATCGGCGTGCGATCGCACAACCCCGCGAAGCGGGGGTTCGGCTGGGGGCGGGCCGCGCGCCTTCGGGTGCGTGGTCTCCAAAGGCTGGACCCCGGCAAGTTCGTCGGTGTTCGTGTGATGTCCGGCGAAGGGTTTGATCGGGTTATTGACTTCCGCAAATTTTAATAGCCCGGGATATCGAATTCCAACAATTGGTATCAGAGCGTGGTTTACGTTCGCGGTATTTTCGATAAAATTGTTCTACCTTGCAGGGTTCCGACTATTATGGCTTGATTTAATATTCGTTTAATTTATTTTGTCATGTATGTTGGTTTGATTAAACTCTCGGACATGTCGAGATTCGTTTTTGGTGGTGAATGCTTGTAATAGTAAAAATTCGGGGGTTGACCGAATTTAGGATTTATTATTACGTTCTACGTTTTTCCGGAAATTGTATAGGGTCGATTTCATGTATAGAATCGATACCGGATAGTGTAAAATTTTTTGTAATTTATTTTGCGTTGGATCGATGTCGAAACGACCGCCAGAGAAGACTCGTGACGAAGGAGATGATCGTGAGGGTAAGGACAAGGATCGACCATCCCCATGGTCGATCCATGAGGACAATCGACCCACGCCCTAAAGGGCTGACCGTGGGAGCTTCGGCCACGCCGGCCACCATGGGAGGTGGCGCGTGGGCTGGACGGCGGCGGCATATAGGCGGCGGTCGAGGGTGGCGCGGGGATCCCCACCCCGTGCTATCCCCGTCTGGTGATTCTATTTCCTAATTGATTCGGGTTTTTCCTATTTGAGTGTTCCTATTTTTGGGAACTCTCATGGATTAGGAAAAGAATCAATTTGGAATTAATTAGGATTCCTAATTGATTATTTCTATTTTATGGAAATATTCATGGATTAGGAATCTAATTAATTTGGAAAGTAGAAGAGTCCTAAATTATTTTATTTCCTTATTTCATTATGGAAATCATCTAGAATATTCCAAGTGGGTCTTGGATAGATTATTCTAGAGATTTGATGAAGTAGAAAGGGAAAATAAAATAAATAAAAATATTAATAATATTTAATTTTATTTTTGATTTATTCGATTGACTTAATTATTATTAATTAAGTATCTTTTGGATTTATTAAAAATAAATAGATTTAAATATTGGAAATTAATATTCTCGTCACATGAAGCATTCAAGAACGAAGACTGAAGACTAGAAGATGCGTACGGAGATGGAGTAAAGCCATAATAGTCGGAAAATAATATTCTAGTAATTATTTTGACTATGTGATAATACTATGTGCTTTATTACATGTATGCATGCTATATGTGTTTACTTTTATGCACTAGATAGCGTATCCCTTTATTGTAAAAAGCTAAGTGGGAGAGAGTATGGAAACATACCCATGGTCTCCATTGCTGCTCTCTTGGTGACTTTTATAAACTTTTGAAGTTTGTATAGATAGGTCATTGGAGGAGAGTTCTTGTAATTCCTCTTACGAGAAACATTGATTGAGTTCATCAAACAATGCCTAATTTGTCTTTCCAAAACTGACTTCAAGTCGACTGATTCTCACCCCGGGGAGTGGAATGGAGCCAGAGCCACTTGGTCATGTCGAGGACACAAATTAGAGGCAGTCGTACCATTCTTTGATAGATGGATCGATTGTCTGCTCGGCTCCCTCATTTATGAGAGATAGGGTTGTTCGCATGGTGAATCACTGGTTAGAAACTTCGAGTTTCACTTATGATTCTCCGCGTCTTGATTTACAAGATCGAATGGATCAAGTAATTGGGAGTCAATTATAAAGATCTCTTAGTGCAGTAAACGTCCACACAACGTGGCTTGCTGTACTGACGGATTTTGGATTAATTGATGTAGACAGTTGTAAGGAATTGTGAAGAGTTGTGAAGTTATCGTAAACGTCCACACAACGTGGCTTGCGGTGATGTAGCAATTCCAAACGATTTACTTTGGTGCTGAGTAATGGTTTACACTTAGTTACGCCTTATAGTATTCCTCACACCGAGGTTCCGCTATAAGCGATGTATGACCGAAGGAAATCTAATTGCTAAGTCGTTTGGGTGGGTAAACGTCCACACACCGTGGTTTGCCTTACCTGATGGGATTTTAGATGTGATTAGTGATTTAATGATATTATTTAAGGGAGATAATATCGGATATTAAATTGTTTGTTTGTTTTATGTGCTTATAGGTTAAGAATGACTGTGACCCCACTTTGTGATATACTTAAAGATGAAAACTCACTGGTTCCATATAGTACTGATTGGAAAAGAAATCTGGACATTGTCCAGACTGTTGAGCCTTCCGAATCCACAACTAACCCAACTCATGAGGACATTTGGAATGACCTCAGAATGATGTTGATACATAGTGTGGAAGCCGGACAAGAAGTGATTGACATACTCTATAAATTCAGTCCTATTAGAGAATCGCTTAAAAACAATTTGAAAAAGGCGGAACTTATAAGTATGGTCAGAAAATCACAAGCTCTTGTGGCTAAGATGGAAGTGCAAGCAAAGAAGCCCAGTGGTTCCAAACCACGGAGTGGGAAGAGCAAGCCGCGAGGCAAGTGCTATCGATGCAAGCAGTCTGGGCACTGGAAGTCTGATTGTCCTCTCATCAAAGGTACGAAATTTTCCTTAGTCACCGAAACATTGTCAGTGGTGATATCTACCAGCACCTGGTGTGTAGATACGGGGGCCACTGATCATGTCTGCAATTCAATGCAGGGGTTCCAGGAAACCCGGAGACTTAGAGAGGGAGAGATCGTGGTCTACATGGGCAATGCCGCGAAGGTGGCGGCTGTTGCAGTGGGAGACGTTCACTTACGCTTTAGTAGTGATAGGGTTTTAGTTTTACATAATTGTCTTTATGTACCCAACTTTAGAAAGAATTTAATTTCGGTTTCTAAACTAATTATGAATGGATATTCTGTCTCTTTTGACCACTCTGTGATCATAAGAAGAAACAGTGAGATTATCTGTTCTGGTACATTGGTGGACGATTTGTATGTGCTAAATCCTGAGTCTAACACGATGCAACTAACCGAGAGTAATAACACATCTACGAACACCAATAAGAGAAAGGAACCTTCTAAGATGAATCAATTATACTTGTGGCACTTAAGGCTAGGTCATATTAACTCAAATAGAATTCAAAGGTTGAAAACTGATGGTCTCATCAGTGGTGTTGAAGGAGAGGACCTTCCAACCTGCGAATCCTGTTTAGAGGGTAAAATGACCAAGCGTTCTTTTTCTGGTAAAGGACGAAGGGCTGAACAAGTATTGGATTTGATTCACTCTGATGTATGCGGACCTATGTCTACTCAGGCAAGGGGAGGGTACGAGTATTTCATCACTTTCACTAATGATTACTCAAGGTATGGATTTGTATACCTGATGCGCCGCAAGAGCGAATCCTTTGACAAGTTCAAGGAGTTCAATGCTTTTGCGGAGAACTTTCAAGGTAAATCCATTAAATGCCTGCGATCTGATCGCGGAGGCGAGTACCTGTCTGGAGAATTCAAGGCATACTTGGCAGAGAATGGGATTGATTCCCAAATGACATCACCATATACTCCTCAGCAGAATGGTGTGTCGGAAAGAAGGAATAGGACTCTTATGGAAATGGTGCGTTCAATGATGAGTTACTCGGACTTACCTACTATGTTCTGGGGATATGCCTTGGAAACGGCGGCGTACATTCTCAACATGGTTCCAACAAAAACGGTACCCACCACACCCATGGAAAGGTGGAGCGGGCGCAAGCCTAGCCTCAGGAACCTTCGGATCTGGGGTTGTCCAGCACATGTGTTGCGACAAGGTGCCGATAAGTTAGAACCTAGATCAGAATTACGGCTGTTTGTAGGATACCCGAAAGGAACTAAAGGTGGCATGTTCTATAGTCCTACGGACCAGAAGATCGTTATAAGTACTAACGCTCGGTTCTTAGAGGAAGACTATGTCATGGACCACAAGCCCAAAAGTGACATAATACTTGATGAGTTGAGAGGTAACAAGGAAGACTTAGATACAGCCGAACCGAGTATAGATACACCACTAGAATCTGCACCTGACACTGTCACTGTTAATACACCGGAACGCCGTCGTAGTGGGAGGGTTGTTAAACAACCAGACCGATGGATTGGACTGGGTGAGTCTTCGGACTCTGGACCTGGAGTTCATGAAATCGATCCCTGGACCTATGACGAGGCGGTACAAGATATAGATGCGCCTTCTTGGAAGAAAGCGATGAAATCCGAAATAGAATCTATGGATTCTAATAAAGTCTGGGATCTTGTAGAACCACCAAACGGCGTAAAGCCAATTGGGTGTAAATGGGTCTACAAAAGAAAGAGAGGATCTGACGGAAAGGTTGAAACCTTTAAAGCTCGGCTTGTTGCGAAAGGATATACTCAGAAAGATGGAATCGATTATGAGGAGACCTTCTCGCCGGTAGCCAAGATAAAGTCGATCCGGATTCTCTTATCCATAGCAGCTCATATGGATTATGAGGTGTGGCAAATGGATGTCAAGACAGCTTTCCTAAATGGAAGTCTTGACGAGACTATTTATATGAAACAACCAGAAGGATTCATTGCTAAGGGGCGAGATCATCTAGTGTGCAAGCTTAATCGATCCATTTATGGATTGAAACAAGCCTCGAGATCGTGGAACCTGCGGTTTGACGAAGTAGTCCAATCTTTTGGATTCAGTCAAAGCATGGACGAATCGTGTGTGTATTGGAAACGTGATGGGAAGAAAGTGGTGTTTCTCGTGCTTTATGTAGACGACATTCTTCTCATTGGCAACAGTGTGAAAATGTTGTCAGACATAAAGGGATGGTTGTCTAGACAATTCGATATGAAAGATTTGGGAGAAGTCGGGCATGTTCTAGGGATCAAGGTTATAAGGGATCGCCGGAATAGAACATTGTACCTATCCCAGCAATCCTACATAGACACGATTCTGGCTCGTTTTAACATGCAAGATTCCAAGAAGGGTGAGCTGCCCTTCAGTAAAGGAACTTATCTTTCTAAGGAGATGTGTCCTCAGACACAAAAGGAGAAAGATGAAATGAAAGCAGTTCCCTACGCTTCGGCTGTGGGAAGCTTGATGTATGCAATGTTATGCACGAGGCCTGATATCTGCTATGCAGTTGGCGTAGTAGCGAGATATCAGAGTAACCCTGGAAAGGCTCATTGGACTGCCGTAAAGAGCATTTTCAAGTATTTGCGAAATACTAGGGATTATGTTCTAAGTTACGGAGCAGAAAATCTGATTCCTTTGGGTTATACGGATTCGGATTTCCAAGCTGATAAGGACCGGTATAAGTCGATATCAGGCTATGTGTTCACTTTTAGAAAGAGGTGGAACCTTGAAATGAAAGAGTGATAAGTAGGATGCTTATCAGACTCTCTCATAACCGAATAGCAGCCTCAGAGGCAGAGGAAGTTTTGGTTAGGTTCCGGGATAACCTCTGGACTTGGATGTGACTCTTAGTTTACCAAAGGCTATTGAATAGCGGTGCACGGTAAACTGGAAGAAGTCACAAGTCAAAAGTGATGATAACACATAGAGCAAGTACCACCTGATTCGAGGCATCGTCTTGGGAGACGACGCTGTAGTCACCAAGATAACTTCAGAGCGGCAACCTAGAGTGCTCATTCACATGGTACTTCTCGGAAGTACAACTTAAGCACGTGATGAGTATGGGAGTCGGGAGTTTGGAGGAAATGACTAGACCTTAGTATAAGTGGGAGATTGTTGGAGTGGTATACTTAATGTCTAGATTTGAGTATTATGAACTCCTTGTACACTTTCATTTACCTATTAAATACAAACATTCATTTGCTTTTAATTATTGTTAATTAAATATATGCAAATTATAGTCCTGGATTTTATACGTTGTAGTTAGTATGGTGTTGCATGGGCACACAGAAGATCATACTATCGGTTACTCGTATTTAATCGAACAGATGCTCACGACCTAGATGGACACGGACCAATCCATCGGTATAGTCGTTGTGTGAGAGAGAAAATAATTTATCTTAATTATTTTATCACACTTGTACACTTGGTGTATTGAGCGGATCGATTGAGACTCATCAATTAGGTTTGCTCGGCGATAATTGATTTGAGACTCAGTGTATTTTATTCTTAATCCCCGATATTGTTGCGGGTGTGTATATTCAATATAAGTGACTTTGATTTACCAAAGGAATTAACCGATTTAATTATTGGGTTAATTACCGGTTAAGTTGGGTCACTATATTTTATATATGGCATGTCGTGAATGATTGACCGGACAGTGTATCCCGGAAGGGTTGATAATATCCCCGAGATGAGCTCATAAGGATTTATTATGTAAACCTCGCGAGTGGATTTAATTCCGCATAATAAATAAGGTTGAGTGGTACTAGTCTCGGATAAAAGAGATGAATAAATTTATTAAGCAATAAATAAATTTTATTCATGGATATTTATATCTTAAATACAAGGAATAAATAATACTACCGGAGAAATATTATTTGGATATAATATGGTTTAATATTGGGAGTGAAATTAAATTTATATAGTGGAAAATAAATTTAATTAATATTGATAAGGATTAATGGACTTGGGCAGTGGGCTCAATTTAATCTTCAATATTGGAAGCCCAATATTCCACCTCCTTTAGATCCCCTACGTAGCCTATAAAAGCACTACATGGCCTTCATAATAGACAAGACAAGATAATCATACTTGATTAGTCTAGAGAGTTGAAGGAGATCCATAGGAGTTCGATAGATCGTCGCCCACCCGATGTTCGAACGGAGTGCAAGGAATACGTGGGAAGATTCAAAGGTCATCTTGATTTCGTTTCTCCGAACAACGAATCGAAAGGTAAAAAATCTAAACGCCCTTGATTTATTCGGTTTTGGTTTATCGAGAATACCGTAGAACGCAAGATCCGAAGTTCGAACCCGGATTAGACGGACGATCGCGTGGTGGTGGCGAAGCCACCGGACCACGCCAATCGCCCGCTAGGGTTTCGGCGGGCATGGGGAGGATCGACCCTCGGCTGGGCCGAGGGCGTGCGATCGATCACGATGATCGATCGCTGGGCACGGGCTGGTGCCGTGCCCGACCCCGCCGTGAAGGCGGGGCTCCTCCATGCAGCGGCGAGTCGCCGGACTCGCCGCGGGGGCTGCTTGGCAGCCCCGGCCGATCGCTGGATGCGATCGGCGTGCGATCGCACAACCCCGCGAAGCGGGGGTTCGGCTGGGGGCGGGCCGCGCGCCTTCGGGTGCGTGGTCTCCAAAGGCTGGACCCCGGCAAGTTCGTCGGTGTTCGTGTGATCTCCGGTGAAGGGTTTGATCGGGTTATTGACTTCCGCAAATTTTAATAGCCCGGGATATCGAATTCCAACAGCAGCAAGGTAATAATCACTGCACATGCAGTAGAAATCCTTCCCCACATGTTTTGCTGCAGCAACTGCATGAATACAGGGCAGCTTATCCAAATCAAACCTCCTGCATGTGCACGTACGTGCCTCCAAATCAACAAGTCTGCAAGACTGCTCAACAGACACCTGAAACTTATTCGGGTTGCAAATCACCCTAACCACAGGGGACACCTCCAACATATGATTATATGTCTTCAATATTTCTTCTTCAATTTTTGGAGTGACTTGTGTACTGTTGGAGTTGTGTACTTAATGTCTAGATTTAAGTAACGGTAAAACTCCCGATCATAGCATTTAATCTATTTAATTAATAAACAATTGTTTGCTTTTAATTATTATTAATTAAATATAAGCAAATCATAGTCCTAGATTTTATACGTTGTAGTTAGTATGGTGTTGCATGGGCACACAGAAGATCATACTATCGGTTACTCGTATTTAATCAAACAGTGGCTCACGACCTAGATGGATCCGGACCAATCCATCGGTATAGTCGTTGTGTGAGAGAGAAAATAATTTATCTTAATTATTTTATCACACTTGTACACTTGGTGTATTGAGCGGATCGTTGAGATTCATCGATTAGGATTGCCGGCGATAATCGATTCGAGTCTCAGAGTATTTTATTCTTAATCCCCGATATTGTTGCGGGTGTGTATATTTAATATAAGTGACTTTGATTTACCAAAGGAATTAACCGATTTAATTATTGGGTTAATTACCGGTTAAGTTGGGTCACTATATTTTATATATGGCATGCCGTGAATGATTGATCGGACAGTGTATCCCGGAAGGGTTGATAATATCCCCGAGATGAGTTCATAAGGAATTATTGTGTAAACCTCATGAGTGGATTCGTTCCGCACAATAATTAAGGTTGAATGGTACTAGTCTCGGATTCAAGAGATGAATAAATTAATTAGCAATAAATTAATTTTATTCATGGATATTTACATCTTAAATACACGGAATAAATAATACTACCGGAGAAATATTATTTGATATAATATGGTTTAATATTGGGAGTGCAATTAATTTATATAGTGGAAAATAAATTAATTAATATTAATGGGAGATTAATAGATTTGGGCTTGGGCTCAATTTAATCATTAATATTGGAAGCCCAATATTCCACCTCCTTTAGATCCCCTACGTAACCTATAAAAGCACTACATGGTCTTCTCTTTTCTACATACACACATCATAACTTGAAGATCATAATTCTTCTAGAGAGAGAAAGTAGAGAGAGAGAGAAGAGGATCCATAAGCTTGGAGGATCGTCGCCCACCCGACGTTCAAGCTAGTGCAAGGAATACGTGGGAAGATCATAAGGTCATCATCTTGATTCCGTTTCTCCGCACAACGAATCGAAAGGTAAAATCATATACTCTCTTCTATGATTTTATGTGAATTGATTGTGATACATACATGAACGCACGATCCGGGAATACGTATGAACTTCGGGGACGGGGATTCGAGATCCCCGGCGAAGATCAAGACGAACCCTCGGCTGGGAGCCGAGGGAGTCGATCGAACCCGAGGGTTCGATCGTGTGCACGCGAGGAACCCCGACTGGGAGCCGGGGTGGGCGATCGACCGTGGTGGTCGATCGCCGGGCAGCCGCGGCTGGAGCCGCGGCGGGTTCGCCGCTGGGCGAACCGCCCTCCTCGGGCGGTGGCGGTGAGTCGCCGGACTCACCGCCCGGGGCTGCCGGAGCAGCCCCAGCGATCGCATCCGTGCGATCGCGAACCCCACGGTGGGGTTCGGCTAGGGTTTAGCCGCGGGTTCATCCCGCGGCGATGCTCTTGTCGAGCCCGGTTCTTCGTGGTGTTCGTGATCGGTTTTCCGGCGACGGGATTTTCGGTCGGGGTTATCGGTTCCGCAATTTTTGATACCCCGGGATATCGAATTCCAGCAATTGGTATCAGAGCGTTTGGTTTCGTGTTCATGTATGTGTTCAATTGTGTTCTACCTTGCAGGGATTCCGACTATCATGGTTTAATTAATTGTTAATTATTGGTTTAATTAATTGCTATTTAATTTACCATGATTGTTCGTTTATTAAACTCTCGGACATGTCGAGATTCGTTTTGTGTGGATGAATGCTTGTAATAGTAAAAATTCGGGGGTTGACCGAATTTAGGATTTATTATTACGTTCTATGTTTTCCGGAAAGTGTATAGGGTCGATTTCATGTATAGAATCGATACCGGAATTGTAAATTTATTTCTTGTAATTTATTTACGTTGGATCGATGCCGAGACGACCACCGGAGAACTCGTGTGACGAAGAATACGAAGAGGATGAAGGACCGGGGGTCGATCAACCCCATGATCGACCCCATGACCGAAGCCATGGGGAGGGGTCGACCGCCCCTCGGCTGGGGCTGCCGCCGGCAAGGTGGTGGCCGGCCGGCTGGGGAGGCGGCGGCGGTGCCCTCTCCGGTGGTGGCGGCGGTCGGTGGTGGTGGTGGTGGTGCGGGGATCCCCAACCCGTGCTACTCCTACTCCTACCAAGATACTACTTACCTAATTAATTCAAGTTTTCCTATTTTGAGTATTCCTAACTTTGGGAACTCTCTTGGAAATAGGAAAAGAATTAATTGGAATTAATTTTATTCCTTATTCTATTATGGAAGTCTTCTAGAGTATTCCGAGTTCTACTTGGAATAGGATCCTAGAGATTTAGTAGAATTGGAAAGGAATAAAAGGATTGATTTAATTCCTAATTGATTATTCCTATTTTATGGGAATTTTCATAGTAAAGGAAATTAATTAATCTTGGAAAGTAGAAGAGTCCTAATTTATTTTATTTCCTTATTCTATTATAGAAGTCTTCTAGAATATTCCAAGTTTGACTTGTATAGATTATTCTAGAGATTTAATAGAATTAGATAGGAAAATAAATAAATTAAAATATTAATAATATTTAATTTTATTTTTGATTTATTCGATTGACTTGATTTTCGAATTGAGTATCTTTTGGATTCATTGAAAATAAATAGATTTAAATATTGGGATTAATATTCTCGTCACATGGAGCATTCAAGAACGAAGACTGAAGACTAGAAGACACATACGGAGATGGAATAAAGCCATGATAGTCGGAAAATAATTTTTCTAGCATTATTTTGACTATGTGCTATGTGCTTTATTACTTGTATGCATGCTTATGTGTTTAATTATGCATTAGATAGCGTATCCCTTTGTTATAAAAAGCTAAGTGGGAGCGGGGATGGAAACATTCCCATGGTCTCCATTACTGTTCTCTTGGTGACATTTATGAGCTTTCGAAGTTCATATAGATATGTCATTGGAGGAGAATTCTTGTAATTCCTTTTACGAGAAACATTGATTAAGTTTATCAAACAATGCCTAATTTGTCTTTCTAAAACTGACTTCAAGTCGACTCATTCTCACCCCGGGGAGTGGAATGGAGCCAAAGCCACTTGGTCATGTCGAGGACACAAATTAGAGGCAGTCGTACCATTCTTTGATAGATGGATCGATTGTCTGCTCGGCTCCCTCATCTAATGAGAGATATGGTTGTTCGCATGGTGAATCACTGGTTAGAAACTTCGAGTTTCACTTATGATTCTCCGCGTCCTGATTTACGAAATCGAATGGATCTTGTAACTGGGAGTCAATTATAAAAGTCTCTTAGTGTAGTAAACGTCCACACAACGTGGCTTGCTTCACTGACGGATTTTGGATTAATTGATGTAGACAATTGTAAGAAATTGTGAAGAGTTGTGAAGTTGTCGTAAACGTCCACACAACGTGGCTTGCGGTGATGTAGCAATTCCAAACGATTTACTTTGGTGCTGAGTAATGGTTTACACTTAGATACGCCTTGTAGTATTCCTCCCACCGAGGTTCCGCTATAAGCGATGTATGACCGAAGAAAATCTAATTGCTAAATCATTTGGGTGGGTAAACGTCCACACAACGTGGCTTGCCTTACCTGATGGGATTTTAGATGTGATTAGTAATTTATTGATATTATTTGAGGGAGATAATATCGGATATTAAATTAATTGTTTGTTTAAATGTACTTATAGGTTTAGAGAATAGCTATGAACCCACTTTCTATGATACTCAAGGAGCATAAGCTCACTGGCCCCAACTATATTGATTGGAAGAGAAATTTAGACATTGTCCTAACTTCGGAGGAGTACAAGTTTGTACTCCATGAAGTGTGCCCTGCTGAGCCCACGGCTGCCTCAACTGATGAGGAAAAACTGACATATCGGAAGTGGAAAAAGGCTGATGAAATGGCTAGGTGCTATATTTTGGCTTCCATGTCAAATGTACTCGAAACCCAACATCAGTCGATGGACACTGCCTATGATATGATGTTTAACCTCAAGGAGATGTTTGGGGAGCAAGATCGTGCGGCAAGGCAAGAAGCGATGAGAGTCCTCATGTCGACTACTCAATCTGAAGGAACGCCCGTTGGGGAGCACGTTCTTAAGATGATGAGTTTGTTGAATGAACTTGAGGTCCTAGGAGCTTCTATTGATGCTGAGACGCAAGTCGACATCATACTCCAGTCTCTGGCCCCTAGTGTTGAGCAGTTTCGTATGAGCTATAATATGGGTAAACTATCTTATACTCTTGCGCAACTCCTGACTGAACTAAAGGCGGCAGAGGGGATCTACAAGAAGGGCAAGTCTCAAGCGCTTGTAGCTACCAAGTCCAAAGGCTTTAAGCCTGGTGGAGGTAGGGGCAAGAAGAGGAAGCAAGCCTGGAAACCCAGTGGTGTCAAGAGGACTGTACCACGAGTGGGGGCTGCAAAGCCAAAGGGTAAGTGCTTCCGATGCAACAAGATGGGACACTGGAAGTCTGAATGTCCTCTCAAAGGTACGAATTTTTCTTTAGTCGTAAAAACATAGTCAGCGGTATTATCTACCAGAATTCTGGTGTGTAGATATGGAACCACTGACGGTATGTGCATTTTTGAATGCAGGGGTTCCAGAAAACCCGGCGACTTAGAGAAGAAGAGTTCGAGTCTACACGGGCAAAAGCTGTAGAGGAGGCAGCGGTTGCGGTGGAAGATATTTATCTGCTTTAGTAGTTAAATAGGATTTCATTTCAAAGTTATTGCTTTATGTACCCTTTATTTTAGAAAGAACGTTTTGTTCTGGATTTCTATTATTTTATGAATGGATATTTTATTTCTTTAATCATTGGATGATTTTGATAAGAAATAATGGGATTATCTATTCTGGTACATTAGATAGCAATATATGAATGATAAGATCCTAAGTCTACCACGATGCAACAAACCGTTCTATAACTTGTTTTACTAGTTAGATATTTCTTTATTAATCATTATACTTGTGAGTTCTTATACTTAGTAGTATTTTCAAATGAGATTCAAATGGTCGAAATTGATTTGATCAATTATAGTTGAAGGAATGGACCTTCCGACCTAAGGATTGAATTTGGAGGATAATACATCTAGGCAAACCTTTCTTGAAAAAGGGATAGAATTCAAACAAGTATTGGAAATGATTAGATATGCAGACATATGTGTATATTAGAAAGGTACGAGTAATTCTTTCAAGGATTCTCAAGTGATGGATTAGAATGCTTGATGTGCCATAAAAGCAAAGTGTTTTGACTAGTCAATGGACACAAAGCGATTATGGGGAACCATCAAAGTATATCCATTGGAAGCCTGTGACTCGGTCGCAAAGGCCATCACCTATCTAAATAACACACAGCATAATCAAAGATTGGGATTCAATCCCAAAGGGGCGCGCCATACACTTACGTGTAGAGATGGTGCGCTGTAAATAAGAAATGGAAATCTAATAGTAAATAGATCAAGTTGTACGGAACTACCTATGTTCTATGGATATTCCTAGATACAACGGCATATTGAATATGGTTGTAGGATATCTTAGATGAACGAAGTATTGTGTGTTCTATAGTACTATGAACCAAAGGGACGACATCTTGTCCGGTTCATGGAGAAAGACTATTAGATGAACCACAAAGCCTAAAATTGACGTAAAACCTTGGAATGAGAAAAAGGACAAAAGACTAGGAACCAGCCAAACCGAGTAGAAGTACACCACATACTGCACCTATTGTTATTACTGTTATACACCGGGACGCCATTGCAGTGGGAGGTTGTTGGACAACCAGGGATATTCATAAGACTAGATGAGTTCGGACTCTGAATCTAGTGAAGATGAAATCGACCCCTAGATCTGCATAAAGGCAGTACTAGATCTAAATGTGCCTGCTTGGAACAATAAGGTTTATTGTTGAGAGGCTAGATCATTTAGAGTACAAGCTTAATAAATCCATTTATGGATTGAAATAAAGCTATGTGGAACTTGCGAGTTGATGGGATAATCCATTTGATGGATTCATCATAAGGCATAGACGAAAGGTGTATTAAAGAAGTAATGGAAACAAGGTGGTGTTTCTCGGAGATTTTATGAAGATAACATTTCATCATTGGCAACAATGTAAAAATGTTGTCAGACATAAAATAATGGTTGTCTAAATAAATCGAGATATAAGATTGAGAAGAAGTTAGAGCATGTTCTTAAGATCTTATGATCTAAAGATAAGAACATTGTACTTCTCCTAGACATCTCATACGATTAAGGTTTGTTTTTAACATGCATACTTCTGAGAAAGGTTATTGCCTTTCAGAGACAGAATATACATCTACCTAAAGGGTATGTGTTTGAACACATGAAGGAGATAGATGAGGACAAAGCAGTTTCCTATACTTTGAGTATGGAAAGCTTTGTAGATGCAATGTTGTGAAACAAGAACCTGATATCAACTATGCGGTTTGCGTAGTGGGAGGATATCAAAGTGATCTAGAAAAGAAATTTTTCGAATGCTGTAAGCAAGACGAAATCTTCTTTGATTACAAATTCTCAGATCCTGAAAATCAAAGAAAGGACCAGTGTAAGTCGATATCAGGCTATGTGTTCACTTTTAGAAAGAGGTGGAACCATAAAAGAGTGATAAGCAGGATGCTTTTCAGACTCTCTCATAACCGAATAGCAGCCTCAGAGGCAGCGGAAGTTTTGGTTGGGTTCCGGGATAACCTCTTGACTTGGATATGACTCCTAGTTTACTAAAGGCTATTAGATAGCGGTGCACAGTAAACTGGAAGAGGTCATAAGTCAAAAGTGATGATAACACATAGAGCAAGTACCACCTGATACGAGTCATCGTCGAGGGAGACGACGTAGTAGTCACCAAGATAACTTCAGAGCGGCAACCTAGATTGCTCACTCACATAGTACTTCTTGGAAGTACACCTTAAGCGCGTGATGAGTATGGGAACCGGGAGTTTGGATGAAATGACTAGACCTGAGTACAAGTGGGAGATTGTTGGAGTTGTGTACTTAATGTCTAGATTTAAGTAACGGTAAAACTCCCGATCATAGCATTTAATCTATTTAATTAATAAACAATTGTTTGCTTTTAATTATTATTAATTAAATATAAGCAAATCATAGTCCTAGATTTTATACGTTGTAGTTAGTATGGTGTTGCATGGGCACACAGAAGATCATACTATCGGTTACTCGTATTTAATCAAACAGTGGCTCACGACCTAGATGGATCCGGACCAATCCATCGGTATAGTCGTTGTGTGAGAGAGAAAATAATTTATCTTAATTATTTTATCACACTTGTACACTTGGTGTATTGAGCGGATCGTTGAGATTCATCGATTAGGATTGCCGGCGATAATCGATTCGAGTCTCAGAGTATTTTATTCTTAATCCCCGATATTGTTGCGGGTGTGTATATTTAATATAAGTGACTTTGATTTACCAAAGGAATTAACCGATTTAATTATTGGGTTAATTACCGGTTAAGTTGGGTCACTATATTTTATATATGGCATGCCGTGAATGATTGATCGGACAGTGTATCCCGGAAGGGTTGATAATATCCCCGAGATGAGTTCATAAGGAATTATTGTGTAAACCTCATGAGTGGATTCGTTCCGCACAATAATTAAGGTTGAATGGTACTAGTCTCGGATTCAAGAGATGAATAAATTAATTAGCAATAAATTAATTTTATTCATGGATATTTACATCTTAAATACACGGAATAAATAATACTACCGAAGAAATATTATTTGATATAATATGGTTTAATATTGGGAGTGCAATTAATTTATATAGTGGAAAATAAATTAATTAATATTAATGGGAGATTAATAGATTTGGGCTTGGGCTCAATTTAATCATTAATATTGGAAGCCCAATATTCCACCTCCTTTAGATCCCCTACGTAACCTATAAAAGCACTACATGGTCTTCTCTTTTCTACATACACACATCATAACTTGAAGATCATAATTCTTCTAGAGAGAGAAAGTAGAGAGAGAGAGAAGAGGATCCATAAGCTTGGAGGATCGTCGCCCACCCGACGTTCAAGCTAGTGCAAGGAATACGTGGGAAGATCATAAGGTCATCATCTTGATTCCGTTTC
Source organism: Euphrasia confusa (assembly GCA_954870475.1). NCBI lineage: Eukaryota > Viridiplantae > Streptophyta > Magnoliopsida > Lamiales > Orobanchaceae > Euphrasia > Euphrasia confusa. Next base: position 11,765,972 of record OX940958.1, read on the forward strand.
TCCGCACAACGAATCGAAAGGTAAAATCATATACTCTCTTCTATGATTTTATGTGAATTGATTGTGATACATACATGAACGCACGATCCGGGAATACGTATGAACTTCGGGGACGGGGATTCGAGATCCCCGGCGAAGATCAAGACGAACCCTCGGCTGGGAGCCGAGGGAGTCGATCGAACCCGAGGGTTCGATCGTGTGCACGCGAGGAACCCCGACTGGGAGCCGGGGTGGGCGATCGACCGTGGTGGTCGATCGCCGGGCAGCCGCGGCTGGAGCCGCGGCGGGTTCGCCGCTGGGCGAATCGCCCTCCTCGGGCGGTGGCGGTGAGTCGCCGGACTCACCGCCCGGGGCTGCCGGAGCAGCCCCAGCGATCGCATCCGTGCGATCGCGAACCCCACGGTGGGGTTCGGCTAGGGTTTAGCCGCGGGTTCATCCCGCGGCGATGCTCTTGTCGAGCCCGGTTCTTCGTGGTGTTCGTGATCGGTTTTCTGGCGACAGGATTTTCGGTCGGGGTTATCGGTTCCGCAATTTTTGATACCCCGGGATATCGAATTCCAGCATGTACCACATAAATGTGATGCATCATGTCTTTCAGCAAACCACCTTTGCATCATGTCTCTTATTTCTGTGAGCAAACCAACAATGGGAAACCTCCTTGCAGATAGGAGAACACTGTTCAGGGCCTCTGCATTATTGGTTGTCATGATATTATATCTTGAGCCATCAAAGTGAGCTCTAGACCAATACCTAAAGGACCCTTCATCCAAATAATCTCTGATTCCTTTGTGCTTCAAACAAAGTGCATTGAATAATTTTCTGAACTCTGGTATAGTGTAAGCCCTTGCTGCTCGATTAAACAGGTCATCAACATCACATCTGGGGAAACGGGCCTTCAAATTTCTTTTCAGATGGTAAATAAAGAATCCATGGCATGCATATATAACACCTTCTGGAAACCATGTTTGATACTTTCAGCACAGTCAGAAAGTATGGCAAGATCAGTGGTGTCACCAGTTATTAATTTCATTTTCTCAAAGAACCAAGTCCAAGAATTATTATTCTCTGAGTCCACCACTGCCCAAGCAAGAGGATATATTTGTCGATTACCATCCTGGCAAGTTGCAACTAACAAAGTGCCTTTAAATCTACTTTTCAAGAAAGTCCCATCTACAGAAATGACTCGACGAAGGGAAGATTGGAACCCACGAATACTCTGGCCAAGTGCCATAAAACAATATTCAAATACCTTATCATCTGATGTTTTAATGAATGTCATTGTCCCAGGATTGGCCAACTTCAACAAGTAAAAGAACTTTGGAAGTTTTCCAAAACCATCTTTAGGATTACCCCGGATCAGTCCAATAGCATACTGCTGAGACATGTATGCTTTTGTATAACTTATCTCATACCCGTATTCTTGGAGAAAGTCATTAATAATATCTCTTGGAGAATGAACACGTTTTGGGTCTTGGAATTTCTCAACAACAAGCCTTCCAATTAACTTATAAGAAGCATTTTTATGGTCAGTGTTACGAATAGTAAGAGAACAAGAATGGGGGAACTTATATTTCACAACTTTGAATAACTTTGATTCTCCCACAGCACATGCACTTAACTGCCACTTGCATTGTTGATCTATGCAACAAACTCTGTATACTGCATTGTTAGACTTTTTCACCTTGAATTCAAAATAGAATTTCACAGCAAGAGTTTCCAGCTTGTCTTTCAAATGACGCTTACTTTCAAAATAGTCTTTAGCATTGATGTCTTCAACCAAAGGAATTCTCAGAGCAGAAGGTTGCCTATCACATAGAAGGCTACCTGTTGTTTCAGTTTCTGTAAAGGAAATAGAGGCAGCTACTCTTTCAGTTACTGTCAGAGAAATGGGGGCAACTACTCTTTCAACACCAACAATGGTATCAACATCTCCCTCATTGCAAACTCCTTCATCATCAACAACAATAGTATCAGCAACTTCCACAACTTCAACTTCTACCACAGGTTCTACCACAGCTCCAACTTCTACCACAGCCACAGAACTGTGATCCACTCCCTCATTGCAAACTGGCAATCTAACATCCTCATTCTCTAATTGTGACAATCTATTACTTCTAATTTCAGTTACAACATGTTCCTTTAACTTCACACTCACACAAAGAGGACTGCAATCACACCTTGTGATCAACCAGTCCACACTATCATCATCAAAAATTTCATACGGTAGATCCTTAGGGGAAATAGGATTAGGGCATCGCAAAACTACTTCATGTAAGTTTGTATCAATTTTCAGTTTCTCTATTAATTTCTCATACAATTCTGCATATGTGATATTCTTTGGAACACGGAATGGAAACGATTTTCCTTCATCTGCACCACATGCATTCTCCCATGACCACAAGCCATCTGTATCTTTTATGAAATCACCCAAATAATTCACTGACAACCAAACCGATTTCATACCTGAAATATGCAGCGGCTGTGGAGATTGAAGCTGACCTGACCGGAATCGCGTTCAAACTGGAGAACTTAGATGATGGAGAAGATGCGGGCAGAATATGCGCCGGTTGAGATTGAAGCTGGCCGGAATCGCGTCTCCAAGCTGGAGAACACATTCGATGGAGAAGATGCGGGCGGAAGATGCGCCTGTGGAGATTGAAGCTGACCGGAATCGCGTCCAAGCCGGAATTGAGCCGGAATCGAGCTGGATGCAATTTGGGATTTGGGTTTTGCGGTAGAACCCTAATTTCTGAAATTGGGGATTTTGATTTTCGGTTGAAATGGTGAGATTCGGGTTTGGGTATGAAACGGGTACGGGTTAATGGGTTGGATCTATATTTTAATTATATAAAACAATTTTTGTATTTTTCAGAAAATAAGAAATGATTTAATTTATTTTTGAAATTATATAAAATGAATTAATATTAAAAAGGATCATTTTGACAACACTAAATCTCGAAAAGACATTTTCACAAAACCCTCTCCCAAAAAGGCCCTTTACCCCGGCGCTCCCAATAATAATTGCAACTGGTGATGAAATTCTGTTTTTATTTGTTAGGAATTTGCCAATGCTCCAAATAATATAGGTACACATCCGAACCATAATTTTAATTTTTATATATATGCTCCAAATAATTTTTTTGATTCAACATGTATATACTACTTTAATTGCAATATTATATATATAAGACTATATATGTGAATCCATTCAATTAAAGTATTTTGGCCTAATTTAACTTTACCGAGCTTCTACTAGTGTAATAGTGCACTGGTTCAAGGACCTCGTTGCATACGTGCTTGACGATGTCGTTTCCGAAGAAGCAGTCTCATTTCTTCTTGCGAAAAATCCGGGCTGCTTCGGTTCGGGCAAAACACCTCCTCCACCCAACATCACCACAACGGAAGACATACTCGGCCTATCGTCCGGGTGTTGTTGGACACACAACAATCCCACGTGAATCGATCGCAATAACTCCTGCATGTAACCCGATCCGGAAACATCCGGGTCGACTAGTTCAAATGACCTCCCTTCCTTGTATAGTATCCATGCCTGCACGTAAATAAAATAATCATAACTACATACTATCTGTCCTATATTAATAGTTGCACATTATTTTTCAGTTTTTTTCATATCAATAGTCACGTTTCATTTAAGAAAACAATTATTCATACTTTTTTTTATTTAAAATGACATTTACATTTTTACCTATTTTTTTAAAACTATTCTCGACTACCTACTTTATTAATTTAAAAATACATTTTTACTCTCAATTTTTTGGCAAAAAAGTCAATAACATTATATTTTCTTAATCTCCGTGTCCAATCACCTGTGACTATTATCACAGGACGGAGGGAGGAAGAAACGTACGTGTCCAAGAAGGTTGTGATTATGATCCGTGTGATGAAACCCTCTGCTTCTTTGTCCGTTCACGATTTCTAGCAGCAGAACACCGAAGCTATACACGTCGGACTTAATCGAGAACAAGCCATCCCCAGCGTATTCAGGTGACATGTACCCGCTGCATCATGATATATGTTAGTAATTAATTAAAAGGATCGAGCGAAAGAAGTACGTATTCAATCAATCAATTAATCTTACTATGTTCCTACTACTCTGTTCGTGTTGGCCTCTGTCTCGTTCCCTCCGAAAATCTTAGCCATCCCAAAGTCCGATATCTTAGGGTTCATCTCGTTGTCCAGCAACACGTTACTAGCTTTGAGGTCCCTGTGAATGACTCTCAGTCGAGAATCTTGATGAAGGTACAACAGCCCTCTGGCGATGCCGTTGATGATATGGAAGCGCGTTTTCCAATCGAGCTGCTTGCCTTTTGCTTTATCGAATAGGAGGACGTCGAGGCTTTTGTTAGGCATGTACTCGTAAATCAGCATTTTTTCCTGTCCTTGAATGCAGCATCCTAAGAGCTTCACGAGGTTCCGATGTTGAAGCTTGGAAATACACACGACTTCATTCTTGAACTCGTCGTCGCCTTGTGAAGAAGTTTTCGATAGCCTTTTAACGGCAATTACTTTCCCATCTTCCAGGATACCCTTTAGATTTTTGTTCGAAACAACCCCATGTCGATCAAAACGGAACATAAGTTATATATACTCCCTCCGTCCCATACTAGTTGTCATACTAGTATGGCACGAAGATTAAAAAAATAATATTATTATATTTTTATTGATTAAAGTTGTCAGCACGAAGATTAAAAAAATAATATTATTATATTTTTATTGATTAAAGTTAAAGGGTATTGTGGTATTTTTTTAGTAGGAGAATAACTTTTGTTGAGTATTTGAATCGGTCGATTTGCAAATTTACCTTGTACACCGGTCCAAAGCCACCTTCCCCGAGCTTGTTGTCGGTTGAGAAACCATTGGTAGCTTTCGCCACGGTGGACAAATCATACATAGGTAGTTCCATGCTTTCATCCTTATTATTTTCTTCAAGACCCTCTGCAATATGAGTAACTAATTAACAAGTTATAAAGCGTGCACGCCGAAATAACACGAGATACGACCATCATTTGATTCATTTCCCTACCTCCTTTCCTCAGATCTTGATATTTGTTTTTCCATTTCCATAACAACAGTATCAGAGCCGGGACGAGTAGAAGAATCGCGGCCAGCAATGTCAAAACAATAACAAGCGTCGCTCTTTTCATCCCTTTCGAATCCCGACGATCTGCAAACAACATTAATCTGAAATGACATCTTTTCAACTATGTTCTTCTGGACTTAATTTCAGTTCAATTCAGTTCAGATCTCGATTAGTTTTTGTCATTATCACCACACTCACAATATTTCAAAATCGCACGATAGTAAAATTTTAAAATTATTTAAAGAATTAAGTTTAGGTCCAGTTTAGTTCAGTTCACCTGATTCAGAAGCAGCCATTCTGATGTAAATGACCTGATCTTCCACGGACAACTCTCGAATATCGACCAAGTCCCCGAACCAAATCAAGCACCCACTCCCTCCATTCCTCACATCCAAACTCGAATAAGCCGTGCAATTACATTTCCTTACACACACATCCTCACACTCTTTAAGGTTCAAGCTTCGGTTATACCACGTAAACCTTACATCCGGCATCTTAATCCCCGAGTACCCCAAAAACACATCGTCCACACAATTCAACTCAGCTCTCCTCACACACCCCCCCGACCAATTCGACTCACCCCAACCTTTCTCATCCCGCGGCTCAAATCTCTCCATGCACCCACAAAGAACAGAATTCCGAAGATCACAAACCCCATGCTTCCCACAATACTTATAAGTATCGCACACGGAAGGCTATAAAAACTCGCCCACTCTCGACTCTGATCCATCCAAGTCAACCGTTGACCTTCCCCGCTCGAACTCAACGTGATCCTCGACACCACCGAAGCATCGACCGCATCCTCCCTGTAGTAAACCGCCGAACGATTCATGTACAACCCCGCAGTCGAGGTCGGCTTGTTCTGCCTCGGCCTCGCTCCTCGACTGAATCCGATCCCGTTCCAATGCCCGATTCTGTACGCCACCTCGTCGTTTTTCCTAACGACGATCTGAGGGTATCCTGTTATCTCCAAGTGAGCTGTGAAGCTCCCTGGAGAAGGGTCGTCGGGGCTAGTCCAAGACGAGATGAAACGCTCCCAGCCTGTGAGTAAGTTCCACCCGAAGTCCATGCCTTGTGGGATAGTGTCGCTCGGGTAGTCGAAGCTCTGCCACAGGGGATTCTCTGCCAGCTCGTCGTTCGATTCTCGGATGACGAGGTTTCCTGAGTCGAGCAGCTGGAGGATTGGGTTCTTGGATGGGGTGGAGGTGTTGGAAGACCATACGGTGAGGTTGTTGGTTTTGTCGAGGATGGTTAAGTGTCCTGAGGGGAGGAGGGTTAGGGCTCCAGAGGATGTTCGTCTCAGAGGGTGTGCTCTGTTGGCGATCCAAATCGTTGTCTTGATCGATATGTTTGTGTACCATATTCCCAGGTAGCGGTTTGTGGACTTGCCCGGGCTGAAAAATCCGAGCTCGAAAGTTTGTCGAGAGGAAAGTAAGGTGTCCCCGTCTCGGATTATTTGTGTTGTGTTTATGGTGTCGAGGGCTTTGGAACTTGTAAAGAGGGACAAGGCCGAATAAAGAAGGAAAAGACGAAAGGAAGGATCAGTGATCATCGAGGTTTTCATGGTTGTGTGGTGTGGGGTGAAGGTGATCTTCCTGAAGCTGGTTTAGGCGGTTGCAGATAAGTTGTATGGTTATTAGTTAGTTCTCTGTGTGATGTCCTTTGAATTTTGGTTATGCATTTACTACTCTGTGGCCCATGCAACATTCATAACAATGGGGTCTGAATGTGACTGGACAGTTCGTGCCTTGAAATATAGAGAGATTATTAAGCATATGATGATGATGTCAGCAAAGTCATCCCTATTGAGAGTCCATCTATTCCTGATCTCCTATCGCAATCAAAACTATGAATCCATTTATTGTCTTTCACTAGTCGGACTTGAGGAATTGCATACACGTTGTATCATAGACATACACAATGTTACACAGCTTCAGAAACAAATTGAGGAGCACGTGTAGTGCTCAAGCATGACCTCATCAATCTCTTACAAACTACTCACCACGTTTCACTTTACAAACCACACAAACTCACTTTACACAATAAAATACATTAGTACATAACATATTTCCTAATCAAATCACCACACACCACTTGAAGTATCTCCTCTAATCAAGAGGACCTCTCTGCTTCAAGAAATTAGGGGAAAGACAGTTTGCTCGGCGAATCAATTCTGACGATATGTTCATCTTCACAGCCAGAGTCGTCGGTCGAGTCGTCTCTTGTTGCGTGGCTTTGGTTGAGACGCAGAAGTTCGTGCTGTGATAATGCTTTGTATTTTCCTTTATTGTCTCGCACATCAAGTGTTGTTGACCCTTCGGATCTGATGGAGACCATGGTACGTGCGTGGACCGAAGGAACTGTTGGATATGACGCACTGTGAGATGGCCTTACTCTCCTGTTCCTCGGAGAACTACGTGAACGCCGCCCTCGCCCTCCGATGCCTATCTGATAATTAATGATACATTGTCAGCACGTTACTGTCAGTAATGAGATGCTTCAATAGTTAATAATGTGCAATTAGACTTATAAATTTATTACAAACTAATAATATACCGTGCTACCAAAAATGCTTAGGTGCATTGCCCTGGCAGACAAATTGTTTTCTTGTTCACGCGCCACTTCCAGATCATGATGCCTAGACTTGAACATTTGTTCGGGCCAACTCATTAGACCCCTAAGCTCTTTACCAAAAGACCCGGACGGGTGATCAACTGAATGTGATAATAGTGAAGATGGTCTTTTATGGAGAATTCTGTCAGACTCGAAACCAGCAATATCTAGTATGATTACTCTTGCCCTTGTTTCAACTTGATAAACCGAGACTTGACGGTAGAAACTTTCTGACGTGGAAGCTACATGTGGAACGTATAATGAAAATTAATGATATGACTTACGAGGTAGAAGCTGTTTTTGAAAGATGGGAGTAGTTTTAAAGTAGGAAGGTCAATCAGTATTCAGTACGTAAAATAAATCCATGCTTCCTTCCAGACGATTAGTCCAGGAATAAACTCATGTTAGGCCCTACAAATAAGGTGGTAAGTATTGTTTTATACCATGTTCTACTTATAAGGTGATCAAAGTTTTCAAGGAAGAGAAATATAGAAGGAAACTTTTTGTACCTACACGGGATTACAGACACATTTGCTAGAGTAGAAAAAATGCTTAGAATGTGTGCATATTTCTCATAAAAAAAGAGTTGGAGTACCCTCAGAAATAAAAATAAAAACCTCCAAAAAAGTATCCACAGTTCATCTCCTTTATAAAAAAATTGTTAATCCTTCACAAGTCATCTAAGCACCTAGCATGAGATAAAAAAAAATCATTTGGATAAGAGAACAGAGAAATAAGGTGATCCCCATCGATAATGGAAACAGGAAAACGATATCCCCATTTTTGTTGTTGTAGATTGTTAGGATTAGGGTCGCCCCGCGGGCTCGACCCAATTAAAATAAAAGTATTTTAATTTAATTTATAGATGATCAAAGAGAAACTATGCTGAAATACTATAGTAATAGTTAAGAACAAGTGAAAGGGCAGTAAACAACAGTAACTAGAAGTGAGAGATCCATGAATGACATAAACCTTGGGATTTCCTTGAAAAAGTTTATTTAACAAATAGACTGTCATCTCCAGATTTTTCAGAAAGTTCAGGATAAACACCATAAAATAGAATTGGAAGATCAAGATAGACAGAATAGAAGCATGTAAAAACGCAACAGCAGCATGTATACAAGCTGAAAATTGTAGGACACTTGAGCAAATCTATCAGCAAAAATGTTAATCTGGTAAGAAACAAGAAAAGTACCCAATGTTTCGGATCTGAGGAAGCTTTGATCAGCACGTGCTAAAATTGTTGTGGGAGCTATGAGCAACTCTTCTGGCCCACCTTGAATCTTTATAAAACCTTCCAAAAGGAAACCAACAGAATGATGTAGTTCAAAAGTTTCGCCCCTTAAGTATATATTCATTGTTGATTTTTCAGCAATAAGAGTTCTTAAATCTGGCATCGACATTTTCTCGAATAAATGAGGGAGCATGAGTTTGGCTAGAATAATGATACTTTCCTGCAAAATATAAAATAAAATTAAATAACAGTCGAAACAGGAAAGTTTCAGAGATTCACATGAGAGAGTTTTTATGGATCAACCTCTGGGATATAATTCTCAGGAGGAGAATGTTGCTATGGTCTGAAGAAGGATATCTTAAAAAAGTCCCCAAAAGAGCTAAGATTGAAAAACTTAGTAATCTTCTTGAGGATATTGACTTCAATGAGTGCAAATTCTTGAGGATATTGACATCCTAATATTTAACAGTCATATACATGGGAATGTAAGATGCTACCATATATTTTCAGCAACACTTTGTTACTAAGGTAATGGGACTTCCCAAGAAAATATTGGGAATTTACATTGTTCGTAGAAAAATTCGTGTTAATTTATGCCAATGAAAATATACTACTGCTTGAGACTTAACTGGTCGAAAATAAATAGTTGTTACTCTTACAGATACCAATCCCATGTATTTGACGACAATGAAGAGTTCTTCGAGAATAAGGCAAATATAGAAGACTTGATGGAAATTTGACCTACTTAACAGTTGCGCATGATATCTCAATAGTGGTTGGAATGGTTAGTAGCTTTATGGATAATCCAAAGGTAACTTATTGGAGTATTAAAAGTCTTTTTAAACGTATCTTTATCTATTAAGATTGAAATCTACATACAAGGGAATCTTAGTTTATTTTTGGTAATTCTAGTAATTTAGTCATTATTTCATCTCTAAATACGAGTCCTTACACTTGGAATACATTAAAAAATTCTCCTATTGTTTCTCTTTTTACATATTTTACAAAGAAAAGAAAGACACTGCCCATAAAATAAATATTGTCACTTGACTACAATGATTTTGTCAGCTAGGATAAAAACTGTTTAACAAGTTAAACAACCTACAGTACGTAGCATTTCCAGGCATTAATATATACATACATACATATATAGATATCACTATCCACATAAATATGCATGCAAAGAAAGTGAGAGGGAATATATGCCAAACAAGCAAATAATAGAAGTACAACCAGCAACTTACACGCCAGAAGAAATCTTCCACCGCAGGATCGGATCTCAATGCAGAAAATATCTTTTCAGTCTCAACAAAGAAGCAGAGTACCACCGAGTCAGTAATGACATCACAGATGTAGGTCTTTTCGGCAAGCACTTCGTACAAACCAAGAGTACTTCCATGTGTAAAAGTTGGGTGCACTAAATGCTTATTTCTTTTACTCGACCACTGTCAAACACAAAATGCAAAATATTCATTCATGGGCTACTCACATTTATGAGCGCAACTATATATTTACAAAATACCTTCACTACTCCATTCAATATCAACCAGATGCCAGCTGGCTTTGATCCCTCTCTATAAAGTGTTGCCCCTGATAGTTTCATGGTTTCTTTAGAGGATCTAACCAGTATCTCACGCACTACAGAAGGTAGGGCTCCCAATAAAGGGATGGCAGATATCAAATCCCTTGCTTTAGGAATCTTCACAGAAGGAGGATTTCTTAAGAGCCTTTTCAAATCAATCTGCAAAAAGGTTCACATTTTATTTGGTATATATAACTAATAACGTCGAATTAAATAAGGATAATTACAAGAACATATGAGCATAGTTGACCTGAACAGAGTTATGAATATGACTCGTCTCCTTTTCTTCTAATAAGCCGATCTTTTCAAGGGTATGAACATAATCAATCAGATGATTCAGCACAGAATAAGTTACTTGTTTTGTTTTCACGACATGTAGCACCTGAAGATGTCACAGAGACACCAACTATAAATTAAATACAGTATTTATTTGGAAAGACCGGTTACTAATTATTTATGTTCATATATGATATACCTGAGGAAATGTCATGCGAATGTCTTCCAGAAATTTCCTTGCTTCTTCGCCTTCTTGCTCACTTTCCCTAATCACTATAGCTGCAATCTCACTGTCTCCTATTTTTTTTCATAATATTTATACATAACAATTATTATTGAAGTATGCTTCATATGGTCCGGATTTTGATTAGATAAATGAGAACAGAAACTAACATTGCTTTATTTGGTTATGGCAAACGCAAATTACATTCCCAAAAAGACAAAACAAACATAAAACCAGTATAATATGACTCAGAATATATACTAAACCAAAACTAGGTATAAGTATGCTCATACAATAATGTCTATCGGAAAAAAATTGAATTTTCATTACAAAGATTCAAATATTCCTCGGTCCAATCTGCTGAACTATGGTCAGGATACTAGGAAAGTGCAAGCTGTGATTTATATATTTTAGATAATTATCTCTCCGCGTAAATTTGCTATAGTTATATTACTGCAATTCCATCATAAAAACATTTGCCTCCAAAATGTCACATACAACTAGCCATAATAAAACCTATAAATAGTATTGATGCCTAATTCGCTGCTGCATATCCATTCAATTCTCCACAAAGGAGATACGGCATGTTCCTCTATAGACACTACAGGCCACACTAATAAAAGATTATCAAGTTCTTATTTGGAAATAGTTGAGTGAGGCTAGCCTGATTTTGTTGTCAAGGAACTGGATCTTCAAAAGTCATGATTGCTCACAAGATGAAAGAAAAAATAAAACTAAAGATTGCATGAAACTCTTACCAATGAAATCATGTAGTTGCTGTCTTGCAGTTCTATGAGCACGAAGAAAGGCAGCACAAATATAGCATGCAAATTCTAATCTCTCAACAGTGAAGTATGTCACAAGCTTTGGAGGGATAACTCTCGATTGAAGAAACTTATATTGTTTTGGCATTTTAACAAAAGATTTTAAACCCTTCCAATCACACAAAGCTTCACGAGATACCAGGTCAATTGCTTCGTCAACAGATTGCATAAGAAGGTTGGAGGTTATTTGGGTGATCCTTCCCTCATCAAGCATGACCCAGTAAGCTGCCTGAATGCCTACAATCAAATTATTTCCTTGAGTTAGACGTGATATGCAGTTCCACCTTCACTGAATTTATGGCTGATATTTGTACATCAAACATCATTTCTAGTTCTGAATGAGTCGAGTCCAAAATTAGTGAACAATTGTTTGATTATTGCATGTGCTTTGTTAAAGTCTAAGGAAATTTGGCGTGTTGAGTTCTCTCGCATACCGATTCGGGAGGGAGCCCATAGCCACCCAAGAGAAGTTTCATACTAAAACCAATTGGTGATAGGAGAAGTAGCTCACTGGGGTTATAAGCAAGGCCCCCTTCTTAACTTTAATCAATATGGACAACTACAAGCGGGCATCTAAATATATTTGCACATACACTTAAAAGGCCATCTGATTGATATAATCTTAACAGAACTTTTTAGCTTTAACAAGCTTCTACATATCTTAACCAAATTCTATTTTCGTTTCTAAAGACGTTAAACAAAATAATGGGAGCTGCTGCAGACTTTGAATGTTCCACTTTGTGTCTACATTGTTATTTTATTGTTTAAAACATTGTAAAGCCTATGTAAACAAGCTCACCTACAATGTCCAGTAGTATACATCAAGATCAATTACAATTGAATGAACACAAGCAATACTAGAGTTATTACCTGGATTGTCTATTATTCTTTTGTATTAGAAACATGAATTTCATTAATGTAAAATAAGAGTTACTATTAGAGAGAAAGAGATCCACAAAAGATTGTGATACGGATGGACTAGAACTTCATAGTTATAACCTTCAACCTCTAGTAAAATCTAAACAAAAAATGATTAAGCTCTTTATGCCCAACCGCCCTCTGAACTTATTCTACCCCGCACTCTAGATTGGCTTTTTACTCGAGGAAGGATCTATTTCACATAAGACTGAAGATCCATATAAAATCAAGTAGTGCGATAAATGGGATACAAGACTGACAGACATTTTGGAAATTGAAAGTAAGACAATCAGGTATCAGCTAACACAATTTGAAGAATTAAGGAAATAAGGCAATAGATTTAGTCACCGTTTAAGAAGCGCACTCGAATATCTTTCAAATTCATATGTTCAAGGTTGTCACCATTTTCAAGTGTGGAATGAGGGTGTCTTTGTTCACCATCCATATCATTTAAGCATTTTATGTACTGTCTAACAGTGGGCCAGTCAGCAGGTCCTAATTCCTCATCCTCCCCAAGATCCTCAAAGGCCTTCAGAGCTTTGTTCAGCATTTCATACTTTGTGTAATCCAATATTCGCTTCTGCAATAAACATGATAAATCACATTTGTATTAATATTCTACACAACCTTGTGCATAACATTCACAAATATTTATGCATACATGCAGGTGCAAACATGTATGTCTGTAAGCATTTCAGTTGATAAATACATACAGCAGGTACAAATATCCATGGTGAACAAATTGTTACTTGTACAATAGTACAAAATTAGGAAACCCCTCTGAGTAACAAAACAAAAAGTAGGCTTATATAATTTTTTTCAAAAAGAAAAAACCATTGATCCACCCCACACTCTACCATTCTGGCTCCACCATAAATTTCATTAATAATTGCAATCCCTAGCAGTAAGATGAATATAAGTAGATGCAAGAATTCAGCATCCAAATTCTTACTACAAGTGTACTTATTTGTTTTAAGCCGGAGCTATTCTAGAACATAAAAAACGAGAGATAGAAATTGCAAATATTAGTGAGAAAAAATCAGAGGCATATTGACTTATTTTGGATCACACAGCAAAATAAATATTTCTTTCTGTAGTTTTTATCTAATATAGAACTTATTGCCGTTGAGTGTTTCATAGTTTGGTAGATATACTAGTTTCCTTTAGCTCTCGGTGCCAGGGTTGTTTTCTGATATAGGCTTAGTTCCGTTACAACTTACATTTATTCCATTTGAATTCATACTAATGACATTACAAATTATTGAACATATCAGAAAACATAGATAGAAAATCTTGACAATTGGTAACACATCATTCATGACTGTATTTAACATCAATATCTTGATCGTGTATGGAAGCAATAGCTGTAGATTACTAACAATAGATGCATAATAACACAGGTCGGGTAACCGTACCTTTTCTGCTGATAGCTTATCCATCTTAAGAATACGTAAAATAAACTGAGTTGTTGATCCATTCACAATAAGTGTGAGGAATACAATTCCCCCAGTCAAAAACACAAACTGCAAAAGCAAAGAAAATATGTACAATCAAAATTAAAATGCAAACACAGAATAATCACAAACAGAATTCTAGATATTGTGTTACTGCTCATTAATTAGTAGCAGTTGTCCAATTTTTTTCTTCACAAAAAACGTACCAGGCTTCCAGTATCGGAGCTGATATACGATGAGTTGTCACTGGAACGCTGGAACATCAATGAAAATAACTAAGATAATAATCAAGTTTGGGTAATATATCACATTTAAAAGATGGGAAAATCGGGCTCACCAAAGACCAACAACTTGTGTTTGAGAAACAACAATTAACGCAATCACGTTGAGTCCAATTCAATATAAAGATCAAAAGAAACATTGCATACTCAAGTGAGGATGAAATAATCAGGTTTAAGGATTTATAAAATTTAGAGGATATTCTAATCAGAAATTCAGGATTTATGTATTAGGTGACGAAAATGATTATTTAGTAAGGAATTTATTTTGCTGGAGTTTGAGGGGAATAATCTTGCAATAGTAGACTAAATAGCAATCATCCCTTCAATTAAGGCCTAGTTATACAGAGAAAAATATAATCCCGAACGCCTACCGTTTTCAAATTAAATGATTGAACACATTTATATTAGCTTTCAAATAGAAGTCGTTTCTCGCCATTGGTCCTTATTTGCATAAATGAAAAGTGAGGGGTGCAGCCTTGCCTTAACAGAGAGTGAAAGTGACAATGCCACAGCCCCACGCAGACCGGACCAGACAAGAATAGTAGCTTCTTTCCAGTCCAAACCATATCCAAAATATTGCAGAAACGGAAACAATGCTCCAACTACAACCACTCTAGAAACTTGAACAAGCACATATAGGAGGAACAAATAACCCCAAGAATGCTCTGCGTGAGATAAATGAAAATAAAGTCATAGTTGGCTTACCAATCAAGAAAGTTGGGGGGGGGGGGGGGGGGGGGGGGGGAGAGGGGGGTATGGATTTTAGTTTAGTTTATCTTTTTTGTTTGTTGGCTATATTTTTTTCATCCTTCATTTAGTATTATTCGTAGTAGGCTTGGTATAACATTAGAAGACCATGAGAGTGCTTCTAAATTGTTTGACAGCCTTTGCCAAGTCCCAGAAATTCTCTACCACCAGATCTGCTAGGCTACAATGATCACCCAAGCTGTGTCTAATATAATCCCACCCAGCAATTATTCTAGAAGACTAGAACATATACTTATGGTGAGTGGTGATAAACACAAGAAGGTGAGGTGTTTGGGCATCTAATAGAGTTTTGAAATAAATGTGTAATTAATTATGCAGCATATATGATAGAATAGAAATGAGAAGAATTGAGTGAATAGAACCATAACATAAGTTATAAGAGCGGCAATTATCTAACATGTTAAAATTAATATTAACAAAATATATAGCATATAGTAGTATATGATTTGGGCAAACATGGATTCGTAGAAGATAATTCACCGTGAGTTCCGATTATATGATCACCGTTGAGAATGCTTTCAGCTATCACTACACCACTGCACAGACAAATAGGCAAAAAGTGAATTAATACCTTTATCAAGCTATATCTCTGACCACTGAAAACCATAGGTATGGAAGATAAACAAGAAATGTGAGTCCTTTCTAAGATATGATGCATTGTAACAACTATCTTTGAACAAAGAAATCAAGAATAATAACGGTAAATACTTGATCTAATTATTTTTCTTAATATATGTATCCCAGAATATGTTCCTGTAGCTGTAAGTAAGTATACAAAGACACGAGAATGTAAGATATCATGCTTACCTTAAGATGAAGATCAATGTATTAGCAATATAAGCAACCATTTCCCTGAAACAATATATGCATCATAAAACCGCGATACTGGAATTGATACAACGTATAAATAATAGATAAGTTAAGCTAGAGTTAAGCATTGTTGATAAATGACAAATTTGTGCGTGAACAACAAAATTCATATTTAATGTGATATACTAGAAGAGTTTGTCATTTAATCAAAATGTCCAATGTTAGGTTTAATTATAATGATACAATGCTTGAGCAATAGATCAAATCAATAGTTTATTGTTGTATAGTATCCATAGGTGCTTCAAAACTAAAGAGAGCTAAAGAGAACACGACAACCAATATATAATATAAACTATCCATGTGCTTCACATTTGACAACCTTTACAACCAGCATTACATAGCCTATTTACTAGGTGCGGTGAGTGATGTACAATCCTAAGGACATTAAGCAGAGAAGGTTACCAAAAATGATGCAAGCTTTGCTGACTTTCACCCTTAAAGGCAGTTCGAGCCACGGCAGCGTAAAATCTGACAACCAATATGTCTCATTTTTAACACAGTATTTCCAAGTGAAATTATGAATCTTATAAAAAAACTAGATCAAACCTACATCCCCAAAGTCATGACTGTCAAAACTCCAGATATATCAAGTCCCTCTTGAGCCTGTGACATACAGTTTCCGTTCATAATTTCTCACATCAAATATATTTATAAAGAGAAACTGGAATATCTGTATTGAACGATCATTGAATTAAAGCAATTCACATTAAAAAGAAAGCGTATTTGATGTCTTATATGCACTTGAACTCGAGAACACATTACAGAAATTTTCATTCAATCTTCTAAACATAAAGATATCAAACCAGGTAAAACAAACCAGCTAACAATCAACAAATGCATTGTCACATTTAGTATTTTGAGCATAAATTGCAACTGATAATCCCCAGATTCGTAATTTAATGATTGTTGGTTCAATTTAAAACATCTCATACGAAAGGTTTAATACTTTATAGTAGTCATGTTATGCCGTATCTGGTTTCAAATAGGAAACAATGCATTATGAAGAATTCTAATTATCAAAACATTATACACACACACACACATTATAAATACATAGATATATTATATATGATGTTTAAAAAGGTAAATGTTGCATTCCAAAGTTACCCCAATATTAGACTACAGTATAGCAGAAAGCGCAAGGGAAAAGACCAATGCATGTGATATTCACTCAAGTCAATACAATGAAGAACATGTGATCATGGTATACAGGTTTAAGTATGTACATACTGTGAAGTAGGCAATGTAGCTCACAGCAAGTGTCAAAGAAATTTCAATAACAGTGTCATTGAATATAAATCCCAGCCACAAGACGGATGCTATTCCAAAAGCAAGGCCAATACCTACACTGTACCATGAAAGAATTTAAACTATTATGTTATGCACTATAATTGTCTACCAAAAGGTCCAAAACTATATATGAACATACGCTCCGAGAGAGACTTGTGACAAGAATTTAATTAAGTCTCCCCAAGTAAAGCTCCAGCCTAGAACCATTCGATAAAATAACTGAAAGACCACAATCGCTGTCCTGAAATAAGAGGTAAACTACTTTTAGTAGGAACACATTACATGACGATCCAAGCAAATGTCAATTCAAGTTAGCAAACATTACATGGAGATCCCTGGAGGCTCTTTAAGAGAGGAGTGATTTTTATTTTGAAAGTCATTCTCCAAAAAGAATCTCCAACAAACTCTTTATTTGAGCTTTTAAATTTAAAGTATGAGTTTCCACTATTCATTTCTTGCATTTTTAAGTCTTTTTGGAATAATGATTTCTAATAAATAATTAATTAATGTTGAGTAAATAAGATATAAAGAGCCACATACAAAATGTGCACTGTAAGATGTTAAATAAAAATACTCTTGAAATTTAAAGATGTTCTACAATTTTTTAAAGATGATCTTTAAATGTACAGAGTCTCTTGGGAAAGCTCTTAGAATATCAGAGAACTTCCCTTCTCTGAAATTGAATAATCAATTATTTACAACATTTGTCAATAGTTATACCCGTCATTCATCAAGGACTCTCCTTCAATTATAGTACTCAATTTTTTGCTAGCTCCGAGTTCTTTCAAGAGGGCTACAACAGCCACGGGATCAGTAGCACTGAGGAGACCTCCAAGCAATAGTGATGTTTTCCAGCTCCAGTTATAGGGAAAAACAAGCTACATTGTTTTTATAAATTTATGGATTGTGAAGACCAAATTTCAAAACCAAATAAAGAGAATTTCTCAAACCTTTAATGCAGACCCAAGTAAACATGTTGAAATAACCACTCCTGGTCCGGCGAGTAGAAATATTTGCACCATACACCTCTGTATTGGGTAGTGAACAAATATTACAACCATAAAGCATACCTATCAAAAGTAAACTAAGCACAGAATATATGAAGAAGTTAAGCATAACACAACCTTTATCTGGTGAACTTCCATCGATAATGAACTCTCAAAGAGAAGAGCAGGAAGGAACACGGCCAAGAGAAGGTCAGGATCAATATTAGCCCCTGTAACCAGAAGAGCCGATCGACAATCATACACGTAACACATGTTTTACGGTAAAATTAACACTTTAACAGCAACTTACATATACGAATCCCATCGCCAATTTTTCCCAAGCGGTGATGCGTCCCGTATTCTGTAAAATAATGCACAAAAAAACTCAACGAGGTACATGGTCCAGAACATTGTAGTAGTAGCATACAATTCCCCGAGAACAAACTAGAATCGCAGGAAAAGTAAAAATAAGGTTATTCATTATCTTGAAGCTATAGTATTCTGAAGCCTGAATCAATTAGAACGTTTCTTAATCAGCAGAAACAACAATTGATCAGTATATACGTTTGGGGGAAAGTTAAAATTGATCAGACTAATCCAAGGTAGCCAGCAGGAAACGGGATTCAAACTGAAACTGTGAATTAATAATAATAATAATAATAATAATAATAATAATAATAATAATAATAATAATAATAATAATAATAATAATAATAACAGGGAAGTAGAAACGCACCCAAGGCACCGAGGCAAGTGCCGATAACAAGCAGCGCGACTGTGTAAGGGACACGGGTGCCCCGGAGAGCGTGGCGACACGCGATCCCCAACACTAAGCTGATCCCGACGAATAACACGGCGTCCGTAGAAGAAGAAGAAGAAGAAGAGACTTCTTCCAGTACCCTCGCCGGAAACGGCGTCGTACCGCAAGTAAAAATCAACGCCATGAGTTAGGCTCTCACAGAAAGTGACCCGGAACTAGAATTATTGTGGCCCAAATATTAGGTCTGAGGAAACTCATCCTCAATCGGTTCACGTGAACCCTTTAATAGTACATAATAGTATACAGGGCATGTATTCGATTAAGAGTCTATAAGATTTTAATAGATTTTTAAAGTCTAGGTATATTCAATCCGAATTTTTAAAAGTCCATTAAAATGCGGAGGTATTCAATAAGAATTTTAAAAAGTCTTAAAAAATCCGTAGTATTCAAAAGTCTATGGATTATAATGGATTTTAAAAGTTTATGGATTTTGATGGATTCTTTTTACAAAATATAACTAAATTTGATTTTTTGAAATCTCTCATAATTATGAGAGATTTCAATGGACTTCTTTACAATAAGAAAACTCAAATACGAAAAATAAAAATAAAACAATTGTTAGTTAGTTACACTAATCACTCTATTAACATTTTTATTTGAGAAAATTTATCTTATTATATTTTCGTTAAAAATAATTATTTATACATAATATTAATAATAAATTATTTTGTGATTAAAAAAAAATTAGAATAATTAGAATAATAATTTATTTATTTTGTTTTTTTAAAAAATTGATTTTTTTTATATAAAAATAGTTCATATACATTTGAATATAGTTGATATTTATGAAAGTTTACGTAAATCATATATATATTTTACAATTCTTTAAAATCTATGAAAATCAATATAAAATCAATAATAAAATCAGTCAAACTCTCCATAAAATCTATAAATTTTCAAAATAAAAAAAAATTCTATAAAATCCTAATCGAATATACTCTCCTAATTCATGGAGATTGAAGAGCTTGTATTGCTTATGCTATGTGGGGAATGAGGCTCATGCATTACAATAATATAAATGAAGATGAAATAATAATGATAAATAATAATATTTATTTATTTTTGAACAAATGCATATTTTGATGAATAATAATATTTATTTATTTTTAAATAATTTGGATTTTTTTAAATAATTAAGATTTTTTTATATATAAAAGTTTATAGAAATTCAAGTAAAACAATTAAAAAAATTATATTACAATCATGTGAAGTTTATGAAAATCCATCAAAATCAATGGAAAAAAGTCAGTCAAATTCTACGTAGACTCCGTGGATTTAGAAAATCTATAAAAATCCACGGACTTTTAAAAGTCCAAAAAAATCCATCAAAATCCTAGTTGAATACACCCTCCTTAGTTCCTTACCAATGGTCGCAGGTGAACGCACTTTTTTTTGTTCGTCCAATACATATGATAAATAGTGTACAAAAATTATGAAAAAATTACTAAAATAAAATTTAATTGTTATCTCTCGGCGCTTCTACGGCGAGACTCGGACACCTGCAAATACACAAACAAATCAACCAAGTCAAATCTGTTCAAACCCTAAAACCAGAGCAAGATCCCAGACCTCAACAGTCAACGGATCTCCAAAGAGAATCGGTCTGTATATCAGGATCTGGGCTTGGATGGAGTACAAAGTCACATGCAGCGGAGTATATATGTATATATATATAAAGAGAAAAGGAGAAGACGAGATTTAAGCTTTTCGACTCAGGACTGAGGAACTGCAGTCACAGCAGAGGTCGCCGGCACCACCAAACAAGGGGAGAGCCGCCTGAAGCCCAGCCAACAACACCCAGAGCACAATCCACACACACACTCACTCACAACCCTCAGCTCACACAAGGATCTCACATATCTGCACCACAGAATACCACAGAAGGTGAAGAAGGTGAAGGGATCAGAAATCGCACACAGTGAAAGGTAGGGTTTACACACAGTAGGCAAGGAGTAGAGTGAGAACGGGTGGAGTGTGATCAGGTCACAAATAAAGAAGGCACCGGTCCAGATCAGGCCACAACAATACCATATAAAGATCAATGGCCAGGATTTGGTCAACCAATCAATTAGGTTAAGTGGTGGGCTGGGCTGAAGGTAAATGGGCCAATACATGAGATGGCATATGGGCTGCACTTCAATGGGTGAGTTGGGCTGGCTTTTAATATGTAATTGGGCCAGCACCAAATGAATTGGGCCAACACCAATTACAACATTCTCCACCTTGTTGGCAACACACTGTTTTCCCCTGCTCAAACAATTCATAAAGACATTACATGTTGGTTAAAAAGCCACACATGTAAACACAGTCAATTCTCAGTTTCATCATAGCCTTATCCCTGCACACCTAAGTGTACAGGGCAAGTTACACAAAGTAACAAAACAATATAGTGACTCCTCAGCCCTACCTGAGGCATTTAGAGAACACTATAAAGACAGTCTCAAATAGAGACTCATCTTACACAAAGTAAGAAGTAAATGGGGTAGTAACCTAAGGGTCAGAACACCAACAAAGAACACAAAGCACATAGCAAACAAGAACAAACAGGAGCAACTAATCACAGACATCAAAATGCAGGAATTTCAAACAAAAGAGAATTTTTTCCAAAGGCAGTGATTTAGTTCCCATGTCAGAGGGGTTATGATGAGTGGATATATTTTCAAGTAGAATATAACCAGTTTCAACAAGATCTCTAATGAAATGGTACCTAACATCAATATGTTTAGTTCTATCATGAAAAACAGGATTTTTACACAACTGTATGCCAGATTGGGAGTCAGAAAACACAGAGACACTACCACTTAGCATTTTAATCTCAGATAAAAGACCTTTAAACCAAATAGCTTCCTTGAAGGAATCAGTAATAGCAATATATTCAGATTCAGTAGTAGAAAGGGCAACAACATTTTGAACTGAGATTTCCAACTAACACAGCCACCAAACACAGTGAAAACATAAGAGGTAGAAGACTTTCTAGAATCCCTATCATTAGCATAGTTAGAATCCACATAACCACTCAAAATAACTCCAGCCTTTGACTTAGTGAATCTCAAGCCAAAGCTTCTAGTACTAGACAAGTACCTGAACAGCCATTTCATGGCTTCCCAATGAGGCTGTCCAGGGTTAGCCATGTACCTACTCAAACAGCTAACGCTATAAGCTATATCAGGTCTAGTAGACACCATCAAGTACATCACAGACCCCACAGCACAAGCATAAGGCACATTAACCATAGAAGCAATTTCAGACTCAGTCTTTGCATTGGTCCTTAGACAACACAAAATGAGAAGCAAGGGGAACAGAAACAGATTTGCAACCTAGCATGGAGAACCTTTCTAGCAATTTATCCACATAGGCAGTTTGATTAAGGTGTATGTAACCTTCAGTTCTATTTCTCACAATATTCATACCTAGTATTTTCTTAGCATCTCCTAAATCTTTCATTTCAAACTTAGTACTTAAACTATGTTGGACAGATTTCACAGAGTTCAAATTAGGAGAAAGGATTAACATATCATCCACATAAAGCACAAGAAAAACAGGTATGGCAGCTTCTGCTAAATGTTTGAGAAATCATGAATTCATCAAACTTTTTATTCCATTGCCTAGGTGACTATTTCAAACCATAAAGAGATTTTTTTTCAAAAGACAAACATGTTCAGTTTTAGTTTTATCAACAAAACCCTCTGGTTGTTTCCTAAAAATCTATTCTTCTAAGTCACCATGTAAAAAGGCAGTTTTAACATCCATTTGTTTCAGTTCCCAGTCATAATGAGCACACAAAGCAAGCATTATTCTCACAGTAGTAAACTTCACAACAGGAGCAAATATTTCATTATAATCAATCCCTTCTTTTTGTGAAAAATCTTTGGCAACTAACCTAGCTTTATATCTGATATCATTACCCTCTTGTTTAACTTTGAAAAGCCATTTACAGGCCACAACAGAACACTTAGAGGGTTTGGGGACTAAAGTCCAAGTTCCATTTTTCAATAAAGAGTTCATTTCCTCATTCATGGCAGAAAGCCAGTTTTTGGAATTTTCAGATTTTAAAGCTTCCACATAGCATTTAGGTTCAGAGTTGTCAATCACATCATGCATATTAAAAGCAAAAGCACCTAACTGAAAATCATTTAACCTAGCAGGAGCCCTAGGGTTTCTCCTAACCCTATCTCTAGCAAGTTGGTAATCAGTTGACACAGAAGCATTTTCATTATCATGCATATGGGGATTATTATAATCATTAGGGTTGACAGTTTGAGAATTAGCTAGAAAAAAGTGGCCTGATACATCAGGTACAGGTCCACTAGGGTTTTGCACAGAAGGTATAGGCAAGTTCACAGATTCAGGCACACAAGCAGGATCAGAACTATGCACACAAGGATCAGGCAAGTCAGGCAAATCACTAGAATCATGTTCATTCACAGAATCAGTTACAGGAGCAATTAGGGGTGGTCACGGGCGGGTTTGGGCGGGTATATCTCTAAATAATGAACCGACCCAATGATGGCGGGTTGTCACTTTTATCAACCGTACCCACCCTTATTTTTACTCTAACTGTGCGGTCGGGCCAAAACGGGTGCGGGCGGATAGCGGGCGAAATAGCGGGTTTAAATATGTTAATTGAAGTGATTTGTCAAATTTTTTGTACCATGCAATTTCGGATGGGCTACATATTCACGGAAGCAATAATTATAAGATGCTTTAATTTATCCGTCTTTCTTGAACCTCTTGAAATGTTGTCACACACATGATTTTCGATTTCCAAATTCATCACCGTTTGTGTCCTACTCTTCACCATTACATACATTTTTTACTGGTGAAATATTTGTTGGGATATGTCCTTCGATCCTACGTGTGCAATCGATAAAGTCATAAGGTCGTCTATGGATGTTAAATGATTATTCGATAATATTAATTGTTGGGAACAATATAATATTGATCGATAAAATCATACCTACAGGGTCACACACGAGCTCGAATTATGTTGCTTGCTATATTGATTTAGAATCAATACATATGGAATTTCACATGCATGGGATGCATGGCTTGCATGGATGCATGTCACATGGTATGACATGGCATTCCACACAAGCAAGGGGACCACATCCATGCCAATTGGCATAGTGATGTGGAAATGACCCTTTACCTCCCCATTAACCACCATTATTGGTGCATTATGATGCACATAATGGGGGGGTTACAAGGAGAGGTTAATTGTGGTGAATAAAGTGAGGAAAACATGGTTTTCATATCACTTTATGATCAGCCACGAAATTCCACACAACAAGAGAGAAAAGAGTGAGAGAATCACTCAAGAACAAGCAAGCAAGTTCAATTCCGGGTTCGTGTGCAACACGTAGAGGCCGGGCCATTTGTGCGGCTTCAACATCCGGGCGATCTAGACAAGAAGAGTGACGAGGTCATTCTCAAGGCTGATCCATGAAGGTGGTTCAATCGACTCAACACCACCTTCATCAACATCAACGAGGCACGCTACACCGGTTGTAAGTGTTCTTGTTAATCTCTCTCTATATATATATATATTGGATGTATATATATATATAAATATGTGTCTATACATATATATGTGTGCACTAAGATCATGGCATAGTAGATCTATTGCTTTACACGCTTCCGCACACACGCTATATCGATCGGATCGGTATACCGGTACCTTCAATTGGTATCAGAGACTAGGGCTCGTGCACACTTTTGTGTTGGACACAAAAAGTTTAATCAACATAATTGACTTATTTGTTTAATTGTGATTATGTGATTAGATGTAAGGCCGGCCACCGTTAGTGGTCGGGTGAATGAAATTGTCGTTTTTTACGTACGATTGGCCATAGTTTTGGAGGGCTGCGTCCCTTGGAATCATTTGTAATAGATAGGTTTTCTATTTCAATATGTATTGTTCAAACTTGTAAGCGATGGACTTGGTCCATGGTTCGATGGTGGATCTCGGCTCTCCGGCGAAAACGAGAAAAAACGAAGCAAAATGAAGCGAAACGGGCGAAAACCGGGCTGCTGGAGCAAAACGGCGGGCGCCGTTTGTGCTCCGGCGGGCGCCGAATGAATTCGGCGGGCGCCGTTTTGGAAACGGCGACCGCCGAAAGGCTGTTTTTTGGTCAGCCTGTTTTGTACCCTTTTGGCGGGCGCCGTTTTGGAAACGGCGACCGCTAGTGGTGTTCGGCGACCGCCGTTTGTGAAACGGCGGGCGCCGTTCGTGGTTTTTGGGGTATGGACTAAGGTTGACCTAAATCGGCGGGTGCGGAACTGAAACGGCGGGCGCGGGCCAGTCCAGAAGATGTTCAAGGCCTATTTTGTTGCTTTAATTCTTTTCGTTTGAGAGTTGTGAGGTTCTAGGGGCCTTTCGATTTCGTATTTATATGCTTTGCTAGTTATAGGTTGTTATGTTA
This sequence comes from Euphrasia confusa, assembly GCA_954870475.1. NCBI lineage: Eukaryota > Viridiplantae > Streptophyta > Magnoliopsida > Lamiales > Orobanchaceae > Euphrasia > Euphrasia confusa. The sequence continues at coordinate 11,791,634 of OX940958.1, forward strand.
TAAATGTTCAACTTACATATAAACAAACCTATGCATGCAAGTTCTCAATAATAATGAGTATAATGTCTTGTCCAAAACGTCACACTCATGAAGCCCTCGATCATAAGTTGGTAGGTCCGCCTCAGCGGGGTACTACTTGTTATCTTGGGATAAGTGGGAGTAAGGGTTAGACCCTTACACGTGAGTTTGGTTTTCTCATCGATAGATCCACTGCAGGCGTGGCTATCGAGACATGAGATGAGAATGGGATTCTCATCGACCGAGAGTGATTATAGATATCATTGACATGGGTATGTCTACCTATCTTGAAATACTTAAGTGCGGACTCAGTCGGCTTAAAGATTTGCATGATGAGGATCTCGGAATCGTTTTGTTCTAAGGGACAATGATATTGGATATCAATTGAACAAAATGAAATAAATAAGTACAATTGTTAGACAACCTTATTTGTTTACCGCTTTGTGGATGTTTACATACTTTATTTATCTTTCTTTTGTAGTTTATCATGTTAATTTCAACTCGATTCAAGTTTGGTTCAATTCTTGATTATGAAAAATTGAACAACATAAATTTTCTTGATTCACAACGTAATTCGAGGATGGTCCTCAAATACGAAGACAATGAAAATGTGTTAGATAACCACATCCTAAGATATCATTGAACAACTCAATAGCATGTTCGGGGAATATGCTAAGATTGAGCGGTTCGGTATGACCAGGGTCATTGCTTCAGCTAGGCTGGAAAAATGGAAATCTATGGAATCACATGTGCAACAAATGATTGGATTATTTTCTTCAAGTGACCGCCTAGATTTTTCCTATGATGATTATTTGGCAACCGATTTCATACTTCAATTTCATGATGGTTATAATGCCTTTAGGCTAAAATTTCCATATGAATGGTTTGAAGAAATCGCTTCGTGAGCTCCACGGGATGCTCAAGGCTCCTGAGCCGGCGATAGAGAAGGACCCTAAGAGGGAAATTCTTATGATATGGGATAGGGTATTCAAAAGAGCATGGGCAAGAAGGCTACTAGGGTTCCTAGGGAATCTCAATGCGTCTACTGCAAAAGTGTTGGACACTACTTGCAAACATATAAAAGTTCATATTTTATTCAATTTCAAAACAAATGCCTGATTTGTCTTTCATTTGATGGATTATAAGGTTATGATTATTTTCACCTCGGGGAGTGATTTAATCCAAAACACTTAAGTTCATCAATGACACAAATTAGAGACTTTCGAGCCATTGGATGGCGTGAATCGAATGTCTGGTTGGCTCCCTCATATTTTATGAGAGATAGGGCTTCAATTGCATGATAATATCGCTGGTTAGAAAACTTCGATTTTTCACTTACGATTTATCACGTTTTGACATTGAGATAATTTTGAATGGGAAATTTGAATGAAACTCAATTATTGGGAATAATTGAATTTGCCCAAAGTTCAATGAAGATGTGAAGAACGGGGTTGCTTCATCTTCAGGTATTAATGTTATAGACATTAAACTTCACAAATTCTACTTCTTGGGTATTGGATGCCAAATGTGGTTCTCACATTTGTATGTGGAGGAACTACATAGAAGTGTAAGTTTGGTGAGTTGAGATGTCGATCTACGAGCGAGAAATGAAGCGAATGTCGCTGCATTAGCCGCATGATCATATGATGTTGTTTTGCCTTAGGGCCTTGTTTTAGTATTATAACTATGTAATTTCGTACCTTCAATAAACAATGAATATTGGTTCAGTATTGGATACTGATGGATTAGTTTTTCACTATTAAATAGTTTGGTAACTATTTTAATTGTGAATTATTCTTTGTTTTGGTACGTTTATTATATTGTTTATGTATACTTTAAACTTGAAAAATCATATATAACATTAACACTAGAGGCCGAATCGAATAAGTCTCAATGAGACATAACTATAACATTGTGGATTAGGTCAAATCAACATCTAAATATGTAACGAATCTTCTTTTAGAATGCATTCTAGATTCATTTGACTTGGAGTCATTTGATACATGTGGATGATGTGTGATGGACAAGATAACAATGTCATATTTCTTGGAGAAAGGAGAACATGTGAGTAATTAATTAGGAATGATCCATACTGATGTATGTGGAACCTATTAATTCACAAGCACATGAAGGTTATGTTTCGGAAAAGAGAAAACTAACTCTATTAGACAGAGTTCGATCTATCGATGATGGGTCTAATTGAACTACTAAACTCTTTTGGGAACACACTATTCTTGACTTCAACCTATACACTGAATAGGACACTGTCAAAAGCTGTTGATAAAGACACCATACTAGGTATGGAAAGGGAGGGTCCCTAAATTGTTTTCATCAAGATTTGAGGTTCTATAGCTTCTATGAAGAGATTTATCTCTACAGGGTTTGAACTCAAATGGGATAAAAGTTTCCTTATGGTATGTCCATATTAAACTCGAGGGTACAAATCCTACGATCTATCTGAGAACAATATTTTGTTGCTCGAGATGGTGATTTTCTTGAAAAGAGATATCTTTCCTAGAAAGTCAGTGGGAGCTCGGTTATCTTGAACGAGGTTCAAGTGGAACAACCAATGATGAATACTCAAGACTGGGTTGAAAGTATTCCTATGGTTTTGGAAACCATACCAGCCCTTGTAGGTCCAGAAGGCATATATCTCTTTTAGTCAGATACTTAGGTATTGTGATAAATGAGAGATATGAAATCATGCTTTTGGAAAGCGATGAACCTTCGAACTATATCCAAGCTATGACGAGTGCAGCTACTAAAAACAATTGGCATGGTGCCATATAATCCGAGATGATTTCAATGTCTGGTAATCAAGTTTGGAACTTGATAGATTTGCATCAAGAGGCTAGACCTATTGAGTGCAAATAGTTCTTCAAGATCAATATAGACATGAATGGAAAACCTAGGGTTTTCAAAGCAATTTTGGTGGTAAAAGTTTTATATTCACGAGGTGGATTATGATCAATCTTTTTCACCAGTTGTTGTGATTTATTCATTCGGATTAACTTAGCCATTGTGACTCATCTTGATAATGAGTTATGGTAATATTGGATGTTAAAACTAACTTCTTGAATTGGATTCTAGAAGAGAATGTGTTTTAACACAGCCAAAGAGTTTTATCGATCTTAATAAGGCTAAGAAATTATGCAAGCTTATAGTTCCATTTATGGAATAAAGAATGCATATCGGAGTAGCAATCTTCAGTTCAATGAATCCATACTGGGATTTGGATTTCAGAGGAACTCGAAAGAGTCTTGTTTTACAAGAAGATCAGTGGGAGTTACGTTGTATTAATTGTGTTGTATGTCGGTGACATACTTCTTATTGGAAACAATGTTTCTATGCTTAATTCTATTAAAGAATGGCTTGAGAATTGTTTTTCAATGAAGGATCTTGGAGAAGCACAGTACATATTGGGCATCAAGATCTTTCGGAACAGATCGAAAATGATGTTTGGACTTAGTCAAGTGACCTATATTGATAAGGTACTTGATAAGTTCAGAATGAAAGACGCCAAAAAGGGTCTCATTCCAATGAGTCATGGCACATCTCTTAGCAAGATGCAAGGCCCTACGGGACTTGATGAGCAAAAGAGGATGGAAAACATTCCTTATGCTTCGGCAATAGGGTCTATAATGTACGCCATGATATGTACACGATCGGACGTATCGTATGCTTTGAACATGACGAGTCAGTTTCAAGGAAATCCAGTTGAGGCGCGTTAGACTGCGATCAAGAATATTCTTATGTACCTTAGATGGACAAAAGAATATTTTGTTGTCTTTGGAAGACAAAAAGAGTTGATGTTAACAAGCTGTTTAAATGCTAACAGACTAAGATAATTTCCGATTTTAATCTGGTTATATCTTTTGTCTGGTTAGAGGTGAAATTTGCTGGAATAGTTCCATGCAATGCAATATAGCTGATTAAAACTACAGAAGCTGAACACAGTATTGCATTAGATGCAATAATGTTGGCAGTTAAGATTTGAAAGTTCTTGAATGAACTAGGTGGCGTAACTAGCTCAGCCCATCCGATATTTCTCTATTTATAGTAGATCTATCACGCAAGCTTATGAGCCTAGGGAGCACTACAAATCTAAAGCTGGTGATCAGGATGTTCCACATTATCTGGGAGATAGTTTTGTGGAGATATCGAGATAATAAAGTTGCAACTTTTGGTAAGGTTGCAAACCCATTTTCTAAACCTCTCCAGCAGTTTAAGCTTGAGGCTTTCACGACTGCAATAGAGATCAGACATCTTAGAGATGGGTTGTGATTTCTATTACTGTATTAGATACTTTTGGAGATTTGGTAAACATTCACTCATATGTATAATACATAATTCTTCATATAAATATGGTTTAATTTATATGAATTGTCCAAATGATTAAGTTATATCAATTGGGTTATGAGGTCGACTTACCGCATAATGAAGTCCCAATGGTTGAACTGATATACTTGAATCATATAGCTGTTCCTGGTTCGTATAATCGAGTACGGACAAACCGATAATACAAAGAACTAGATTGTAATGTGTACTATAGCGCCGCTTCATGGGCTAGTGATGTGGGACATCAAGTACAATTACATAGATATTAGCTGGGAGCTAATGATCGAACAGACCCGACTGGAATAGTATTTAAGATTTCGAGTCATAATACTATTTCATTGACTGTCGAGCAATTTCCTCTGACCTGAGTAGTCCAGAGTAATTCCATTGTGAAATGGTGTACTTTGATACAAGTAAACGCCTTTCGTAAAAGGAGGTTATAAAACTTGTTATTGGGTATATCAGGAAGCAAGTGGGAGAGCTTGGATTGACAAGATGGGATTGTCCTCCATTTTAATATGGATCATATGTCTTACCGGCCACTTGGAGAGTCGAGACTGTGGAAAATACGTGGCCACGTCCAGATTCGTATCATAGTGATAAATCTGGTTTTACAGTCTGTCTCAAAGTCCAAGGAAGGTTTGAACCGATTGAGGATGACTCGAGTCTTGCCTCAAGTTCAAACTTAGACATAAAGTGACAAAAGGAAGTTGGCAGCACACTGGCTCTGAAGGCCAAGTGGGAGATTGTTGGGATATGTCCTTCGATCCTACGTGTGCAATCGATAAAGTCATAAGGTCGTCTATGGATGTTAAATGATTATTCGATAATATTAATTGTTGGGAACAATATAATATTGATCGATAAAATCATACCTACAGGGTCACACACGAGCTCGAATTATGTTGCTTGCTATATTGATTTAGAATCAATACATATGGAATTTCACATGCATGGGATGCATGGCTTGCATGGATGCATGTCACATGGTATGACATGGCATTCCACACAAGCAAGGGGACCACATCCATGCCAATTGGCATAGTGATGTGGAAATGACCCTTTACCTCCCCATTAACCACCATTATTGGTGCATTATGATGCACATAATGGGGGGGTTACAAGGAGAGGTTAATTGTGGTGAATAAAGTGAGGAAAACATGGTTTTCATATCACTTTATGATCAGCCACGAAATTCCACACAACAAGAGAGAAAAGAGTGAGAGAATCACTCAAGAACAAGCAAGCAAGTTCAATTCCGGGTTCGTGTGCAACACGTAGAGGCCGGGCCATTTGTGCGGCTTCAACATCCGGGCGATCTAGACAAGAAGAGTGACGAGGTCATTCTCAAGGCTGATCCATGAAGGTGGTTCAATCGACTCAACACCACCTTCATCAACATCAACGAGGCACGCTACACCGGTTGTAAGTGTTCTTGTTAATCTCTCTCTCTATATATATATATTGGATGTATATATATATATAAATATGTGTCTATACATATATATGTGTGCACTAAGATCATGGCATAGTAGATCTATTGCTTTACACGCTTCCGCACACACGCTATATCGATCGGATCGGTATACCGGTACCTTCAATATTATAGTACTAGTATTTTGTTTTCTTGAAAAAATTAAGCTTTGAAGAACTTGGTGTCTTTAAAGGGCTAGGAGAAGCAACTTCCTCCATGATTGTGTTTTTCGTAAGACTCTTACTCATGTTATTGTCCATCTCCAAACAAACACATAAATAAATAAGTCTAATTCAAAATAAATAAAAATATCTATTTGGAGATAAGAGAGAAGTCAAAGAATAAAGAAATAAATAAATTTTGCAAATTATTATATTGTTTTTATTTATTTAATATATATATATATATATATATATATATATATATATATATATATATATATATATATATATATATATATATATATATATATATATATATATATATATATATATATATATATATATATATATATACGGGTGGGTCGGCCTATTTGCGGGTAGTATCTACCGAAACCGCTACCCACCCATTTTTGGCGGGTATTAAAATTTCTAACCGACGGGTAATTTTTTCAAAATTAAACCGACGGATTTGGGCGGGTTTCGGTCGGTTTTGCGGGCGGATCGAGTTTGGCGGTTTTTTTGAACACCCCTAGGAGCAAGCTCCACCTCATTTTGGACATCCACATTGAATTGACTCACAGGAAAACATGAAAATTCAGATTCATTAAACACAACATCTCTACTAGTGATAGTTTTAAAACCAGGGTCACACCTAAGCCACAGCCTATATCCTTTAGTACCTTCAGGATAACCAAGAAAAACACATTTTTTAGACCTAGGTTCCAATTTATCTCCAGAGTGGAGGACCAAAGCAGAACAACCAAAAATTCTCAAATTTGTCAAGTAAATAAGTTTTCCAGAAAACACATTTTCAGGGCACTTACCCTTGAGAGGCACAGAGGGAGATCTATTTATCAGATAAGTAGCAGTTAACACAGCTTCACCCCAAAATCTTTTACTTAGACCAGAAGAAGCAAGTAAACACCTAACTCTTTCTAATAGGGTTCTATTCATTCTCTCAACCACTCCATTTTGTTGTGGGGTATAGGGTACTGTCCTATGTCTTCTAATACCAGCTTCAGCACATAAATCATTTATATTGGCATTACAAAATTCAAGACCATTATCTGTCCTAAGAGTTTTAATTTTCAAACCACTTTGATTTTCAATTAAGTTTTTAAACTCTTTAAATTTTGCAAACACATCAGATTTATTTTTCATTAGAAACACCCACACTTTTCTGGAAAAATCATCTATCACAGAAAGAAAATATCTATTACCACCTTGGGTAGGTTCATGGGAGGGACCCCACACATCAGCATGTATATATTCAAGGATACACTTAGTAGAGGGCACATTGGGGGAGGGAGACACAGGAAAGCTCATTCTAGTTTGTTTACCTAGCACACAAGTATCACAGAATGAAGAGCAAGTCAATTTAGCATCACCAAGGACACCTTGTTTTTGCAATAATTCAAAACCAGTTTTACTTATGTGTCCAAGCCTTTTATGCCATAAATCAGAACCATTTTCATGGACAAAATTTGCATGATTATTCAAATAACACTCAGCTTTGCAAACATACAAATTGTACTGCCTAGCAGCTTTGCAAACAACCTTAGAACCCTCCATAATAGTCATGCACCCATTACCCCATTTACCAGATAAACCCTCAGATTCAAGTGCAGCACAAGAAATCAAATTTTGACTCAAGTCAGGCACATGCCTAACATTTTTAAAAGTGTACACACTACCAGTTTCAAACTTCACAGAAACATCACCAATACCATTCACAGAACACCTTTTATCATTAGCCATGGAGACAATATGAGTTTTTAAGTACTTTATATGTTGAAAACAAATGCAGGTATGGAGACATATGATAAGTGCACCCAGAGTCAATTAGCCAATCATTTTCACACAGAAGAGAGGCACTAGTAACATTCACATTGGACAGCAGAGAGAAATCATACATCATTATTGTAATTCGAACGGTAGCCGAGTTGGTAGAGCAAAAAAGTGTGAGAATGAAAAGTCACAAATTTTATTTTTTTGTCAACACTTTTTTGATTGAGTCTGTTATATGGAGTTTGCCTATTGTAGTTTACTTGATTGACATAATTTGCTGGCTACTTATACCATTACACCAAGGCCGAGGGTTTAGCCAAAGAGCATTAACCTATATCACTTTTTAGAATTATTTTTTCTCCATGGATAATGCTCTTAAAATCAGTTGTATTATAATAAAATGTACACGTACTCCATATCACAATTGGACACAATCACGCAACACAAAATACACAATTCCAAAAACCAAAAGAGCCGAGGGAGTATTTCTCACTTGCGGTGTGCCCCATATTTGCTAGAACACTGCTTGCTTGCCTTCTTCTTACTTTCTTGTCTGAAGAAAATTCAGTGTAGTTTCATGGAAGCAAA